>JAMXBB010000005.1:46208591-46407716 GCA_024138015.1 Lumnitzera littorea | reverse complement strand
ACACACACACACACCCCTTCTTCTTTTTTAACATGTCTACCCTTCCATTCAATATGTAGGTTCATAAGTGTAAGAAATAATAAATCACCATACAACTCAACTCAGTAAAAGACAAGCTGGAGAAACAGTATATTTCTCTTGCTCCCTTGCCCCCATTTCAATATTTTACAGGTTTCCTTCCTTTCCTTTTTGTTCCCCCAATACCAACAGTACCGTACTCCCCTCCTCCTTAGGATAGTGCTCTAGCCGGCGCGACAAGGAAAAACACGTAGGGGGATCCTTTCGTCAACGAAAGCAAAACAAGATCATCCAATTTCCATCCGCATTGCTTCATTTTTATTTTTTTTTTGTTTATACTGTCATGACAGCTCCCACATTTTTTACACCCTCGGTGCCGCCTCACTTAGTGGATAAACATTGATAAGATATCCTTCATTATACCCACAACCTGATAGGATGTGGTACAATTGGAAAATGTATTTTCGTTATTGCCTCTCCCGCATACACCAGTGTATCATCGTCTTTTGCAAACACCCAAACCAAGCCTCTATGAAAAGCATAGCAGTCTCTATTCGTTCATTCCTTTATGCGACAACTTTCATCTTTGTTCACATAAACACAGTCCCCCTTTTTTTTTTTTATTACGGCATCTTCTTCCCTTTACATTTCTTTCCTCCTTCCATTCCATAGCAAACAGATTCCATTTTCATTCATTCTTTCCCTGTTTTATGTTTTTTTAAATTTCCCGTTTCATCGCACTTCAATCTCTTCATAGACTCATTTTAATACATATTCAGCTCTTATACAGTTTCCTCCTTTCTTCTTCTTCTTCTTCTACAGCATCTTCTATTGACAAATACTTGAACAGTATCTTGCAATCTCCAGTCTTTCATTTATTATTTTCCGTGTTCATTATTTCTTCAAGCTCTCCATACACTACCTTTCATACACTTTCATTTTCACACATATCCATTCTCGATTCTTTTTTTTTTTTTTATTCATTACTTCTTCAGACACTCATCTTCCTTCAAACACTTGATCTTCACATCTTTTGCTTCTTCTTCTTTCCTTTTTTTTTTCTTTTCACTATTTCTTTAAGCTTTCAGCTATGAATTCTTTTCCGATACATTTCACACCTTCAGACGTCCATCCTTCTTCTATATTTTTCTTTTTATTCAATACATCAATCCTTCAGCTCATTTTTTCATTCCTTCTTCTAAACACACCAACATTCTATTCCTTCATTTTACTCTGTTTTCGTTTTATGTTTTCTTTTACCAATCTTCAGCCACCTCTGTTCCATGCCCATACACTACAGCATTCATAAACACTTTCTTTTTTTTTCTCTATACATAAATTCGAGTGCTTACACATCCATCTTCCATGCGCTTTCTTTTTCGATTTTATTTATATCCACCTCATACACTTTTTTTTTTTTTTTTCAATTTCATTTTCTTTCATCCATAGACATTTTCTTTGGATTTACTTTTGATTTCATCATCTTTCTGTCCCTCAATTTCATTTACATCAACCTTTTACACATTCTCCTTTACTGTGTTTATTATTTCATTTTAGTACTTCACATCTTCATGTGTGTAACTCCATACACGTCCAAACCCTATTCAAAATTCATAGCTGAGAAGCAATCTAAAGCAACATTAGAAAAATCGGGCTGTTCCTTGGAGAAGTATGAAGACTACGGCTTGAAAAATGAAGCCCAGAGAAAACAGATAGCTAGTACCACAGTCTCCTGAAGCCAAAGAGAACACAGTAGAATTCATAGTCAATCGAGGTTCTTGACGAGCCTTTGTTTGCAATGGCTTGAACAACTATAGGTCAGTGAACCTTATTTCCATCTTCTCGCTTTACACTTTTGGTCATTTCTTTTAAACTGATACAAGTTTTATTTGTTATTACTTGACAGGTGCATTGAAGTGGTATTGACAGCAATTGCAAACTTGACATCTAGGGTAGAAAGGAAACCTTCACTATATATATATAGTAGCTCTTCATCTTGTTTTCCTTCTGCATTTTCAAGCCAGATGCATAAGAGCTATCAGCTTGTTCCTAATAAAACTTTTGTTGAATTGCGAGTGCATGCTTTGTTGATAATGCGTGTTGAATTGGAATAGGCTCGATATGTTGAAACTCCTTGAAGAAAATAAATGAAGCTGGTCACATTCTTCAAACTTTGAGCCAGTTTAATTGTCACATAAACCTATGCTTCTGACCTTGAACGCGGGTGCGTGTGTTTTGCTCACAGTATACATATATCTCTTAGCTGTCGTTGTGTCTTTTCCGAGTCTGTTGCCACATCTATATATATATATATTTTTTCCTCTTCTGCGCTTGTTGCATTATGATGCATCATTGTTAAACAGTGATGTATCCTTATTTCTCATTGCAAATTGATCTTGTGCTTGTGTACCTTTATCGCTCAGGTCCTCTTTCCCCTCACAAAGTGCTGTCTACAAGGGTACCATAATTCCACAGTAAAATGTGAATCAAATCGAATAGCCTGTAGTTCTTTGCGCACAAATGACTTAATCAATGAACCATGTCATTTGTCAACTTAATAGGAATTACTCTTCACGTCTTGCTCTTCTTTATGGCTTCAAATCCAAAATGAGAGTGCCTTTTGTTGCAAACCAAATTGTACTCTTAAATAAATATGTCTACCATTGATTCTGACTTATATATTGACCTCAACTCTTCTAAAATACTCTTTAACTTCATTACCTATTTTCTTCTTGTAAAGGCACAAAACTTGCAGACCATAGGGATGTAACTCGGAGATCCGTGAATCCTTAGTAAAATTCTTAACCATACTAACTAGAAGCTCCGCCAGTGGATGAGTCCAGCCGAGACATCATTTTTTTCCTCAATCATCCCAACGTCACATTGCTCTAGCATGTTTTTAGATGGGCAACTCCTTTCGTTATTTATTTATTTTTAATTCTTGAGAACTTACTTCCCCAGCCTAGGTGCGAGAACCTTTGGCTCTTCCTCTTAAATTATACCTTTGATGACAGCTGAATCACTACCAGTAGAGGAACTCTCATTTCATTTGATCTTGTAACCTGGGTTCTCTAAAATTTCAATACTGCCATTTATGTAGCAGCTCTGCTTCGCTTCAACATTGATGGTTCTATAGAATTAAAAAAAAAAAAATTATGGCTATGTAGCAACTATCAATACTTCGATTCCTAACTAATCTTGTATTCTCTCCTATCTTTTTATCAGTAGCAAACCAAAACTTCAAGTACATAATGGTAAAAGAAGTCTGCCAAAATATTGGGTTGAAAATACAAAATCTTTTGAACCATGCCAAATTACAATGCTCCCCTCGAATAAAAATCTCAACCAGACCAAATTACCAAAGGAACAAGTGAGATTAAGCAATTGAACACAACTCTTCAAACCATCGAGAATATCCACCTAGTTGAATCTTTGAATATTTCTTGAAGTACATGAGTGCGAATCACTATAGCAATGAGCCCATCTATTTAATAGTCCTTATCAATTTCCAACATATCAACCTTTTGTTAACTGACACTTTGATTGAAACTATCCATGTAACAGCACCTTTCATAGGCATTCCATCGAGCAACTTGCATACGCACCTAATACTGCATGGTTCCTCGCGAATCCAATTCTGAATAAAGCCTTAAATTACAAGATCAAAACGTAATGACATCATAATTGATGCACGCGGCAAGGCTGAGACCCATTATGAATAAACCGCAACAGAACTAGTCTTTGACAACTCAAGAGGTGGTGATCCCTAAACTCCATGAGCAATAAGGTTCTCATTTTGCAAATCTTAGTAGAGAGGAGTATCATGATTGAGGGAGATGTCGTGTTGATATCGTTAGTTTCAAAAAAAGAATCGGGTGTGAGCTTGATTAGAGAACAACGGGTTTTCGAGCTTTGAATTAGGATAAGAGAGAAAGAGCTCGGGTATGTATAGTTGTGGGCAAATCCGGCGAGAGAGAAAGACAACGAGAGAGAGAGAGGAGAGAGACATGGTGGGAGGGGCGGAGCACATGAGGTGTTAGATTAACACGAGGGGCCTGAATAATCGAAACTTGGAGTCCATTGTGTTGGAAAAATGGTTTTTTTATTTTTTATTTTTTTAAGATGAAGTATTAAGCTCCATATGTTACAGATAATAGTATTTTAATTTGATAAGATCATCGCAGGTTAACACATGGTAGGTATTAAAGTATGATGTATAATATATTTATTATTTGCACTTGTTAATTCAGTAGTTAGTTAGTTGATAACTAGTTAGTTATTATTAGCTAGAATTAGTTAGTGTTAGTTTTTGTTTTTAGTTTATCCTTCTTTTACTATAAATAGCAAAATTGTTCTTATCAAAAGCATTGGATTCCAAATTCATTTTTCTTCTAACATTTCTGATTTTCTTTGTGAAGCATGGAAATTTCTTAAGCTCAAGTTGATTCAGATGGTATTAAAGCTTGATCAGTATAGATCTGATAATTGCAATTGCTGTGAGTTTTACCAATACTTGTTTCATGATCTTCTTGTTATAATTCTTGTTTGATAAAAAATGGCTAAATAAGGTAACTTCGATCCTCTATTTTTTTTTTGCATTAGATAATCCTGCTATAACATTAGGTAGCATAATCTTTAATGGATTGAGTTTCTTAGTGTGGAATCAATCATGGCACTTAGGACAAAATTTAAGTTTGGTTTTATAGATAGATCTCTTGTAAAACCGAACAAAAATATAAATGAGTTTCCTAAATGGATGCATAGTGACTATACGGTAAGATATTGGTTGCTTAATACTATAACAACAGAAATTTCTCAAAGCTTTTTGTATGCTCAATCTTTGTTAGAATTATGGAATGATGTTTGTGAACAGTTTGGTCAAACGAATGGACTTCTCATATTTCAATTATAGCATGAATTGACGAATTTGAAACAAAATAGTAAAACTGTTATTACTTATTATAATAAGCATAAGAAACATTAGGAAAAGTTGCAAGCATTGAAACCATATCCTACATGTACGTATGGTCATCTAAATTATTGCACGTGTGACCTTCGGGAGAGATTAACTAAATATGACTCACAAACAAAGTTGATACAATTTTTTATGGGATTGTCTAAAGTATTTGAAGGTGTAAGATGTCAAATCCTTTTAATAGATCCTTTGCTACCGATTAATAGGGCATTTTCCTTGGTTTTACAAGTGGTGAAGCAAAAACAGTTTACTAATTCATGTTTAGGAAAGGTTGAAGCATCATCATTTGCTGTTAAGCAATGATCCTTCAATTTTACCAAAAAGGATGCTAAGAAAGTCAAGCTTTATTGCAAGAATTGTAAGCAAGATGGACATAGTATTAAATCGTGTTTTGAACTAATTTGTTATCCTGAATGGTATCAAGGAAAGAAAGGAAAAAGGATTGATTCTAAAGGAATTGTAGCTATTGGAAATATGAGTCTAGTTGGAAATTTTAATACACCATTTGATCATAATGTTGATAATGTGATTAATGCAAATTTTCCTTCTGTTGATTCAAGTTTTATATAGTTTGTTGCTTTTGAAGTTTGTAAAATGATGAAGTTTAAACTGACATTTAAAGCTGAAGGAACGAGTTAAGTTCAAGTGAATTATGCAGGTACTTACTCTGCTGTTTGTTTAGTTTCTTTAGAAAATGATATATCTTCTTAAATAGTAGACACAGGGGCTAGTGATTATATGACTTCTCATTCTTGTCTTTTCCATTCGAAACAAACACTCTCAACTCTTATTCTTGTGCATCTACCTGATAGTTCAATTAAGAAAGTTACAGAATTTAGTATAATCATTCTTAATTCTTCTTTGGTCCTTTGTGACGTTCTTTTGGTACTAAGATTTAAACATAATCTTTTGTCTATTTCCAAGTTGCTTTTCGCTTCTTCTCTTGTATTGAAAGTTAATAAAACTTGTTGTTTTGTCTAGGACTAGATGTTTAAGAAGGTGACTGCTACTGTTGTAATCAAATATGGTTTATATGTCTTACAATTTGGTTGTAACTCTAACAAACTTCATTCCAGTACATGTTCTTCTTGTTGTAATTTTGTTAAATGCTCTTCTTGCTTAATTTTGTTAAAAAATAAAAAACTTCTTCTTTATCTTTGATTCATGCTCATCTTGGACACACTTCCTTGTTTAAACTAGAACAATTAGACTGTTGCAAACATTTCAATTTCCATAATTTCTTTTGTGAGACCTATCATTTGGCTAAATCTCATAGACTTCTATTTCAGAAGAACTTAAATAACTCACAATTTTTGTTTGAGCTATTACATATGGATTTGTAGGGGCCTTACAAAGTGCTTACTTGTAATGGTGAGAAGTATTTTCTTGCTGTGATAGATGATTACTTATGTGCTACATAGAATTACTTGTTGAAATATAAGTCACAAACATATGGAGTTTTAAAGATTTTTTTTTTTTTTTTTGCCTATATTAAGAATCACTTCTCTTGCTACCCGTGGTTTGTTAGAAGTGATAGTGGTAGTGAGTTTATTTCAAGAGAATGTTAAACCTTATTCCCAGACTTAGGAATTGTTCATAAAAAATCTACTCCTTACATTCCTCAACAAAATAGGAGAGTAAAGTGTAAGTATAGGCATTTATTGGAAACCTTTCAAGCTCTTAGATTACATGTTGGTTTACCTTTAGAATTTTGGGGAGATTATATGTTAATTGTGACATATCTAATCAATAGAATGCCTACAATAATTCTAAAATGAAAGACACCATATGAAGCACTTTTTGGTCAAGAACCTTCACTTGAACACTTACCTGTTTTAGGATGTTTATGTTTCATTCCCAAGCTTGGAAACCATCAAGACAAGTTTGCCGCTAAAAGGATTAAATATGTGTTTTTGGGATATGCTCATGGATACAAAGCTTATAAAGTTTTTGATATCCAAAATAAGAAGACTCTCATTAGTAGAGATGCGGTTTTTGTTGGAGAACAGTTTCCGTTTAAGCATAATATAGAGATTGTTAAGACAAGTTTTTCTTCTTCATTACCTTCCCCAGTACTTTGTCCCACTACCATTCATATTAATGATCATCATCTTTTAATTCCTATTCTACCTAATCATACTTCTACATCATTCTCTAATAATGTACCTATTGATAATTCTTTCCCTTCTTCATTTGATGAACCTTTGTCTACTTCATCTATTATTCCAATTTCACTTCCTCCCGATATAGCTCTAGTTAGTCACCATAATGTTGATCCTTTTATCTAAAAGGCCACAAGATCTCATAATCCTCCTAAATGGTCGCACAACTATATTCATTTAATTAATCTTACTCATAAAACTTGTTATTATTCTCTTTCTTCTATTAAATATCCTTCATTTTCTTCATGTTCTTTTGCTTTTTATTCTTCAAATTTTACTACTTCATTAGCTAATGTGTTACTAACTAAAGAACCTAGTTCATTTGCTTAAGCTTCTTAGGATAAATAGTAGATTAATGCTATGCATCAAGAGATTCAAGCACTTGAATCTAATAATACGTGGGAACTTACAAATTTACCAATAGGAAAACAACCCATTAGTTGCAAATGGGTATATAAAATCAACTATCATGTTGATGGAACTGTTGATAGGTTTAAAGCCTACCTAGTAGCTAAATGCTACACTTAAGTAGAAGGCTAAGATTATCGTAACACTTTTTCTCATGTTGCTCATCTTAGTAGAGTTCGCATCTTATTTTCTAAGTGGATGTGGATAATATGTTCCTTCATGGATCATTAAACAAGGAGATTTATATGGAGCCTCCTCTAGGTTATCATAAAGCAAAACCTAGTCAAGTATGTCACCTTCTAAAGTCTTTATATGGTCTTAAGCAAGCTTCAAGACAATATAATCTAAAAATAAGCAAATTTCTCATTTAGTAGGGTTTTTCTCAATCTTATCATGACATTTTCTTGTTCACTCACTTGAGTTCTAATGGTTTTGTTGTAGTGTTGTTATATGCTGATGATATGTTGATCTCTAGCGATGCTATATCTGATATTACTAAGCTCAATCATCAGTTACATTGTGCATTCACAATCAAAGATCTTGGTCCAGCTCGATATTTTCTTGGAATTGAGTTGTATAGGTCTGATGCTGGTATTTTGATACAACAACACAAGTACACTGCTGATATACTTTTTGATGCTAGTCTTACTGCTTCAAAACCTTTAACCACTCCATTGCCATTCGGTTCTAATCTTTTCATGGATGCATGTGAAGCTTTAGATGATCTAACCTTTTATCGTCACCTGGTTGGATGCTTGTTATACTTAACTTTAACACATCCAGATATTAGTTTTTCAATACACAAGCTTAATCAATTTTTAGCTACACCATGTGTTGGTCATTTAAAAGGTACATTTCATGTTCTTAGAGTGTGATCTATATTATATTTATTATCTACACATCTTAATTCAATAGTTAGTTAGTTGATAACTAGTTAGTTATTATTAGTTAGTGTTAGTTTTTCTTTTTAGTTTTTCCTTCTTCTACTAAAAATAACAGAACTGTTCTTATCAAAAGTGTTAGATTCCATATTCATTTTTCTTCAAACATTTCTGATTTCCTTCGTGAAGCATGGAAACTACTTTAGCTTAGGCTATTTTATAGTAGGTTCCACGTTTTGATAAGCCTTTAGATTTAGTAGGATATGTTAATGTGGTGATTGAAAAACTAAGCCTTCTTAGGTTCGAATTTGTAATTGCAAATACACAGATATCTTTGAACCACAAATCCCTTTTTTTAGGCCCATGACATGTATATGTGTAATTCTTGTTGACATTTGGCTTGGCACCTAATTCTTAGATGTGTGATAATGAGTTTAAATTGAAAAAAAAAAAAATGGCTTTCCTTCTTTCGTCTTTTGGTGCTATGATTTGAGTTGAAGGCTAAACACCTTTTTGTAAATTCTTCCATGCTTATAGCAATAGCTTTCTCATGTTTTGTAAGTAAGTGTAATTCTCTCATAATGTCTTAATAAAATTTAAATATGTTAGATCATAATTTGCTTTGACTCTTCATATGTGATGGGCTTCTTGCTTCAGTGGAATTGTAAACTTAACATTGAGTTTGCAAGTGGCTTTTGACTTCGTAAATAATTTAAGTGAGCTTGACCTGAATACTAAGCTCCATGACATGTTAGGATTTGCTATCCTTCGTCCCCTTTTTCTTATAACTCTTGTATGAGAACTAATTTCTACATGTATTTTATTTTACCAACTCTCTTACTTTCTTCGACTTTATAGGAAATTATTTCTGTCTCCCCCTCCAAGTGGTAGAACTACATAATGTTGCTACTACTTTTTGAGACCAACATGTAATGAGGACCATATTAAGGTGTCTAATATGTAAAGACCATACAAGGAAGTAGTGTATTTTCATACTAAAGGGTCTCATGTAATGAAGAACTCTAACACTATTATCCTTTAAATTGTATAAGGGAGTATCATACACAAGTGTAGCACATTAGGTATCACAAACATTAGCGTATTGAGCCTTTTTAGCATGTGTGCATGAATTGAGCATCCAAGTACATGTGTATTAAGGATAGCGAGCACATGTACATTAAGTCTTGCGTGCACACGCACGTCAAGAGTTTCTCTCAAATAAAGCATCACGTATGCACACCAAGCACCCAAGGAGTATTATATGAAGTAGGTGGCATGAACAATAATAATCATGTAAGGATGGCCTCCTCAGATATCAGATCTACCTATAATTTTCCTTTCCTAATTATTGATATATAGTGATGAAGCAAATTGATAAGTCTTAGTGTTCCTCATTCTTTCATGGCATCATTAGAAATCCAATATTGTATTATAGTCCCTTAATCTTTATAAGTGGTGATAGCTTTGATGGATCACATTGATTCAACTTCATGGTAGTATGTCATTTGCATACAAGCAGTTATGTACACTTATAGTTGACTACTTATAGTAGTAGATGCTGTCTTAAACTCTTCATTGTAATATTCTTAATCATACAATTGTAGCTCTATTTTCTTGTAAAATATGAGATGTGATTGAATATGGAGAATTAATAGTAATGAAATCCATTTACTAACTTTTGTACTCTTTTATTTCCTTAGTGCTTCCATTTACCATTATAAAGAAGTATTTTCATCATACACTCAAGAGTGATAGCTCTTCACTTAGTAACAACCTATTGAGAGATAATGTAGTAGGATTGCTTCAATCCCCTTAGTGACTTGTAAAGTCTTATTAGACTGTAAGAAGCATTTATTAATGGTAATATGACAAAGGATGATAATTACCAAAGAAGGCATTCACTTCAATTTGAGCGTACTTTGTTCTTAAAGACTTCATGCACTTAGGAGCACTACACCAACCAAGTAGTGATTATTATCTAGTGAAAAGTGATAAGATTACCTTGTTATCTCATTTTTAACATCATGCAGTATGGAGTAAAGGCTTAACTTAGTTACTCTTGTGTCAAGTAGCATAAACTTGAAATTTATGAATTTGCATAACTTTAGGACTGCTTAGACTCTTTGATCCAAGGGGCCTCTTGTTGAATAAGCATACTGCTTAGACTTGATGATATAAGGGGGTCTCTTATGTGCTCTCATGCATTAGAGTAGAACTTCTACTTGTTTGCAATGATGTTGTAGTGATCTTTTTTGAGGAGATGTTCGATCGCACCTACGCAACGATAGTAACATTCATTGCTTAGGATCAATAATTCCTTTCACTAGTCAAGGGGATATTTCCCACTACTTGATTGTTAATCATGGCTTACTAGGGCATTACCAAGATTGAAGTATCAATATATTAAAGTGCTCATTAATGGGATTATCTCCATTATCTGATAGCAAGAAGCATTTGGACCAACTAGACAACATACTAATTATGCAAGATTGCCATAGCTTATTTGCACTTTGGAGCCAACGCTCTTACTTGCTCGCACATACAAGACAACTCATCATCATGCGCTTAGGAGCCAAAGCTCTTACTAGGCAACAACGTGTAAACTATATGCCATAATTGTTGTCAATTTTTTGCTAAACAATGAAGAGGGTCCAAACCCCCTAGTGAGATATAAACCATTTTGTGAGATTAGCATTGCATGCTAAGGAGACTAGTCTCTTAAATTACAACAATAATAGCAATGAAGGAGTAAAAATAGACACAATCATGTTCTCATAGGATAATGTTCATAATAGAGAGAGAAAAAAATTCTTTCATTGACAAGAAGTGATTATAGCTTCATTTATGTATAGCAAGAAAAGAGAAGAGAGAGAGAATTAATAAGGTTATCCTTTGCTGCCAATGGGTTTCATACTTTATTTTAACTTATGAAGCGACATTAGTTTCCATAATATCATTGGTTCACTTGCATTTTTTGCTCCTCCACAACAACCATGCACTTTTTTCTTCTTAAATGCTCGTGTTTAGGCTTCTTTACTTAGTGTAGTTATACCTTGGGGAGGGGGGGGCGGGGGGGGGGGGGAGGGGAAGGGAGGGTTCTTATATAGATATTTTGATAGGAATCAGACCACTGAACCCTTAACTTGAGCTTGAGCCTGAGGACTAGAAAGCATGGCGAAGCGAGGTGAGTTCTCTCATTTCACACTATAGTCAATGAGTTCGAGCTACTACAGTTTGCCAACTTGATGTCTTATCTAAGCCGAACCCTCGTGTATCTATCAATAGTCTTTAGTTATTGAATAGAGATGTACTCACACATCAACCCACCAGACCATTTGTCCAGTTGACTTGAATATGAATTGCTCTAAGCATTTCTGAACTGAATTCACCTTGGAAGATTCTCCAATCTTGCTTAGCACTACTTCTTAACAATTACCGGTATAATCATCCAGTTTGTCTATTTTTAGCTAACCGCACAACTACTAATCATCCAACACGTATCTAAGCACCCTCTATGATAGAATCTTTTATATAAGACAGATACTTTTCTTGATTTTCTCTTTATGACTTTTTCTATTTTTTGTGCATTACTTATTTAGGACTTTAACCTTTTTAGTCATTTTCATTTATAGATGTTGACCTAATATTTTAGGTATAAAAACCCATTGTAAATGTAGCTGCATCATCATTAGACATTGAATACACTACATTACCTCTTTTGTGAGCTCTTCTCTTTACTTACTTCACTCTTTTCTTAACTCTTAAGCAAGATTAGGTAGCAAGTACCTTCATTAGACTAACTCATGTGTCATATCGAGTTAAGTTGTGGGCCTTCAATAATTCCTTAGTGCGTAATATCCTTGGAGCGTATCAAGGTTTTCTTGTTGGTTTATTATGTTCCCCATGCATTTCCACTCGTGTTATGAGCTTTTGACAAGCTTGGACCTACCTCTTATGACTAGCCTTGTCAATCCTTAGCTTAGTTCGTATCATCTTGGTATTATAGTGGAGCTTCCTTTAGGTAAATTTCTATTTAGTTGTGATTGTTACTATGCTGTGTTAATACTATTGTCAAATGTGTTGTGAATACAAAAGGGATTAGTTTAAGTGTTTTGGAGAGTATTTGAAGTTTTACTATTGCTATGAGACGTTTGTTGCAAGTATTCAAAGTAGCTGTTATGTTCATAGTTAGTTTGAACTTTTGTATGGAAAAGTATATGTATGAGTTATTTGGCATGAAAAGGGATAGTGATGCGTATTGCAGGCAGTAGAACAGAAAACAAAATGGGTGTTCGTGGATTCGAGTAGGTATGAAGAACAGGAAGTAGAACAAGGGTTTTGAAGGTGAATGTGTATGGATTTTACAGACCAAGACACAAACACAATAAGAAGTTTAAGCTTAAAATAAGGTTCAATACAACTTATGAACACTAAATATCACTTAGGATTCAGATGAGGGTTAGATATAACTCACTAACTAGTTCAAATGAAAGGTTCACTACGATCTTGGGGTTAAAATTGATAAGAACATAGGAAAGATTAAAGAGTTTAATCAACACTTAATAATTCGGTAAACGCAACCTTTACTAGCTTAAGTGTAGCCTTACTTGAAAGAAGAAAAATTTCACTCTCTATATAGGGAATATTCTTCCTTATGTTTGTGTTCTATGTTCCCTATGTGATTACAAATGTTACTATTTATAGGAAGTCCTAAACCTTAATAGAAAAACTATAAATAATGTATAAGGCCTTAAACCTTAAAGAATTAGGCCCATAAATAAAATAAAGGAAAACATGTCCAATAATATAAAGCTGTACGTTTTATAGGGGAAGTCGGCATGTAGTCATTCGACATGTCTAGGAAGGAGTGGATTCTAAATTGGATGAAGTTAGTAGTTGGATGTATAGGTTTAGAAAGGAGTCCTTGAAGTCTTACATGGCTTAGTCGAGACACTAGAGAGGTTAGCCTATAATTACCAAGTTCTAAAGTTAATCGACACTAGTCTCTCCATGTCGTACCCAATGGATCCCACTCTGGGCAACATAGTCTCTTGGCTACTTAGTGGACGAAAAATTTGTAGTTGAGTGGTTATTTTTCCTCTTCTTATCCTTTTAGCTTTAGCTCAGCTTTAGCAAGCATTGATTGGCTTTAGCTTTGGAGTGGTATCTAAATTAGATGAGGTTAGTAGTTGGATGTATGGGTTTGGAAAGGAGTCCTTGAAGTTTTGCATGGCTTGGTCGAGACACTAAAGAGGTTGACTTATTATTACCAAGTTCTAAAGTTAATCAGCACCAGTCTCTCCATGCTTACCTAATGGATCCCACTCTCGGCAACATAGACTCTTAGCTACTTAGTGGATGACAAATTTCTAGTCGAGTGGTTATTTTTCCTCCTCTTATCCTTCTAGCTTTAGCTTGGCTTCGGTAAGCATTGATCGGCTTCAGCTTCGAATAGGCTTGCCTTAACTTAGTTGTAGTCGGAGGTTGATTCCCATCATTATTGTAAGTTCTAAAGGAAGTCGTTCTCGACGTTAAGCATTGACCATGAGCTTGGATGCTGAATAAACTCCTCTTCCCTCTTCACTTTACCATGGGTATCGAGTGGCTCTGGATTTCCTTAATGCTCATGGGAGTTAAGAAATAGCTCCTCCCATCCTTCTGAATAGTGTAAGTGTTGAGGAAGCCTTCATGGATCACTTTTCGATCATACTCCCATGGTTGACTAAGAAATAAATTTGTAGCATTCATTGGGACCACATCAAAGTCAATCTCATCCTTGTACAATCCTGCCTTGAATGCGATCCGAGCTCGCTTATGCACATGGACCATACCCTTATCATTAAACCACTTCAATCCATAAGGTCAGGGGTACGGATAGGTCAACAATTTCATCTTGTCTACTAACTCAACAGAGATGATACTGGTGTTGCTTCCCCCATCAACAACTAGGGAACAAGTCTTCCCTTTCACTAGATACCATACATGAAATAAATTTTCCCTTTGTTCGGGATCTACCTTTAAGTCAGCTCATATCACCATAGCTAAGAGTTTATCTAGGTCTTTAGTATAGACATCTTCTATCAACTAGTCTTCTAAACTCTTACTACTCTAACTCTCAATTTGAGCTTCAGGCCCTTTTCCCTTCAAGACCATGACTCTCTTATTCGAGCATTAGGATGTAATGTGTCTGTAGCCTAAGCATTTGAAGCATTTCACATCTCGAGCCTTATTGCTAGATGCCTTTTCTTTCTTGGCAATCTTCTTCTCAGCATGGAAAGGTCGGTTAGGCTCTCCTTTCTCCATCATCCTCTCTAGCCATTTTCTCTTGGCATACCTCTTAGGCTCGAGGCTGCCTTATTGAGGTTGGCCACTTGGCCTCTAATGCCTCCTCCTCCTCTTCTACCTCTTTACTCTTAATGCCAAATTAATTAGCTCATCTAGAGAATTGAATGGCTGCAATTCAGCTATGTTGGCAATATCATCTTAGAGTCCACTCAGGAACCTAGTAATGGTGTGTTCCTATGGCTCGACAATCTCACATCTGATCATCAAGGTCTCAAACTCTTGTAAATACTCTTCAACACTATTTCGACCTTGTCTTAGGTGTTAGAATGTATGGTGCATCTCTTACTTAAAGTAGTTTGACACAAAGTGCTGATTCATCAATCGCTTCATAAGCTTCTAAGTTTTGATCGGCTACTCTCCTTCAACATCTCACTTAGTAACTAGCTTATCCCACCAAAGGCTTACATACTCAACAAGGGATAATGAAGCTAACATGACCTTTGTTTGGTCATCACACTCGAACAACTTCTCAACTCAGGGAACCCAATCAAGGAACTCTTTTGGTAAGCTACTTCTACTGAAGGTTAGTAACTTAAGCTTTATATTATCAAGCCCTCGACTAAGTACTCGAGGTTCATCCCTTGCATTCTTAGCAAGTTAGTTTACCTTGGATCAACTACTTCTATTGGAGCTCTGCATAGCGATGTCCCTTCTTGGCCTTGGCTCTCTTCTTCGAGCTCCTTAGTTCACCTTGAAGTTAATACTCCTATCATTGCTTCTCCTCGACTTAGGTCAATTTTCTCTCCTTCTTGGCTTGGCAGCTCTTCTCGACTATTACTTATCATTGTCAAGTTCATTAGAACCACTTCTATTGACGGGTGTTCATTCACTTCTTTCTTCTCGACCATTACGTTTGTGGCCTCTAACTAAACTAGTGAGTTCTTAGATAGAGTTAGTAAGATTCTGAATTTGATATTCTAAGTTATCAACATGTCATCTCAAACTTCTGCGAAGACTATCACCAGTGTTGTTGACACTATCCTCCGACATTCTTGTTCATATAGTAATTTTCTAGAAAAATTGAACAAACAACGATACATAATTACAGTAGGCCAAAAACAACCACTACTCGGCTTCTACAACTACCGATAATTAACAAATACTTCCACAACAACTAGAATCAACTATTAAAATAAATGTTATTAGACTCAACTGTAGCATGGTACCATGACTACTAAAATGCGAACAACATACTAAGCTACAGAATAACAACTCATAGATGTCTAAACCATGAACCAACTTTGAAGAACACTAACACATGTGTCTCTCCAAAGCTCTGATACCAAGATGATGCGAGTAGGTATGAAGAATAGGAAGTAGAATAAGGGTTTTGAAGGTGAACGTATATGGATTTCATGCATCAAGACTCAAACACAATAAGAGGTTTGAGCTCAAAATAGGGTTCGATAGAACTTACGAACACTACATGTCGCTCGGGATTCAAATGAGGATTAGATGCAACTTACTAACCAGTTCAAATGAAAGGTTTACCATAATTTTAGGGTTAAGATTGATAAGAACATGGAAAAGATTAAAGAGTTTGATCAACACTTAATAATCTAGCAAACGCAAGCTCTGCTAGCTCAAGCATAGCATTGCTTAAAAGGGGAAAAGTTTCACTCTCTATATGGGGAATATTCTTCACTATGTCTATGTTCTATGTTCTTTGTATGATTACAAATGTTGCTATTTATAGCAAGTCCTAAACCCTAGTGGCAAAAATATAAATAATATATAAGGCTTTAAACCCTAAAGAATTGGGCCCATAAATAAAATAAAGGAAAACATGTACAAGAATATAAAAATGTGCATTTTATAGGGGAAGTCGGTATGCAGTCACTTGGCATGTCCTAGAAAGAGTAGTATTTGAATCGGATGGGGTCGCCAGTTGGATGTACGGGTTTAGGAAGGAGTCCCTAAAGTCTCGTGTGGCTTAGTCGAGACATTAGAGAGGTTGGCCCACAATTGCCGAGTTCTAAAGTTAGTCGGCACTAGTCTTTCCATACCGTAATGAGTGGATCCTACTATTAGCAATTTAGTTTCTTAGCTACTCTGTTGACAACAAACATGTAGCTGAGTGGTTATTTTTCTTCCTCTTATCCTTTTAGCTTCAACTCAGCCTTAACAAGCATTGATCGACCTCAGCTTCGAATAGGCCTGCCTCGGCTTAGATGTAGTTGGAGGCTGATTCCCATCAAATAATGTCTATTGTTTCAAGGATTCAGAGTTTGTTTACTAAGTTTTATCGAGAGAATAATGGATCCAAGTGTCAATGTTGGTATTGGAGATGATGATAACGATAACCCCATAATATCCTTAGAAGTGCAGATGAGCGAATTGATGAAGTGGTTAACCTTATAGTCAATCTGACCAAAGCTATTCATACATTTTTCTTCCAGCTTACTAAGGCCAAACAAAATATTCTATATGTTGCTCGATCTGTAAGAGGATAGATCCTAGCTCAACAAAGATGAGGTAGAGGAGTAAGAGGACATGTGAGGAGAAGGATTAACTTAGGTGAGTTAGATGAAGATGGAGAAGAAGAGTACAAATAGGAAGAAAAGTGAGCTTGAGCATTCCGAGGTGCCGACCATGTGAAGCTTCAGATTCCAAGCTTTAGTGGTTCTAGGAACGCAGATGACTATTTAGATTGAGAAAAGAAGGTTGAATGTGTTTTTGATTGTTACTAATAAGAAGACTGTGAGAACATGAGGACTGTTGCTATAAAGTTCTTAAGATATGCCACAATATGGTATAAGAACTTCCAAATTATGAGGAGATGAAAAGGATATAGGGAAGTAAATACTTAACTTGAGACGAAGAGGATACTTAAGAATATGTTCATGGAGGATACTTAAGAATAGATTCATGCCGGATACGTATCTACAAGATACTTTTACTCAGCTTGAAGAGTTGAGGTAAGGGAACCAAAATGTTTATGAATATGTTTAGAGCTCCAAATACTTATGATTCAATGTAAAGTAGATGAACCATCAGCCTGAACTATATCCAAGTTTGTCACTTGATGGAGAAGTAACATCTGAGATATCGTAGAATTGCAACAGTTTGCTATGTTGGACAAGGCTATGAGAATAGCCTAATGAGTAGAAAGACGGAGAAGGAACATGTCGAGCTGACCTCTAATGAGTTGACTAATCCAATCAAGTAGACCTGTATAGGGAAGTTATTGAGATAAACAAAGTCTTGAGTTGAATATGCAAGTAGATGTCAGAATTGAATAGAAGAGTTAACCAACTAATGATGAAGTGTTGCCGAGAACATATGAGAAGGGACAAGGATCTAGGAGAAAGATGAGATAGATTAAGTACTTTAAGTGTCAAGGGTTTAGGTATATAGTTGCTCAATGTCTAAACTAAAGAACTATGATTATCAAAGGAAATGGTCTAAAACTGGACATGTATAGTACTATTGAGGAGTTCGAGGAGGAGGTTGTTGTCAAGAATGTTACTACTAAGGAAGAAGATCTTATTGAGGAGGACATGTTTGTTGAGAAAAACAAAGTCTTGAGTTGAATATGAAAGTAGATGTTAGAGTTGAATAGAAGAGTTGACCGACTAATGATGAAGTGTCGCTAAGAACATATTAGAAGGGACAAGGATCTAAGAGAAAGATGAGACAGATTGAGTGCTTTAAGTGTCAAGGGTTTAGGCACATGGTTACTTAGTATCTAAATTGAAGAACTATGATTATCAAAGGAAATGGTCCAAAACTCAACTTATATAGTACTGTTGAGAAGTTCGAAGAGGAGGTTGTTGTTAAGAATGATACTACCAAGGAAGAAGATCCTATTGAGGAGGATGTGTTTGTCGAGGATCTGGACAAACTAACTTTGTTTGTCCAACATGCAATGAGTATAGAACCCTTGATTGAGGAAAAGTAGAGAGATAACTTATTCCACATCACTTGTAAAGTGAATGACCAAGTTTGTGCACTCATAATGGATAGTAGGAGCTGCACCAATGTAACATCTGTCAACTTGGTTAAGAAGGTCAAGTTACTAACTATCTCACACCCAAAACTATATAAGTTATATTAGGTAAATGATAATGCAGCACTACATGTCACTTAATAAGTGTTGTTGCCAATCTCCACTGGAAACTATTTTGATGAAATTTTTTATGATGTGCTACCCATGTAGGTGTCTTATGTGTTGCTAAGCCAACCTTGGCTTTTTGACCAAAGGGTTTTACATGATGGGTTTAAGAACATGTATGTATTTGAGATGGATGGGAGGAAAATTATCTTAAACCTCATGACCCTAAGTCAGGTGAGTAAATTACAAGTCAAATTGACTCGAGGATCAAAGATGGCTTTGGTATTAAGTTGAGCCAAAGTCTGAGTAACCATCAAATCTAATCTACCAACTTTCCTATTAGTTAAGAGGCTGTTATAATTGAAGGAGCAAGTAAAGCTACTAGAGAAGGTCGAGAAGTTACTCGATGAATATTTTGACTTATTTCTCGAGCAGTTGCCTAAGGCATTACCCTCATTTCGAGGTAGTAAGCACTTCATTGACTTGATATCTAGCACTACATTACCAAACATGCTTGCCTATAGAATGAACCCATAGCAAGCTATAGAGCTCTAAAGATAAGTCAACAAGCTAATGGAGAAGGGATATGTAAAAGAAAGTCTTAGCCCCTGTGCTATACCTACATTGCTTGTGCTAAAGAAGGATGTTACTTAGAGTATGTGTGTGGATAGCAAAGCCATAAACAAGATTATGAGCAAATATGGATACCCTATTTCAAGGTTAGATGAATTGAGTGGTGCAAAAGTGTTCAGTAAGATTAACCTATAAGTAAGGTATCAACAGATTTAAATGACATAAGAAGATGAATGGAAAACTGTTTTTAAGACCAAACATGGCCTGTATGAGTGGATGGTCATGTTATTTGGGTTATCAAATGGCCTAAGCACTTGTATGAGATTGATGAACCATGTTTTGAGAGATATGATCGAGAGGTTTTTCGTTGTCTATTTTGACAACATCCCTATCTATAATACTAACCTGGCTAGTTATATTGGCCATCTCTGAGCTATTTTTGATGATCTTCATTCAAAGAAATAGTTCAAAAACATGAAGAAATGCTATTTCTATCATGAAGAGATAATCTTCTTAGGCTACATAGTTAGTAAGGTAGGGTTGCGAGCTGATGAAGAAAAAGTTCAAGCCATTGTTTAGTAGTCAACCTCGACTTCATGTGTTGAGATGAGGAGTTTCCATGGATTGGCATTATTCTATTGACACTTTATCTAAGGATTCAATACTATAGTAGCACCTCTAACTAAACTAACAAAGAAGAATGTGGAATTCAAGTGAGGAGAGAAAGAAGAAAGGAGTTTTGATGAGGTGAAAGCATAGTTAACCTCTGCCCTCATCTTAGCCCTACCAAACTTTGATAAAGTGTTTGAGCTTAAATGTAACACATCAAGTGTCGGCATCGAAGTTATACTGACATAAGAAGGCCAACCTATCACTTATCATAGTGAAAAACTTAGAAGAGCTTAGCTGAACTATCTTGTATATGAAAAAGAACTCTTGACACCAATCAAAGATCTTCGTATATGGCAACATTATCTTCTACCAAAGGAATTTGTCATATACACGAATCATGATTCTTTGAGGTATCTCTAGAGCCAATCAAAACTTTCTAAATGCTAAGCTTAATGGATTGAATTTCTAGAAGGATTTAATTTTGTCATCAAATATAAGCAAGGAAAGAATAATATAGTTGATGATGTTTGTCAAGAAGACATGATCTTCTCACTAAGTTGCAAGCCCGACTGTTAGGGTTTGTGATCATTTAAGAACAATATCAACATGATTCTTACTTTGGTCTGATATAAGTACGTTGTGAAGAAGGGAGAATAGTAGATGAATTCCATATGGAGGATGGTTATTTGTTTCAAGGAGCCAAATTATGTGTACCAACCTATTCAATAAGGGAGTTAATTGTAAAAGAATCCCATAGTAGAGGACTCTCTAAACACTTTAGAGAACGAAGGACCTATGAATTACCGAATGAAAGGTTCTTTAGCCTAAAATGAAATGTGATGCACATCATGTGATTGAGGGATGTGCCATCTATGAGAAGGACAAAAGCCGAGTTGACTAAGGAAAGACAATGCTACTACCTGTTTCGACCAAACCATGGGTAAACCTAAGTATGAATTTTCTCCTCGGATTATCCCGAACTACCTGAGGCAAAGACTCTGTAATGGTTGTGGTAGATAAGCTCAGCAAAATGGTATATTTTGTGCCTTGCACCAAAACTAACGATGCTTCAACTATTGCTTCTTTGTTTTTGCAAGAAATAGTTTACTTGTAAGGAGTGCCAAGGAGTGTGGTGTTAGATAGAGACCTAAAATTGTTGAGCCATTATGGATTACTCTTTGGTGTCAGATGGGACTAAACTACTATTTTGCATCTCTTGCCATCCTTAGATCAACAACTAGATGAAGGTTGTCAACTGCACCTTGAGATCACTACTTCGAGCTATAGTAAGGAAGAACTTAGCTAACTAAGATGTCTACCTTCCCCATAGTTAAATTTGCTTACAATAGGATAATACATGCTGCCACTAAATACGCCCCATTTGAGGTTATCTATGGTTTCAACCTTGAACTATCCTTCAATCACACCCTAATGTCGCTTACTGACCAAGAAGATTCAGAAGCGAGAACTAGAGCTCAATCCATCTAGCAAATCTATCAATAAGTTGCCCAGCACATTGATTGAGCTGCTAGAAAACTAAAGGAAAAAGGCAACGGGGAAAGACCAAGCAACTTTAGCCCAGTGACCAAGTGTACCTACACTTTAGCAAAGAAAGGTTTCCAAATAAGAGAAAGAGTAGGCTATTTGCTAGAGCTAATGAACCCTTCAAGATCCTCTAGAAAATTTATGACAGCGCTTACTAATTAAAGCTATTAGAGGACTTTAAAGTATCTGATGTGTTTAATGTTACCAACATTAGTCCCTACCATTCCAAAGAAGGCTTAGATGAGGACCAGTTAGGTTTGATCCCAAATCCTAATCAAACTGGTGGAGATAATTGGTTGGACCCCTAACGTAAGCTTGAGCCCTAAGGATTGCAATGCATGGTAAGGTGAGTATTCTCTTTTCACCCTACAACTAATGAGTCAGAGTTACTATACTCTATGAACCTAATGTCTTGTTCGAGCTATACCTTCTTGCATCTATCAATAGTCTCTAGTTGCTGACTGAGGATACACTTAGACAATAGCTCAACCTACCTAACTATCTATCCAACCAACCTAAATATAAACTACTTTAAGCATGTCTGAGCTAAACTCACTTCGAAAGATTCTCTAGTCCAGCTTCATACCTCTTATCAGTGGTTAGTCTAATTGTATAATTTGTCTGTTTTTAGCCAAGTGTATAACCATTGATCATTTAACACGTATCTAAGCATCCTTTATGACAGAATCTTCTGTACAAAATGGACACTTTTCTTGATTTTCTCATTATGCACTTTTCCATTCTTTGTACATTCCTTATTTATGATTTTACCCTTTTTAGTCATTTCAATTTATAGTTGTTGGCCTAATATTTTGAGTATAAATATTAATCATAAATGTAGCCATTGTCATACTCTGAAGAGATGGAGTCATAACAGCTCTGCCGTATGAACTATTCTAGGGTAGAAGCTTCACAATAGGCGTTATCATAGACTTAGTTCATAGCAGGCGCACTCAACTCTATAGCTTTGAAGTATCCAATTTTGTACCTACTATTAGTGAAACCTATGTTAGAGCTTTTCAAAATACTTACTCAAAAACACTAGTTTACAAATTAGTAGAATAGTTGTATTTCTATTCAACTAAAGTTTCTAATATTCTTGAAATATTTACAAAAACCATAGGTTTTGGTTGCATACAATACGTTGGAAGCTAATGGTATCTCTAGAGTACCATATGCTAATTAGTTTCCATAAAAGGTAAAAGATGGCTAAGCAAAAGTTTAGTTCTTAAAGGTCGTCATTGTCCTCACCCCTAAATCAAAGTATACTATCTTGAGGGTAGTTATGGTGTAGCCTCCTTAACCATTAGTCAACCTATAGTAAGGTCCATAGGGATATGAGCACAACTAACTTAATAAGTGAGATGGAGACAAAAGAGCACACCAGACACAAACATGGTTTTCAATCAAATTATTTTAGTGAAATGCAATGCAAATAAGCAAATACTATCGCACGACGTTATCCAATCCATCGTGACATTAGATAAATTGCACCAACTCTAATTCGAGTTGAGAAGTTTGATGTAGCATACTCGCAAATCGAAACCAAAACAAGGCTTATGCAATGGAGTATACCCTTTACCCGTGACCACTTTCGAACCACGACCTTACCCTTACAATGATCTCTTCGCCTGTTACTTAGTTTGACTAAGAATAAGAAAAGAACCATTTCAACTATCCTTATCGAAGGAGGTCTGTGTTTGGTTTGAGAATCCTAATTTTTTTCCCATGATGATTGCTATGCATGTCTAGTTAGTAAAAGATCAGTCTGTAGTTACATCTAGTTAGGTGGTGATCAACCATCTCACAAACGAAGTGAATCAAATATGAAGATACAAATTAGCACTTTAAGCCTACAATTCAAGTAACAATGACTGATCTTAGGTCTTTGAGTACTATAATACAGTACTCCAACATGCCATGAAGCATTGATCCCAACTTACTTGAAGTCTCTAATTTGCTTACTTAAGTTTGATGTGAGTCGTATTATTGTTACTCACTCTTATAATATAAATATCATTTTAGTATTTATACCCTTATTACATATAAGTTTCAAATCATTATTTTCAATTTTTTATAGCTTTACTCAGTTGTTCCGGTTTTATATTACTTATCATAAAAACTTTATTAAATATATATATATATATATATATATCATTTTGTTACATATATACATGTTGAATATGTACCATCTTTTTTATGTTACTTATCATATAACTCTTATTATATATATAATTTGTAAATAATATAACATAATACTAATATATGTTTATAACATGTGTATATATCTTTCAAATAGGACTAATTACGTTAGAAATATTGTATGATATGTAATTTATTCTATATGTGAAATCATCATATTGTACTACACGTACCAATGGTAGGATTAATTAAACACCGTTTTGAATATATGGCTTATTTATATATAAACGGAAAAGATGATTCAAACAAATATATATATATATATATATATATATTTAACTAGCTCTTTTATGAGTTATTAATGGAAATAATAATAATAAAACTATTAATATTCTAAGTTTAAAATTTGAATAAGAAGAAATTTATACAATCATACAGACAAAATACTTAAATTCAGGAAAATAAGGAGGTTATGGATATATCTTTTCTAGGACTATTAAATATTAATTAAAAAAATAATACTTAATTATAAAATCAAAGTTATATGGAAATATTAGATATCAGAAAAATAAAATCTTCTAATCTCTTTTCTTCTTCTTCTTCTTTTCCTTTCTTTCTTTTCTTTTCTCTCTCTTTTTCTCTTTTTCTCTTTGCTTTTCATCACTCTATTTCTCTCTCTCTCTCTCTCTCTCATTCTTGTTTGTATCTTTCTAATTTCGCAAATGGCTTAAATGCCTTTTTATAAAGCGCCTCGACTAAGGCAATGGGTTATATTATATATATATATATATATATATATATTATTTTATCAATTCCTTTCTATTGGTTCAACTTTATGTAACCTTTTAAGTAAAATTTTACGATGATTTATTATTTATGAAGCTATATAATATATTTCAAAAGTATTAAAACAATATATTAGACAACTAATCTAAAATTTCTATTTCTCAACTAATTCAAATTTAACCCAATAAATTTTACGTTATAATCCAAATTAGTTGTATTTGAACTTATTTTTGAAATATGACTTTACAAGACTATTTCAATAACTTTTGGAGAACTTATATTATCATTTGGTCTTACTCAAACCTACATTTTTATTGGTCTTACGTTCTAAAATAAGGCCCTAACTATACTTTTCTTTAATATATAATATATATGGATAGGTTCCATTAATTAATTGAGACTTATTCATATACATCTTATATATAATTTTAGCCACTAATATTAATTATTAAGATCATATAATTGTTTATAAAAGGTTTATCATGAGTTTTATGTAAAATTATGACACTCTATGGTATAGCAATTATACTTAATAAACTTAAGAATTCTAACAAAATTGTATATACATAAGCTTAAATTGAGATATTAAAACTATATAGTTATTTCTTTTAATAATTTTTCTTCTATTAACTTCATCACGAAGGTTAACTAAATTCTAAGAATATTACTATAATTTATAATTTCTAAAGTGTTTCTTGCATACTAAGCTTTTCATTTTCCTTATTAATTTATATATTTACATACAATCTATCTCTAATGATTCGTTAATTATTGAAACTCGTTTTACATGTTTTCAGTAAATAACGAATAATATATGTATAACTTAATAATTTAATATTTAATTATTTTGTTTTCTTAATTCTAAACTTGTGAGGCCATTTCTACTAACATTTTTAACTTCATTGTTAAATTTAGGCTCAATTGGATGATTTACACAATCGCCCTAAATTTGATGAACCATCTTCGGATTGACTAATTGTAAATTAATTATCAGTTTTTGTAGGGTCTCACATTCTACCCCCTTTACAAATAGTTTCGTCCTTGAAACTATTGTATTCCAAATCTTCCCTAGAAAGAGGTGTTTATATTCTTAAAATTACAGTCTGTTTCCTATCTTCGAAGCTATTTTTTTTTATTAGGATTTTGAATCACTCTTCTAATTGAGATTCCAAATCCTCCTCTATCCAAGCCTCTACTTTGACTTCTTCATTTATCTCTTAAATTCTCAATCTCATTTTCTTCCTTTACGTTCTATATTTTGATATCAATCATGCCTTGCTCCATCACTATAGTCTTTTAGTTATATTATACTATTTTATGACTTAACTTTATAGCCTTACAAATTCTCTTGTTAGTTTACCTTTCATTATGTTCTTGATTTCACTTATTCTTAGGTTTTACTTATGATCATCAAGGGTTTTCTAGTCTATCTCAAGCTACCAACATTTTCACTCATTCATAATTTTCTACTCACAATGACTATGCTATTGCCATAGTTTTACATTAATTTATTCATATAACTTAGCATAGGGTTAAAGAAGTAAATTTAGCAAATCTTGACTTTTGTTCATCTTAGATTCAAATGAGATGGTTGAAAATTTGGATTAACTCAATTTGACTCAACTCAACTTGACAAGAATGAATATGGCTTTTGATTAAGAGATTTATTAAGAGAGGTAGTATTGACAATAACTCATTACTTGACAAGACTTGACTGGACATAATACTCTTATAGGGTTGGCATGATAAGAACCTCAACAAATAAGAAATTTGACCATCTCAGATTTGCCATTCTTCTTTTAGATTTCTTATTGCAATTGCTCATATGAAGTGTATTATTGTTTCATACTTTTCTCATACATTTAGTTACCTTAATAGATCTTCTTTCTTAGGAGTCTTTGTATCATGACCCTAAAGGAAGCCTAGTAAGATTGCCTAAAATTTTTATATCACGTATGCACCCATGATACGAAAACCGCCTTGCAAGCCAAAGGTTGCAAGACTCTAAGAGATTAATCACTAAATTTTTCAATTTTTAATTTATTTAACTTATTATAACATATAAGTGACTATGGATATTCGATAAGCCACAGTCCATCAGAATCGTAGAGAATCGATATTCCCTACCAAACAATAAGATTAGATAGTAAAGTTCTAAAACTCAAACTTATGAAAGTCACAAAATCTAACTATATTATTAATAATTATATGTAATATTTCAAACTGTTTATACAGTCTATCCTTAGATTCCAACTTCTAAGTGCCTCAACACTGGTACTCAACATTCGACTCTTAGCCTATGCCCGATTATCCAACAACCTACAAGAGAAAACTATTAGGGAGTAAGCTATAAGAGCTTAGTGAGTAATTTCTCATACTATACTAGCAAGTAGGTTATCAAACAGTTTATTAACAAACATATGAATGCATGAACAAGCAATATGCCAAATAATATATATGCAATTGATTGGTACTACATACAACATCGGATTTAATACCCTCTGAAGTAAGGGTTAGAGATACATCGACACCAATCACAACCGAGCTCTAACACCTGGGGTCTTTAACCATATATAAATATATATATAAATTCCTTATTTCATGAAACGGGTTTCTATTTCCAACAATCAGTAGTATACAAATACCTAGGTCTAGTAGTGAGGTGGCCCTTGTAGTCCACGTTCATACCCTATGGTGGTGGTTTCTAGACGCGACCCCTAACAACCCATGGTTAGTATCTTTGGCGCTAGTAGAACCCGCGAGCTAAGGGTAAGGTCTTGTTGTACTAATGCTCCTACACTGTACTAATCAAATCATGTGGGAGTCCATCCCTCCAAGGCACTTCATTACCAACCGGGTGAGGTGATAGCCAGAACATTATATGTAATGTTTATGCTTTATGTATGATCCATTTAATTTTAGTTAAGTCGAATATGATTAAGTCAACTTATGAGGTGATCAGCAAATATCAACAAACTATTCAATTATGTAATAATAAATCAAGCAATTAATTATTCAGCTATTATGTTTTACAATCTTTTACACAATACACAACCAGTATTCAGACATATGCATAACCCATACCCTTATGCATCAAGTTATTAATATTTAAGTTATGTACGCTAACTACATGCACAAAACAAGTATAGAATCATCAGGAATACTCACTAGTCATTGAGTCTATCAGCGGTCGTAATAATCTGATGGCAGATTGGGGTTAAAGTCGAGATCACCTGAAAATAAGGAATAAGGAAAGTAGCAAGTTCGAGGCTTAAAAACTAAATTAATATTGCAATTTATACTGTTTACTTAACTTAGTTATTAATTTATGTGAAATCACCGAGTCGAGCTTTTTACTGAATCACGCATAACTTTTTTGATTTAGCTTGGATCCTTATAAACTTATAGTCCATTTTGATCGTTTTCGAATATACTTGCTCGTAGCAAGATCCGTTTTGAATGTCGTAACTCGCAGTTTTGACTGTGATATAAAAATATCACAAAGTTCATTATTTTAACTTGAAAAGCTATAAAATATCAATTTAAGCTTTTTTGTAGTATATTTACAATTTAATAATTATTTAAATCGTATAATTGATATTTTTTTTATTTTAAGCCTATTTTACTATAATTACCTATTTTTACTTATTTTTGAGATTTTAGAGTTACTAATTCAATTTTTTTCCAGTTTATTATTTTTCTACTTAATTAATTAATTATTATTATTATAAATTATGAAAATTAATTATTTTATTGTAAATAGTGACATGGCAACACGTGAGAGTACCTCGTGTCAAGCTTGCACCTTTTTCTGAATTTTTCCGTATTTTCTATTTTACAATATAATTATATATATATAAATACTTATGATTTTATTTAGTCAAATCTTTCAATTTACTTAATTATTAAAATTTTTCTCTAAATTGCAGTATTCTTACATATATTTATTTATATCTATGTACAAAAATAAATAAATAAACTTACCTAATTTCTTTAATAAATCAAATGATAAAAGTCCTTTTTCTTCTTCTTGTTCTTCTTCTTCTCCTCTTTAATGTGCTTGCTAAGTTTGTGTGTTTGTGTGCTTTGTTTCTTTTTTTTTTTTTTTTTTTCTAGTTTTGTTTGCTTCCAAGGTCTAGACGTATAGAAGCTAGGAGGATGAAGCAAATGCAAATGGAAATAAAGAAGAAAATCTAATTGGATTAAGCATTAATTAAGACTAGATATTTTCCTTAATTAATTTGTCCTTTTATACATAATTTGGTGACACTTGGATGACTTAATTTAGCACATGGGCTGCTGCAAATTGTAACTAGAATTCACGTAGAGAAAGAAAAAAATTGAGAAGAAGGAAAGAGAAAAGAAAAAGAAAGAAAAGGGGAGGAAAAATAAAAAAATATGTAATTTTTCCAATCATAAAAATAATAAAAATAACATTTATAAATTAATTTTTAGAATTTTATGAAAATTTATCAATTTAATTAATACCTGTTACAATTAAAATTTTTACAAGTTATTTTAACATTTTTGTTCAAAGTTTTATATTGTTACACGATTTAATCGATCATTGTGATCGACGACGATTATATCACTATTAAGTAATATTTATTCATTTTCTAAGCTTGAAGTTATAATTTTAGGGTTTTGATTAAGTTCGGATTTGATTTCGAGTATTTGCATGTACATCAAATTTAGGATTTTTATATGTGATTTAGGTTTTGATTGATTTTCTAGGGTTTTTATTACTTATAATATATTCAAATTTATAATTTATTAAATTTTTATGTTGCTTGGCTTTAACGACTCATGAAGTCATCTATAGTATTAAGGTTCAATTTTACTCTTAAATAGCTAAATTCACGGGATTTACAATTTGTCAGTTATCTTCCCTCAGTCCGCTTTAACGTTTTCAATATTCATGGAGTTTCTTCTCTACATATACCTCATTTAAGGAAAGTAATATTATCTTGTCGAGAAGTCATGCTTCTTCAATTTGGCATACCACTTACGGTTGCTTAACTTCAATAATGTTTGTATCATATCACGAATATAGAGACTTCCTCCAACTTAATCAAAAATTGATAACATTCCAACTGAAGTTACTTCAGAAAAATACTATCACTCCTTATAATTAATTAAACAATTTTTGAATTTAGAGTTGAAGATACTTGTTTTGATTGATTTACTCTACTCTTCATCCTATCTTTTTAGTACCCTATATCTTTTCCTTCTCAAATAATATAGATGTCCTTCATAAAGAATTATTTGCACAGATAAATCCCTTATCCAATAGTTCTTTGAAGCCACTCCTTTAACTTCTAAGGTCCCATTTGCAATACCTAACACAAGACTTCAGCTATATGTTTGATTATTGGCTAACTTAATCATTTTTTTTTTTAGGATCAATTTACACCTATTTAAATTTTCAAAAATACATTTAAACATTTATGTACAACTAATAGATCCAGTACTTGTTAATACTTTCCTCAATCTCTTACTTGTAAATATCTACAAAAGTTTTAATCACCTACCCTTAATAGCTTTTCTCTTAGATTCCACTGTAATCATCATCTACAGCTCTTCATGTAAATATCCTTCCTCTAAAATAAGTTCTAAATTGACAAATAATGATAATCTTATTCATCTTAAATTATTTTCAATCCACTAACTTTTGTCTTGCAAGTTATAAACATCTTAGTATCAATATTGTAACTTGCATTTCCATTTATTTATACATATATTTTGCAATAATTATATATTATTCTTATGATTATCACCTAGTTCTCTTATCCATAGGACTTGAATTCTAACTAGTTAAGTTTAACTTACATGTCAATTGTTACCTTAAAGTTAGGGATCTAAATACTTGTATATCATAAATCTTGTTGTGATTTTACCTTCAACCCCTAATTTATTACATAGTCATCAAGATAATATTCTTTTATCTTTTAGCAAAATTCCCTTTATCATCTAACATGTCTTCTATGGCAAGCATTTGGATAGTCAGGATTGGATTCCTTCGTATTTTCAAGTCCTCCTCTATATGTAGATAATGCTATAGAAGAACATCTACTCATTCAACATTGATGACTCTTAACCAATTCCATCGCCATACCATCATAATTTTGTGATTTATACTTCCACAATATTTCTCTTTTAAGTCAAACACGATATCTGAGGAAATAACATACTCCTTGTTCCAATACTTAGTGCTTTCATTATTATCACTTATTCGCTTAAATTACATATATAAAAATAAATAAATCATGAATACTCCAGTAAGTATACTGGGTTGGAATCAAGTAATACAAAGTAAGTAAGGTTGTCAATCCCTTGAGAACTAAGAAATTACTAATCTTATATTAGTTCTTATCAATATTCAAGCAATCAAAATTAAATTAACTAATCTAATAATTATACTAAAACTATTGAAAGGAAAATAACTATAAAATATCTAAAACTAAGCAATCAATTGAGAATTATGGGAAAACAAAATCCACCCTAGATTATGCAAATCAAATTGTTATCATGTTATATAGATTAATAGCTATATGGTCATTTAAGTGAAATTATTATGCCTTAAAATTTGAGGATCTGAACCCCTAATTAATTAGTCAACTCCCACATCTCTAATTAATAGTGGACTCTAAATTACAATCATATATATCTTGATATTATGATTATCTAATGTCCTAAATCAATTATCCCTAATATCTTAATTAATAATCAATCTCCGAACGTCGCATTAATCTCTAGATAATTTCTAATTAATTTAATTAACACTTCTTCTAATTGATTAATCAAATTAACCAAGAATTTCTAACAAACCCTATATCAACTCCCGTATCACTAGGGTTTCTAACAATTATAATCAATTAAATAATTACAATCGAAATCATAGAAATTGCAATCATGAATTATCCCTATATCTATTAATCCTATTATACGAATACAATCATCTTCTTAGTTATATAGGGTTTTATGAATTCCTACAAATAAATTTAGTTAACCATGGAATTTGAAACGAAAGCACAATAACTAATTGAATTTGCAAGGAAATTCATAATTGAAAATATGAATAATTCACAGAATCACATAAATATAATTAAAATAGATGTCACAAGTTCTATAATTAGAAAAGATAAACTTCAATTACAACTCCAAAATTTGGTCTCTACAGCAAAAGCAAAATCTTTTCAATGATCCAAGCAATTTTATAGATGAATTCTTCAAGAACTATCTAATGACTGTTCTATAATCAAACAAATGTCTATTTATAAAAAAAATTAAGGTTGTCTTGCAACTAGCTTCTTTTTTTTGAAGGTCAGCTATGTAACCTTCAAGGTCGGCAGCATAGTTTTCAAAAGCTACCGGTGTACATTGTAGGCCAGCTGCCTTCCATTCCAAATTGTAACGTGTTGATTCGGACTTCATTCATTTAAGTAAAACTCCTCTAATTTGTCCATAATTTCACTCTTGAATCATCTAATTCTTAAAATGTCCAAATGAAAATAATTAAGTATCATTTCTTAATGATTTCTATAAAATCAATAATAATTCTATATAATTTATACATCAAAACATGAAAAATATACCTTTATCAATCACTTAGCTAAGAGAAAGTTTTTATCCTTAATTAAAATTCACTTCTTATCTTCTAAGTCTCTAAAACTTAGATTCCTTAAATAACTATCTCAGATCAATATTTCTTATCCATCACTTTAGTAATATGGGTTAAATAATAACTTTCCAACTCATAGCACTTAATTAAACCAAATTTGTTAAGGATCAGTTTCCATACCGTCTTTGTTTGAACACCATTATAAAATTATATATCACATTCCAACTTACTATTGAACACCTGTTAAGTAATTTGATTCTTTCTTTTAATCGCCACGTTTTCAAATTTTCTACTACTCATATTGCTAGCTTCAATATGACTGTAACATAAGCCAATCTTTGATATTAAGAAATTCTAAGGGTTCGAAGCTTCTCTTTCTTTGACTAACAAATTGTCACTCAAAGTAACTTATTCATCTTATCTTAGGATACTATGTTGCATAGTGAATTCAAATGATTTATCACCTCCTTAAAGTTTATCCACAGTCCTTTTACCTCTTGAGATCTTCTATCTCCTTTAGTTCTTTCCATAGCAAGGTAGTAGATCATTATTCCTTATCATCATATTATGATAAATGTACTAGTAAGTAACCTTCTTGTAAAACTCACTTCTGGGAAGGTAATGTTCTATCTAGATTGATCTTGGAATAGTGAAGAAACTTTTGATCGAAAGTTATGATCCTGTCCAAACTTTTTGCTTTAATTTCCATTTCCACCATCAATCGTTACTCATTCTACCACTGCTATTTTAGGGTACCTGGGTACATATTCATTCATAGTTTATCTAACAATTCTACTTCACTTCTCATGTATAATTAATCATTCTTCCTTTATAACCAAACATAAGTACTACATAATGATATCATTCCATTTGTCTCAATATAACATAATAATCTTACTAACTTATTTTGCTTCACTTGTACTTTCCTACCATTTCAAAGATATAAGTTTTCGATTTGTTATTCATTAAGGGATAAACGATTCATAACTAGAACATAACCTCATATTACAATTTCTATAACAGTTCTTACTATCGAGCCTGGTTTTTCACCTTCCTGGTTCTCTATATAGAATTTGGACTTCATTAAGCCGAGCAGTATTAAACCCTTACTTGTTTAATACTAGCCCTCGACTAGGGTTTAAAGAAAACCATTTTTCAATTTGAAAAGATTTGGAGTCACCACTCGACTGAAGTCGATAAAAAGGGTTAAGTTATAACTAACTAGGTGGATTGGTTATAACTTAGCTATCGGTCCATTGATTTAAAAAACCAAGTTATAAAACGGTTTTTTGAAAGCCAGAAAATCTGAATCCGGGGGTTAAGCCTTTTAAACCCTTATAGGTACTATTGATTTTCTAAAATTAACTTTAATCCTTAAAAAAATCACCTTTATATTTTATAAGATGAAACTCAATTTAACTATTCTAATTGAATAAGTGAAATAATCTAAACTAAAAAGCAAAAATTAGGTTTTCTTCATTTTTATCGTCACCTTGTAGGTATCTACATACTTGCTTTTCGAGATCAGACATAGTAGTTCTCTTTTGTAAAACTTTAGTAGATTGGTTTTATTTTAATTTGAAAACAAAAGAGTTTACGTTTTATTCAGTTTTGATTTGTTGAAGGAAATTCCTAAAAACATCCTAATCGGTTTTTTAATTTTTGGAAACTTTAAAACGGTCCTAATTTGGAAAAAGGTCTATTTATTTTCATTTATTTTTAGAAAATCAATTTTTCTAAGTGACAAAAAGAAATAATAATCTTTTTATTCACTTATTTATGTTTTTTATTTTTATATTTTATTTATTTCTTCTTCTTTTTTATTTTATCACTTAATTTATTTATCACTTATTACTTATTACTTATTATATCTTACTTATTTAAACTAATAAAATAAAATAAAACCGAATTACTCTTTTTTTCTCTTTTTCCCTTTTTTTTTCTTTTCTTTTCTTCTCTTCTTTTTGTTCTTTTTCTCTTTCCTTTCTATTATTATTATTTTCTATTACATTTAAATAAAACAAATAAACAAAATAAAACACCAAATAAAATATAAAAAAAAAAAAGACTTCGAATGGATTTGGATGCACAGATCGAACCTAGGCAGGTCTAACGGGTTGGGTCAAATCGGGTTGGGTCGACCCCATTGGATTCGGGTTAGGTTTCTACAGTAGCAGTGTCGATAGAGGTGGTTCTAATTGGTTGGAGCTCTAAATTGATAGGGAAATGGGATTTTCATGATTTTCTAATTAGGTTTGGGGGGGTAGGTTCAATGCCTTGGCGTTTAGGGGTGTTTTGGAAGGTGTGCAAGTATGGTGGCTGACAGTAGTGTTTTGTCCTTTGGCATGGTGGCAGCTAGGGGTGAAGGATAGATGTCGGTAGGAGTTTTGGGTGATGAGGAGCTCAGTATAGTTAGTTTAGGCTACTGGAGTGGATGGAGTAATGGTTCAAGGAGAGAGAGAGGTGGCAGTGGCGGCTAGGGTTTAATGGAGGTTGTTGGAAGTTACTACTAAAGATCATGGAGGAGGTCAAGAGTAGCTAGGTTGAGGAGCCTAAGCTGTAAGTAGTCTCCCTAAAGTGGTGGTTCAGCTCGAGTTGGAGTGAAGGGAGAGAATCGAAGAGAGAGAGATTAGTAGAGAGAGTAAGAGAATGGCACAAGAGAGAGAAAGCTTAAGAGTTGAATCTAAAGCTTAGGAATGGTTGTGTGTTTTTTCATGATCACCTTCGATACCCTTTATATACTCGAGATTAACCTAGAAACATGGAAAGTTCAAATCAAAGTTAAATGAGAAAAATTGAAATTCAAGTTTTTTCTAACTTTTTGGAGCTCAATTTGACTGAGTTAATGCATGAATTTAGACATGTTCTTGATCGCTATTAACACTAGGCCATGTCTAGTTTGCAATTTCGCTAATGATTTGGCGAAATTACAACAAGAAAGGGCCCAAAAATAGTGTTGAAGTGGGCAGTCTAAAGAGGAAAGTGTTGGAAATCTAGGGAAAATGAAGGAAGGAAGGGGAAAGAGAAGGGAAAGAGAGGGAAAGAGTGGAAGACAAAGGGAAAAAGGAAAGAAGGGGAGGGAAAAGTGGGCTGATGTAGTGCTACGTCAGTTGTACCAGGCAACCCTGATGTGCTACATATCATTCGTGATACGTAGCAGCTGACGTGGTATGCCATGTGACATTTACATGGCACCATGTCAGCAGGCCATCAAATTTGAGGATGCCACGCATCAGGACGCGTAGTGCAAGCAAATCCTGATATGTGATAGTCCTTAATGTGATTGAAAACCAAAAAATAAGAAAAAGGCCTTCCTACCTTTGCTAAGTTTCGAACCCAAGACCTCATGCTCAATGTTATTACTATGTCTATATACTTAACCATTAGGTCATTGGTCTATGCCTTATCCATATGTGCAATTAGATTGTACATATGGACTTGATCGGCCTAGGCTAGATTTAAATCTAAGCCTAGGTTTAATGATCTAACTTCTAAACATAAATTAAAATTAAAAATCTGCTCTAACAAAATGTTATTTTCTAAAATCTTTTATTCTTTTCAATTTTGTGATTGTTCAAATTTTTTATGTACTCTTCTGAATTTTTCCTTTTTCTTTTGTTTTCTAAATTTCCTATCTTTTACGCTTTTTCCTATTTTCATATTTTTTCTAAGTTTTCTGAGAACTCTTATTTTTATAAATTTCTTCATTTTTTGGGGTTTTTCATTAATTTTCTACTTTTTAAACTTTTCTAATTTAGAACCTTATAACATAAATTAAAAAATAAAGGGGGGAGGGGGGCACAAAAATTAGGTGTTTACAGTTGCCCCTCTTTGTGGTGAAGTTTGAGCAAAACTTTGCCATAAAGATAAAATAAACACTATTTTTGCCCAATAGTGGATTTTATTCTAAGAAGCGTTAAAGTGCTATAACTAGCTAGCTAGCTATTCTAGGTCCAATCTATTAAGGATTTGGAGAAGAGAAGGGTAGCACTCTAAGAGCTGGCCAAAAGACTGAAAGAAGAATCGAAGTCTAGTCATGCTCTTATGGACCGAGGTAAAATGGTTAAAGCACTCCTAGAGCTGGCTAAGATTCTAAGAAGAATTAGCAAACTTGGTCGTACCCTAATGAGTTGACTAACCAAAGTAGGCAAAGCGCTCCTAGAGCTGGCTAAAACCTTAAGAAGAATAAGCAAACTTGGTTGTGCCCTAATAAGCTGACTAACCAAGGTGGGCAAAGCACTCCTAAAGATGGCTAAGACCTTAAGAAGAATGAGCAAACTTGGTCGTGCTCTAGTGAGCTGACTAACCAAGGTGAGCAAAGCGCTCTTAGAGTTGGATAAGACCCTAAGAAGAATGAGCAAACTTGGCTATGCCCTAATGAGCTGACTAACCAAGGTGGGCAAAGCGTTCCTAGAGCTAGCTAAGACCATAAGAAGAATGAGCAAACTTGGTCGTATCTTAATAAGCTGACTAACCAAGGAGGGTGCATCTCTTAGAGACTAGCAACCCTAAAATTTGATCGATCTGGAAGACTTGGTAGTGCTCCTTTGAGCTTACTATCTTAGGTAGGAGCATCTCTTAGGGACTAACATCCCTAAAATTTGATCGATCTGGAAGACCTGGTAGTGCTCCTTTGAGTTGACTATCCTAGGCGAGATGAGCGAAGCACTCCTAGAGCTAGTTAAGACCCTTAATTGAAAATAGATAAAGAGAAGCACCCCTTAGGCTTGCTAAGAGAAAAGTGAAAGAGAAGTGCCCCGTCGGCTCATTTTGAGAATTATTGAAAGAAAGTGCCTAACGGGCTCACTAAAGACCCTATATGGAGTTGGTGACAAAGGGTTTGAAGGATGGCTAGGAGCCCGAAAAGATAAGACAACACCTTAAAGGCTTAATGAGATCCCTAAAATGAAAGATAGGATAGCACCCTAAGGGCTGGCTAGAGCCCTAAAAAGAATAAGAGAGGTTAGCATTCTAAGAGCTTACTTGAACCTTAAGAGAAGAATAGGACAATACCTTAAAGGCTAGTTAAGAAGATGATGAAGGTAATTGCTTTACAAGCCAGCTAAGAGAAACTTGGTGAAAGGAAGTGCCTTATAGAACTTAGTGAAGAGAGGGGCTTGCTTGAAAGAAATTTGGTGAACAGAGGGACCCTATGGATTGGAAGGATGAATCGAGCTAGGATCGTATCTTCGTAGGTTGGCCAAACACCAAATGTAGAAAGTAAATGCCTTATGGGTTGGTTAAAAAGATTATTAGGAGTAAAAATTGGTTTAAATGCAAGAAAAATTTGGTGTGTTAACACTGTGTGAAAATACTTACCCGGTCTTTGTCGATAGCACCCAATCCGTCAAACCTTTTTGAAAAGCCCCCATTAGAAAATTACTAACTCTTGTTTTAGTCCCTTGTTATCAATCCGGATGTTCTTGTCATACAACGTTTGTGACTTTGCTGGTTCTTTTTGGAGAAGTCATGGAAATTAGCCCGATGCAAGAAAAACCACCCACTATTTTTGTTTCTTTGGAACTTTTATAAACCCAAAAGCCTCATTCCCATCTACCATGATTGCTTACTTGAGTTTTACATTCCTCTGAAAAAATAGACAATAAAACTCCCCATTAGGGGGGGATCAATCTATAATAAAGTATTTTAAAGAATTTTGTTAACTACCAATGTTCTAGATCTCATTCCTTAACTTCTCTCGTGTTTGCAGTATATGGGTTCAATTAAATGGGGTGAAGGGAATTGGACCTTTCCATGGAGAGGGTGATTATTCCAACGATGACAACGACCAAGTATACTAAATTTACTTGTAGATAATGAAAATTAGGCCACAATGACATTTAAAATGACTGGCATTTTTGTGTTTTAAGCAAAATTCCTATTTACTTCTTATGGATAGTACAATTTTATAGCGTCAGCGTTTATAGGGTTTCTCAAATCTAGACCATCCATTTAGGACAAAATCAAAGCCCTTTCCTGATAATACTCGCTTTACGACATAAGGACCCCCGTAATAGGGGGCAAATAAGGGGGCAAATTTCCCTCTAAGTCTTGTGCATTAGGGAGAACTTTTCTTAACACCAAATCTCCTTCTTTGAGGTTATGGGGTCGTACCCTTTTGTTAAAGGCCCAAGCCATCCTTTGTTGATAACATTGATTATGACACAAGGCTGTCAATCTCCTTTCATCAATCAGATTTAACTGCCCGATTCATTTCTTTACCCAATCGGCTTTATCCAAATGAGTTTCTAATAGTACCTTGAGTAAAGGGATCTCAACCTCTACTGGTAACACTGCTTTAGTACCATATACTAAAGGGTATGGTATTGCCCTAGTTGGCATTCTGATGGAAGTCTGATAGGCTATGAGTGTGAAGGGTAACATCTCATGCTAGTCCTTATATGTGACAACCTTTTTTTCAATGATTCTTTTGAGGTTTTTGTTTGCTGCTTCGACAATTCCATTCATTTGGGGTCGATAAGGAGTAGAATTTTTGTGAATGATTCGGAACTACGGCATAATTTTGTCATAAGCTTGTTGTTGAGATTGGTGCCATTATCAGTGACAATTGTTTGAAGAGTCCCGTACCGAGCTAAGATGTCTCTCTTGATGAACTTAACTATGACCCCTTTAGTAACATTCGAGTAAGACGAAGCCTCTACCCATTTGATGAAGTAATCAATGGCGACTAATATGAAGCGACGCCCATTGGACACTTTTGGAGTGATAGGGTCAATGATATCTATACCTTACATTAAGAAAGGTCATGGTGTTGAGAGGGCACGTAACTCCTAAGGTGGGGCATTTATCTTATTTGCATAAACTTGGCATAAATGACAGTGCCTAACATGTTTGATGCAATCACTTTCCATTGTTGGCCAACAATACCTTAGCTTCATGATTTTCTTTGCTAACATGTATCCATTTATGTAAGGGCCGCATACACCTTCATGTACCTCTTTCATTAACTTTTCAGCCTCTTTGTCATCCACATAGCTTAAGAGTATAATGTCAAATGAGCGTCGGTATAAGGTGGACTCGCTTTCTAAGAATCAAGTGACTAATCTCCTAATCATCTTTCTATCTCTTTTCTTGACCTCTTCAAGTTATGCACCTTGTTGTAGGAACGTCTTAACATCATGGCACCATGATTTTTGGTTGTTCATACCCTCAATTGTTAGGTAGAAGGTAGGCCTGTTTTCAATTTCAATAGTAAGGGGTTGAATATCGACTTCACCAGATATCTGGATCATAAATGCTAGCATAGCTAAGGCATCAGCAAATTGATTCTAAGTCCTTGATACGTAGTTGAAGGTGACTTCTTTGAAATTTTCCATTAATTCCATCAAATGCTGGTGATAAGGTACCAACTTAGGATCTTTAGTTTTATACTCTCTACGGGCTTGGCCAATAATGAGCAAGGAGTCCCCATACACTACTAATTCTTGAACGTCTTTTTCTAGGGTCATCTTGAGTCCTATGATGCATGCTTCATACTCAGTAATATTATTAGCGTATGGAAAAACGAGCCTTATAGCTATAGGATATTGATCACCTTCAGGGGATATTAGTATTGCCCCAATTTCACACCCAAACACATTGGCTGTGCCATTAAAGAACATTTTCCATTTTGGTGGCTTGTCATCCTTTCCTTTATTAGAGTTTCCTTTAACCACTAAGATACCTTCATCGGGGAAATCGACTTGTACTTCTTGGGGAGTGCTATTAGAGGGATTTTCTACTAATTGATCTACTAAGGCTTGCCTTTTGACTGAATTCCAGTTCACATATGTAATGCCGAACTCTGATAGCAGCATTTGCCATTTTGAGATTCTACCAATTAGGGTCGGTTTGTTTGCCAATTACTTCAAGGGATCATGTTGAGTCAATAATTCAACCTGGTAGTAAAGTGTGTATTGTCTGAGCTGATGCATTACCCAGACTAAAGCATAGTAAGTTCTTTCAATTTCTGAATATCTCTACTCCCCTTCAATAAATTTTTTGCTTAAGTAATATATAGCCCATTCTTTCCCTTCCTCATCTTTCTTGCCAAGCATGCACCCCATTGACTCTGGTAATATTGTTAAGTATAGGAATAAAGGCTTCCTAAGTTTTGGAGCTACCAGAATTGGAGGGTTCATGAGGTATTCTTTGATTGTTGTAAAGGCTTGCTCACACTCTTCGTCCCAGTTGATCTTTGCATTCTTTTTTAACAACTTAAATAAAGGACGACACTTGTCTATGAGTTGGGATATGAACTGGGCTATATAGTTTAAATGGCTTAGCAAACCTTTGATTTCTTTAAGTGTGCGTGGTGGGGGTAGGTCAACTATTGCTTTAACTTTATTAGGGTCCACTTCAATGCCCTTTTGGCTAATTATGAAACCCAATAATTTCCCTGAAGTCACCTCGAAAGTACACTTTTCTAGGTTGAGTTTTAGTTGGAATTTTCTCAACCTATCAAACAATCTCTTTAGATTTTCCACATGATTTTCTCCTTCTTTAAACTTGGCAATCATATCATCGACATATACTTCAACTTCTTTGTACGGCATGTTAAGAAAGATTACTACCATGGCCCTTTGGTAAGTTGTCCCGGCATTTTTGAGTCCGAAAGGCATCACTTTGTAGCAAAACATACCCTAAGTCATGATGAATGTGGTCTTGGCTTTATCTTCTTCAACCATTCGAATCTGGTTATACCTAGAAGATCCATCCATGAAAGAGAAAATATGGTTTCCAGCTATGTTATCAACCAATACATCGATATGGGGCAAAGGAAAATTATCTTTAGGGATTACTTGATTGAGGCCTCGAAAGTCCACGCCCACTCTGATTTTCCTATTCTTCTTCATAACTGGTACTATGTTGGCTACCCACTCAGGATAATCGATACCTCAATGAAGTCAACTTCCAATAATTTTCTGACCTTTTCCTTGATCTTCAACAGGATATCTGATCGAAACCTTCTTAACTTTTGTTTCTTTAGCTTGATATCCTCTTGTGTAGTTAAGTGATGAACCATGATCAACGGGTCTAATCCAAGCATTTCATCATAAGACCATATGAATACGTCTTAGTATTCAGATAGCAATGTGGTCATCTCTATCTTTTGATTTTCTTCCAAATTTTCCCCAATCTTCAAAACCTTAAGGTTTTTGTTGGTCCCGACATTAATTATCTTTGTTGGCTCATCAATGGAAATTTTACTCATTTCATGTTTTTGCTAGCTTTCTTACACGTCATTATGGTCATCGACATCACTCCCGACGACTAACCCAATAGGGCCAAAAGTGATACTATTATTCTCATCAACTATCTGTGTAAGGTATCCATAGCCTTTATTCGAGTTGTTAGACTTAGAAAGAAAAAGGAAAGTGTACAACAGGAGCAGTGTAAGTAAGGTAGGAGTAAAGAGAAAAGAAGCTGATTTTATTTTAAGGAACTCTCTTCTAAGTACAAGCATTTGGAGAATAGAGGCAATTTATTACAAAATTCTATAAAATACTGGATCATGATTCATCCTTTACCCTAGGGAAGACTTATTGTTATTCACAGGGTTGGAGAACCAATTATTTAAGTGATGGGATTTGTGGAATAGGCTAACCCCTTCATTCTTATTGGAAGTACCTTCTTTAGCAGGGCTTTGAGTTTTAGGTTTTGGTCTTGATGAAAGTTTCGGACAATGGTAGGAAGGCCATTAGAGCGTGATATAACCTATCACCCTTTCTACCCCTGGCTTGCATTCTTTGCAATTCTTCCATTGGGGTTGGAATGTATCTTAACCCATAGGTCCTAAACTAGCCTTCTTTGAATTTCAGCCTCTCTTCCTTCTACTAATTGGTGATCATGCACACCTCATTAAACATCTGGAGTCCAAAGTCTTCTTATTCTTCTATATCGATATAGGGTATGGCAATCTCTTTATAGAATTCATAATCTTAGTCACCCAGAATTGTGATGACTTGGCCATTGGAGATGAATTTAAGTTTCTAGTGAAGAGTTGACGGTATGGCCCCTACTGAATGTATCCAAGGCCTTCCTAATAATAGATTGAAGGTCTTTAGAATATCTAAAACCTGGAATGGAATGTTGAACGTTTGTGGGCCGATATCAATTGGTAAGTCAACCTCCCCTATTATCTCTCTCCTAGATCTATCAAAAGCTCTTATTGTAGTTGAACTAGGTTTGATAGCAGTTGTATCGATGTCTAATAGATCCAGGGTGGCCAAAGGACAAACATTAAGAGATAACCTGTTGTCGATTAAGACTCTTGTTGCGATGATGTTATTTATCCTCACTATTATGAACAAAAGCTTTGTATGCTAAGCACCTTCTTTACCCAGTTCCTCAGTAGAGAAAGAAATTTGATCCACGGTGAGGATGGAATTAGTGATAGAGTTAATCCTTTTAGCTGAGATTTCATGAAGGACCTTGACATCCCTTAGTGTTTTGAATAAGACTTCTTGATATGGGTCTAATGCCATCAATAGACTCATGAGGGATATTTACACTAGAGTCTTAGTAAGCTGATCCATTATTTTATACTCACTAGACTTGATCATCTTAGTGAAGGTAGTTAATCCTTCTTCATGTTCAGCTTGTTCGGTGTTTGGCATTTCCAATACGCCCTCCTTTTTTTAGGTTTTCCCTTAGATCACAGGTTCTGTCGGAGCAAGTGATCCCTCCTACAATCAAGCTTGATTGCTGCTGGTTTATTGCCTGGTAATTAAGGGGGGCAGCTTTATAATTTTTAGGGGCCACAGGCACATGGAAGGTATACCTTTTAGTTTGTAAGACCTCTTTTTTGTAGAACCTATAAATCTTTGGTTCTTGGTTTCGATTGATCATGTTGATGGTAGATTCTGAGTGGTCAGATATCATATTGATGATAGGTCTATGGTTTAGTAGTAGGTTATTGTTGACGTTTGGGGTAAGTGTCTCTATAAAATCCAGTTGTACTGTACCTTCATTGATCAAATCTTAGATTTTGTTTTTCAACCTCCAACATGAATCAGTTAAATGGCCCACTTGCCGTAGATGATACTAACATGTTACATTGGGATCAAAGAACCTCGGCTTGTACCTTTTACTAAGAGCCTTAGAATGGAGCAGATTATCTCTTCTTAACTTCTTGAGCACTTGATTGAGTGGAACCAGTATTTTGGTGAACTGTTTAAAGGCTTTGGTAGCCTGTGGTTAACTTCTATACTGTGATTGAGCTGGTATAGGATTTATCCTAAAAGAAACTTGGGAGTTAAGTCTTGCATTCGAGTTGACCATGCTAACAGTAGCTTCTCTAAGCCTACTAGTAGTGGGTTTAGCAGAAGGTGGTCTTCTATCTGATGTCTCTTACAGTTTGCCAGAAGAAACGACACTTTCAATTTGACACCTCGCTACTACTATTTTTGCAAAGCTAGAAGGGGCTTGTTCGATCAGGTGAGCGAAGTAAGGCCTCGTAAGAGTGTTAATGAAAGTTACCGTTAGCTCTTTTTCAATTACAGGGGCAAATACCCTTGTAGCTAGGGACCTCTACCTTTGAGCATATTCTTTAAAGGATTCATTGTGCCTTTTTCTTAGGGTAACCAAATCCATCAATGTTGGTGCCACTTCAACATTAAATCTATATTGCTCATAGAATGCTTTAGCCAGCTTCTCCCATGTATTCACTTGATTTAAGTCTAACTGGGCATACCAAGTCAAGGTAGGGCTTATCAGGCTGTCTTGAAAGGTCTGGACCATGAGTTGATCATACTGTGCATGCTTGCCCATCTTATGTACATACAGTCGAGTGTGTAGCTTAAGGCATCCAGTCCCATTGTATTTTTCAAAGTTAGGTACTTTGAACTTTTTCAGGAAGCTTCCATAATCATAGGTAAAGAAGTCTATTATTTTAATGTGCTCAAATCTATCATACCCTTCGAGCGTTTTCATTTTTTTGGTAATCTGTTGAGTTGACTGCTTCTCCAGCTCCTTCAATCTATCCTAGTTAGCTTTAGGCTTCAGGTTGATCGGGAATGAGTAAGTGCTTGGCTTGAAGGTTGGGTTGGCCTTTGGAAATACCCCTTTAGTTTCAAAGGATTCAAAACCTTGATTGCTTTTAGGGTAAGCTTCTTCTATTTCAAGGGGTGGGGCTTCTGTATTCTTTCTATATTAGGCTTTGGAGTGCTTTTCATTTGATGGGGTCGTAGACCTAAGCAAAGAGATGCTATCAGCAAGAAAACTCAGTTGATCTACCATCTTTCCCATTGCTCATTCCAAAGATTGGAATCTCAACTCCATAAAGTCAATAACCTCGAGGTTGCCATTGCCATTATTGTTGTTATTTCCTTAGTTGGCTATCTTGGTTTGAGAACAAGTTTTGATGGGGCTTCTTTGGAAAGTTTGACGTTTGGGAGCTATCTTAGTGACCTAGGTAAAAGCCACTTCTCAATAAGTTAGCATGTGGATATTTTGAAAAAGAATGCACATGCAAGTGAATCATATAGATGAAAAGGAGAGGGTTGACAAATGATTAACAGAACGACAAATTATTTATTATTTTTGGATTCTCAGAGGTTTTTTATTACATGAAAGAAAGAAAAAGGTACAAATTCATCTATACTAATTTTCTTTTTTTTTTTGTGGGCTAGATTTTTTTTTGTTACGCTTAGTCGCTTCTTCAAACTCTTGAATTCTCTTTTAAGCCATCTTCAGCTAGTGTTCTGAGGTGTACGTCCTTTGTCTAGATTCTCAGCATAGGTTTGCCTATTTGCCTTTCTCATCATGGAGAATCTCCATACGAGCTTTCATTCAATCCATTTAGGTCACCATTTTAGAGTTAGGGTACATAGGGGAAGTTTGAAGGACTTCCGGTACCTGATATCGCATTGCATCTACCTTGTAAAGTTAATTGTAGAAATACTCTTTAGCAACCCGATGTTTGTCCACTTCTCCTATGAACTTACTTAAATCAATGTTTGGGCTCATGGTCCGAGTGTCCTACTATGCTTTGATCTTGTGAAGTTTGGATGTCTTTTCTATAGAGTAAGGCCCTTCGAGATTAAGAGTGAATGGCTCTAATGAAGGTTTGTGAACTACGTCTTGGATTCCTCTAAATTATCTCACCATGTTGTTTGGGTAGTAGCCTGTACACCAACTCATTCTGATTAGTGGCACAGCATGGTAATTCTTGCAAATCAGTATGACCTTGGTGTAATTGCTTCACCTAGTAGTCCATAGTATATCTTCTACTCGAAAATCTTATAGAACTTCTATCTAGAGAAGGGTAGGGATGTCTTCTAGAAATTTGATCTTATCGACGAAAGAATCAATAAGGTCAATCTTATTCACGAATGCTCCTCTTAGTAAGTCAAACCCAATACATTTGATGTGATTAGCAAACCACACTATTAATAGTGCCATGCTTGACCTGAGATCTCCACCGCCCCTTTTCTTAAGGAAATTAAGATTCTTTATCTACTCAGTAAGTAAGGCAGGAATGTAAGACTTACCTTCCCAGAATTGAGCCACTAACTCTATTACCCTAATGTGTACAAGAAGAGACCCACTTGCAAACAAGACAGTGGCAAATATTGCCAATACATAGGCCTTGCTTCGGTTTTCTCTCCAATTCCTAAGAAACAACGCTTGTTTGTTGGAGCTGGGCTCATTTTGGAACCAATGGACTGGATCCCATATCTTGATGGCATATTTGTTGCAATCATCTAAGGCCTCATTTATCTCAGTCTTATGGATCCTTAAGAATATTGATAAGATATATGTTGGGCCAAAGCTAAGTTTCGAGACGTATATTTCATCCAAAGGAGGAGCTTGGAGCATTTAGGTGTACTCCTCTAGAGTTGGACTGATTAGATGTAGTCTAAATTGAAAAGCCACTTCTTTGGGCTTCCAAAAATGGACTAAGGCCCTTACTAGCGTGTTGTTAACCTTCACTTTGGCTAGTGAGAGTATGGGTCTAATTTTATTGATAATGAACTATTGCTCTCTTGGGTTGAAGGTTTGAAACCACTAGCTGAGTATAGCCTTTGGGTTTGTAGGTTTATGGACATGAATCTATTTGGCAAAAACCCTAGTGTTGGATGAGCTAGTCATTTCTGAAACATTACAAAGAAAGCATAAATTACAAGGGAAAGACTAATTACAAGAAGAGAAAGTATAAAAGAAAAGAAAGTATACAAGACCTCTTATGTACATCAATTCTAAGAAGAATACAGGGAAAAACTCCGAATCTTTGTCATTCTTTTCTTTTTTTTATGTAACATTGTCGCTTTGTTAGTTATTCGTTGACCCCATGAAATGTAATGTAAGACAAGTAAGTTCTAAAGGTCCTTAAACTCTGTGACCTCACACGTTTATGAAGAAACGGTTTCTTGGTCACATCGAAGCTTAAGTAGGATAGCTTAATCGGCCCCAAACGATGGTTGCCCCACTATGCCCGAGACTTTACACAATAGCTCCCCATCCTAAGGTCCTATGACGGCCCAGGTTTGATCGTATCTATCATGCATTCATGATGCAGCAAAATAAATCCCTCCCCATAAAAAACAAAACCTACAAGTGATATTAGCAAAATTTATAATATAAAATGAGTGAATAAATTGCATTTAAGGTGATTTTAGAGATTAATTTTAATTTTGGAAAACCAAATGACTAACCTTCTTGACGTCCCCAGTGGAGTTGCTAAGCTGTCGAGCTTGGTTTTTCACTCTCCTGGTTCTTTTTATAGAATTAGGTCTTCTCTAAGTCGATCAGTATTAAATCCTTACCCATTTAATACTAGCCCTTGACTAGGGTTTAAAGAAAACTATTTTTCAACTTGAAAATATTTGGAGTCGCTACCCAACTAGAGTCGAGAAAAGGGGTTAAGTTATAACCAACTAAATGGATTGGTTATAACTTAGCTACTGGTCTATCAATTTAAAAAACCAAGTTATAAAATGGCTTTTTGAAAACCAAAGAATCTAGATCCGGGGGTTAGGACTTTTAAACCCTTACGGGTACCATTGATTTTCCAAAAGCTTAGGAGTTCAATCCGAAACTCAGGAATGGTTATGTGTTTTTTCATGATCACCCTCGACACCCTTTATATACTCAAGATTAACCTAGAAACAAGGAAAGTTCAAATTATAGTTAAATGAGAAAAACCAAAATTCAAGTCTTTTCCAACTTTTTCAAGCTTGGTTTAACTGAGTTAATGCATGAATCTGGATGTGTTCTTGATTGCTATTAACACTAGGCCATGTCTAGTTTGCAATTTTGCCATTGATTTGGCAAAATTGTAACAAGAAAGGGCCTAAAAATTGTGTTGAAGTGGGTGGTTCGAAGAGGAAAGTGCTGGAAATCTAGGGAAAATGAAAGGAGGGGGAAAGAGAAGGGAAAGAGAGGAAAACAAAGGGAAAAGGAAAGAAGAGGAGGGAAAAGTAGGCTGATGTGGTGCTACATCAACCATGCCAACCAACCTCGGCATGCCATATGTCATTTGTGATACGTGGTAGCTGACGTTGCACGTTACGTGGCATCCATGTGGCGCCACATGGCACCATGTTAGCATGCCATCAAATCCGAGGATGCCATGTGTCAGGACAAGTGGCGTAATCACATCCTAATATATGGCAATCCTTGATGTGATTGAGAACCAAAAAATAAGAAAAATGCCTCCCTACCTTTGCTAAGTTTCAAACCCAAAACCTTATACTCAATGCTAGTGCCATGTCCATATACTTAACCGTTAGGTTGTTAGCCTATACCTTATCCATATGTGCAATTAAATTGGATATATGGACTTGGTCAGCGTAGGCTAGATTTAAATCTAAGCTCGGGTTCAACGGGCCAACTTCTAAACCTAAATTAAAATTAAAAATCTACTCTAATAAAATGTTATTTTCTAAAATCTTTTATTCTTTTCAATTTTGTGACTTTTCGAATTTTTTATGTACTATTCCAAATTTTTCCATTTTTTCTTTTATTTTTTTCTAAATTTCCTATATTTTGTGATTTTTCCTATTTTCCTATTTTTTCTAAGTTTTCCTAAAACTCCTATTTTTCTAAATTTCTTCATTTTTTGGGGTTTTTCTTTAATTTTCTATTTTTTGAACATTTCTAATTTAGGACCCTATAATCTAAACTACAAAAATAAAAGAGGAGGGAGGGGGACAAAAATTAGATGTCTACACTTACGTATGCAAAGAACTTTGGATGTTAATCATCTAAAACACATATGATCCTTTTACATCCTTAAGTACAAATATAGAAAACGTTATAATATATGTACATATCTAAAAGAATTAAGAAGTACAACAATATCTATTAAGTGATCAAGAGGATACTCACATATATGAACAACTAACATAGAATTAACTCTAATATCAAAATAAAACATAACCATCAATCATAATATATCCATCATTCAAATCACTAATAACAACCCTTCATTCAAATGAATTCCACAACATTTATCCTCCAATTAAATCATCATTATTTCTACTTGTTGATTTAGTACTTTATACCTCCATAGGAAAATTAGAAACAATCATTATTCTATATATCTTATCATTATTAGATTCTTCTATGCTAATATTAACTATTATCTCATATACTACATTCTGATTCTATATAAGATCTGCTTCTAAATTAGGCTCTGATTGCGCCTTTAATATAGGTTCTGATTCATTTTCTAAATCAGCTTTTGACCTTTCTTTTCATTGTTTTGTCTTTTTAAGGATTCTCTTCTACACCATGTTTTATTTGACCCTCTACTGTATTATCTCATATTTATACTAAATACTAAGCTAATATCATCTTTGGAATTCTATAGATTCCTAATTCACCTTGAGTTCGTCGAATCATTGGTTTAGGGTGAGATCCTTTTAGCTTAAAGGGTTTTTCTTACTTACTCCAATTGATCTAAGAAAATATAAAAAACCAGTCAATAATCCTTTAAGGGTAACGTCTAAAGATACATAATATACTAGTTGGAATATAAGTCATGCTAATAGGGTAAGGTCTCTGTCTTCTATCCTTATTAGAGTATCTCACTAACATTCTCTAAGTCGTAATCTCTTATTTTCTAACCATCTCTAATCAACAGCACTATCATAGTATAACTATTATTCTCAAGACAAATTAATCTCCATTATCAACAACTACAACACATCCCATCAACGGACTTTTCAATAGTCTAATCTACAATATTAAACATATCCCAAGTTACCGTTTCTAATAATAATCTTCACATCTCAGCTCTGCATTAGATAAGGGACTCTTCTCCATTCCACTTAAATCACTTTAACCAACTGTCAATTCTCCATGCGATCCCATAGTTAGATTCAAGATCAATTAATGTTTATCTTAATTTAGTATTATAATCACTTCTTACTCTATAATTTATAATACAATCCTTTACTACTGACTTATTACTACCCACTCTCACTGTATTCCTATAATATCTACTTTTTTTAATTATAACAATTTAAAGCAAGTTCACTATACCTATGCTCAGATACTATCTAGTTTTGTCCCCTAATACAACAACTTCTTAGTAGGTACTCATCTTAGGATTACTCTAGCTTAAGCATGCATAAATTCAAAGCTTCGACGTACTTCGAGTAGCTACACCAAAAGGCACCTTAATAATTTAAAGTTGAGTCATCTAGCATGTAAATGGAATTACAATCCATCTCCCTCACAGTGCTAACACCATTGTCGGTTTCATTACATAGGTCCAAAATTACTACCAAGCAGGGACTTGCCCTTTTGGCTAGTAGAATTGATAAGTGTAAGTTTTATATATTTTATCTCAACTTTATACTAAATAAATATATTTATTTTTATATTTTTAGAAAAAATGTGTGGATTTGAAAAATATACATGACGACAATTTAAGTGGAATGATTATATGGAAAATAGGGATAGTTAGACCACATTCCATACTTGATGCCCGTAATTCTATGTGAATCGAAGAAGGCCTACACATTACAATTCACTCTAATTGCAAATTGGAGTCCAAATTTTTTTAAAGGGCACATGTCCACTAAAGCCAACATACCAGCACAAACTGAAATATGTCTTGGTCCACATGCTGAAGGGGGTTTTGTTTCCAAGAAAGAAATTGAAGGAAAGTCGGTGCAAAAGAAATAGATATTGATAGTTATTATATTCTCCAATATTTGTGGCTGCAAAAAGAAAAATTTCCAAAGCCATTGGATAGATCCTTAGGAGATTTTTGGATGGCTTTGCTTTCCTTTTCCGAGCCGCACGAAGACATTCCAAATCTCACTTTCATGTAAGGATTGTTTTAGGAAAAAAATAAAAAGAAAAAAGGAAACTTGGCATGAAGGGAAAAATGTAGACATTCACGTTGCACCAGAAAAAGGAGAACATTGGTTATTATATCTTTGAGTTTTCGTAGCTGCATGGGAGGAGAATCTTTTTTATTATTCTTTAGTTTTCCAAACTCATAGCCACTAGAGAGAGATGAAGAACTTTAGGGTTCTATCACAAAGGCACAAAAGATTCAAGATAAGATTAAATTGGAAATCAGATTTGCACTCTAAGAATTACAATTGTATTTTTTAGTCATTTTTACTTTCAAGATTTATCATATTTTTTGAATACTTCTATGTGATCTTTATTCTTGTCATAAACTAAATTAGATTTAATAGGATTTTGACATGGCTTAATGATTTAAATGATGCATGACTTTATTATATATTATTAGTTAATTGATTGGATTTTTAATTATTTAATTTCATAGTTCGTGATTCTATTGTTTGACTAATAGTACATTCATAAATAAAGCTTAAAAAACTCGAAAGGTAATAAATATTTTATAAGAAATCGGAATATAATTGATTATTGACATGAAACATGCGCTTGAAATTAGTTTTAGGATTCATGTTTGTAATGCGATTAGTATTAATTTTGATGACATGGAAGTATGTATGAATCTTAATATTAATTAGGATAGTAAATTTTGTGAGAGGAAATTTACTACACAACAAGGGATTATAGATAAATTATTTGAAAGGAATGTTTTTGCTATAACTAGGGCAATATCAACTTGAAAGGAAAGCGAGCTCTTGTGTATCTAATTGTAAACCAATTAAATAATTTTATCATATTTTATGCATATGTATTGATTCATCAAATAATATATTTGTTAAGATCCCGTATTATTATTAGTAAATTCTTTTCTTGTGATGTTAGTAGTTTATTTTTATTAGATAATTTACTTTTGTAGTCAATTACTTCAGTTTATTTTAATTTGTTTCATGATTTTGTTTCGATCGTGGAGTTAAGAAAAGAATTGAAATAATTTAATATTTAATTTCCAATTTCTAAAAACGACTTATTTTCACCAGTTATTTTCCTATAGCGTATGACCTGGTTCAATTATCAAAATGTTTTTTTTTATTGAAAACTTATATTTAAAAGAAATCGTACCCATCAAGTTTTTGGCCCTCTTACTGGAGATTGCGCTAAATTAATATTAGATTCTTAGTTCTATTTTTACACTAAGCATTTTCTTTTGCGTATTTGATAGTTATTTTAATTTACGACACTATTCCATTTTTGGTTTTTATGCATCTCAATTAGTTTTCAATAATTGCATTGTTAGTTGTTACTTCAGTGATTTTTCTTTGTTCAAATTCGTTAGTTTTAGTTTTCGTCTTGTCAACAGTTTTTGTGTTTCTGGTCGTTTCTTGAAGAAAGTCCATCGTATTTCAGCAATTGGAATAGCTTGGTTTCTTGAAGTATTTCAATTTATCATCGTCCTTGCATTTTGTTAATTGATAATTGTTTTTAATTCAAAACATTAGTTAGTAGAGATCCACCTGCATCCGGATTCAAGATTTTCGCACTAGGAACATTATTTCATTGGTTTTAGTTTCCATTATGTTTAAATTAATAGTGCAAGTTGGAATCACCCGCAGATCGAATTTAAACAAGCAATTTCGGGTCTCCATGCATTCACGCTTCCGCTACTGAGCATCAACAGGCCACTTTTTGCGATATCGCGTTGAGGAGCTTCGACGAAAATACTTCCACAATCACTATCGCATTGGAACAATTAGGGTCCAGTAAGTCCACTTTCTTTTGCACTTAGGTTGGGTTTTATTTTATTAAATTTTATTTTTTTTTTTATGGAAGTTTTATTAGTATACTTTATTAGGAGCATGTTTAATTGTTTGATTTAATTGCTGGTTGAATTGTCTTGGAATTTCAATGTCACCTCTTCATTTTCAAAGTTTTGGGATAAATTGCATTAATAGTTCATTTGTTATTCACTCAGTTTAAAAAAAAAAAAAAATTATAGTCATTACGTTGCATTTATCGTATGTATTAAACTTCTTGTCACTTTGTAAAAATCTCATTCATTTTTTTTTTTTTTCATGTTAGTCTAGTTTTGTAAACGCTGTTGCTTTCATTAACGTGCATTCGCTAGAGTATGTTCACTTTTCAATCGTTATTCACTTCATTCGGTAGGATTAAATTGTTGTCGATGTCCTTCCTTTCCACTTGATTAGAGTCCTTGCATTTAGAATAGGTTTCTTTGCTTTCCACTTGATTAGAGTCTTTGCTTTTAGAATAGGTTTTTAGCTTTTTACACTTTTTTCTTAGTTTACTTTAAAAAAAAAAAAATTTCCCCCTTAAGTGTATGCATAGGACCAGAAGTGTAAATAATCATTGATCTTTGACCCTAAGATTGGACACACTTTCCATAGGCCTGGACAAGAACACATACACTTAAATCAAGAGCCAATAGAGATCATGGAAAAATAATGAAAATGAAAACCAAAATGAAGAAAATAATCAAGCCCTTTGGGAATATTTTGTTCCAACTATTCAATGAGTAACACCTGGTATCACATACCCTAGAATTTAAGCTAATAACTTTGAACTCAAGTCTACGTTGATACAAATAATGCAAGCCAACCAATTTGAAGGATCTCTACATGAGGATCTGAATAATCACATTCAAAATTTCCTTTAGATATGCGAGGCCTTCAAAAGTAATGGTGTTTTAGAAGATGCCATTTACCTTCGATTATTTCTGTTTTCATTAAGAGATAAGGCAAAGAGTTGGCTTAATTTGCTCCACTCTAGCTCGGTTATCACATGGGATCAATTGGCTCAAAAATTTCTCACTTAGTTCTTCCCTCCCACTCATATTGCTAAACTCTGAAATGACATCACATCCTTCATGTAGTATGAAGGTGAATCCTTGTACGAGGCATTGGAAAGGTATAAGGAGATTTTAAGAAGGTGTCCTCATCATGGACTCCTTATATGGCTTCAAGTGCAAACATTCTATAATGGTTTGGGAGCCCAACTTTGTACAATGATTGATGTAGCCTCTAGAGTAGTTTTAATGAGTAAGAGAGTAGAAGATGCTTACTAGCTAATTGAAGAGATGGCATCAAATACATATAGTTGGTAGATAAAATGAGCAATGCCTAAGAGAGCTGCTCAAGTACACAAAGTGAATGAAGTGTTATAGTTGTCGATACTAGTAGCAACTCTCACTACATAGATGAGCTAGATAAGTAAGCTTCTTACTGCTATAAGCTCTAGTTATAGTCCACTAGTGGTGTATACCCTTTGTGGAGGCACCTATGATATAATGGATTGTCGAATAGTATTCCCCTCACCTTCATCTATGAGCATGAGCTTTGAACAAGCTAACTTTGTTAGCAATTTCAATAAGGGGAATCATAATATATACTTGAACACCTACAACTTTGGTTGGACGATTCATCTAAACTTCACTTGGCAAGAGAATCAAAATGCTTATAAAGCACCACCTAGTTTTTCCTAGCCCTCTTAACAACTAAAGGAGAAGAAGCCGAGTATGGAGGAGCTCATGACTGGTTTTATCTATAGGGCTAACATAAAATTTTAGAACTAAGATATAGCTATTCATAATTTAGAGGTGCAAATGGGTCAGATCTCAAAGATGCTTAGTAACAACCCTCAAGGTTCACTGCCTAGTAGCACTAAAAAGAATCCAAAAGAGGTAAATGCCATAACTCTTAGGAATGGAAGAGTGTTAGAGGAGGTTACATAGAAGGACCCAAAGCATGTTGAGAAGAATAATGAGCCATCTACTAGAAATGAGAAAAGAAAGGAAGATGAGGTAGGATTGGAGTAGAAAAAGGTGGAAGTGAAGCCTTATGTTCCTCCTATTCCTTTTCTAGGGAGGTTGAAGCACATAAGCTCGACCATCAGTTTTCCAAATTTTTTTATGTTTTCAAAAAGTTGTATATCAACATCCCATTTCCAGATGCACTCAGGCAAATGCCTTCTTATGCAAAGTTCATGAAGGAGATTCTCTCAAAAAAGAGGAAATTGGCTAACCATGAGATCGTGATGTTGATTAAAGAGTGTACAACTATCCTATAAAATAAGCTACCCCCCAAGCTCAAAGATCATAGCAGCTTTACAATTCCTTACATTATGGGGAACTCCTATTTTGACAAGGTCCTTTGTGACCATGGTGCCAACATTAATCCAATGCCCTTATCTATTTTTAGGAAACTGGGGTTTATTACGGTATCATTGCAACCGGCCGATAAGAGTATTAAGTATCCTAAGGGGATTGTAGAAGATGTGCTAGTTAAGGTAGACAAATTTATCTTCCTTGAAGACTTTATTGACTTAGAGATGGAGGAAGATAAGGAACTTCCATTGATCTTAGGTAGGCCATTCTTAGCACTAGCAAGGCTTTGATTGATGTTGAAAAGGGAAAGCTAACACTTCAATCAATGGATGAGCAAGTGACCTTTAATGTATTCAAGGCAATGAAGCACCCGAGTGACAACGGTTTCTACTATGTTATTGATATGGTTGACTAGTTAGTGCAGGAGACGAAAGAGGAGGAGATTGTATTGAATGGTTATGAGTGTTTGGTTCTATTAGAGGATTGGAGTAGTGATTATGAAAATGGAGATGAGGAGAGTGATGCAAAAGTGAAGCAAATGGCAAAGGTTTGGTTGGATCTACTAAGGTTTGAAGAGTTGGGATCCAGTGTAACAAAATTGGTTCCATCCATAGAAGAGCCTTAGAAACTCAAGTTAAAGTAGCTTCCCACTCATTTGAAGTATGTGTCCTTGGGTGAGAATGAGATACTCCCTATTATCATTTCAGTGGAGTTATTACTAGAGAAGGAGGTTGGGTTGATAAAAGTTCTTAGGGAATATAAGGAAGCTATTGGATGGACGATTGCTAACATCTAAGAGATCCATCCATCAGTTTGCACGCATCAAATTCTCTCAGAAGTAGAATGTTAGCAATTGGTTTAACCACAACATAGACTCAATCCCACTTTGAATGAAGTAGTGAAGAAGGAGGTTTTGAAACTCCTCGATGCTAGGATTATTTACCTGATCTCGGATAGTAAGTAGATGAGTCTAATATAAGTGGTACCAAAGAAGGGAGGTATGACTGTTGTGGAGAATGAGAGGAATGAGTTGATACCTACCCGGACCGTAATAGGATGAAAGGTTTGCATCAATTATCAAAAGTTGAATGATGTAACCTACAAGGGTAATTTTTCCTTACCCTTCATTGACCAAATGCTTGAGAGGTTAACAGGGTATGCATATTACTGTTTTATAGTGGTTATTCTAGATATAACTAGTTACATATTACCCCTGAGGATTAGGAGAAGACTACCTTTACCTGTCCTTATGCAACCTTTGCATTTGGGCATATGAATTTTGGTTTATGTAATGCACCAACCACCTTCCAAAGGTGTATGATGGCAATTTTCTTGGACATGATTGAGAAGTACATTGAGGTCTTCATGGATGACTTCTCTATATTTGGCACTTCAATTGAACACTGTTTAGAGAATTTATCATCTATGCTTCAGAGATGCAAAGACACTCACTTGACCTTTAATTAGGAGAAGTCTCACTTTATAGTGCAAGAAGGGATCATGTTGGGACATAAGGTTTCTCTTAAAGGGATTAAGGTAGATAGGGTAAAAGTTGAGGTGATTGCAAAGTTGCCTCCACCAGTGAATGTGAAAAGGATACAGAGTTTCCTAGGACATATAAGGTTTTACTAGAGGTTCATTCATGATTTCTCAAAGATCACAAAACTGCTATATAATTTGTTGGAAAAGGAGACTCCATTTAAGTTTGATAAGGAATGCCTTTGGGCATTCAAGCTACTAAAGGAAAAATTGACCACCACACTAATAATTGTAGCACCCGAGTTAGAGTTTCCTTTTAAGCTCATGTATGATGCTAGTGATGTGGTAGTAGGTATTATATTAGGTTAAAGGAGGGATAGAGTGTCCCTAGCGATATATTATGTAAGTAGGATTTTCAATGATGTACAACAAAATTATGCGACCACAGAGAAGGAGCTTCTTATAGTAGTATTTGCTTGTGATAATTTTAGATTCTATCTTATAAGGTTTAGGGTGCTAGTATATACTGACCACTCAACATTGAAGTATTTGTTAGCAAAGGTGGATGTAAAGCTAAGATTAATTAGGTGGATTTTGCTATTATAGGAGTTTGATCTCAAGATTTGAGATAAGAAGGGTACTGTAAATTTGGTAACTGATCATCTTTCAAGGATTGTAAATGAGAAAGATGAGTTACCCATCAATGAAGTGTTCCCTAACAAATACCAGTACGTAGTGATTGGGTACTGTTTCTTGAGTGTGAGCATGTCGACGTCCTTTACCATTGCCATTCTAGAGAGGTTAGTGATCATTTTGGTGTCAAGAGGAGTGCAGCTAAGGTTTTACAATGTAGATTTTATTAGCCTACCGTATTTAAGGATTGTAGGGCATTTGTGTTAGCTTGTGCTCAATGTCAACGATCTGGAAATATTTCCAAAAGATACAAAATGTCATAAAGTAGAATCCCAGTGATTAAATTGTTTGATGTACAAGAGATTGATTTCATGGGACCATTTCCCATTTCTTTTTCGAATCAATACATCTTGGTTACAGTTGACTATGTGTCAAAATGGATTGAAGCTGTTGCTCTCCTAACTAATGATTACCGGGCTGCACTTAAGTTTTTGGAAAAGAACATCTTCACTAGGTTTGGGACACCATGTGCTATCATTAGCAATGAAGAGACTCACTTTTGTAACAAGCAATTTGATAATTTGCTTCCTAAATATGGAGTGAAGCAGAAGGTGGCAACACCTTATCACCCTCAAACAAGTGGTTAAGTTAAGCTTTCTAATAGGGAGCTAAAGTGGATTTTAGAGAAAATAGTTAGTACATTATGTAAAAATTGATCGCTTAAGCTCGATGATGCCCTTTCGGCAAACCAGACAACTTACAAAAATCTAATTGGCATGTCCCCATACAAGATAGTATTCGGCAAAGCATGCCATCTCCTTATGGAGTTGGAGCACAAGGCTTACTAGACTATAAAATTTCTAAACTTTGAAAGAGATGCTACAGCTAGCCACTGGTTACTCTAGCTCAATGTGTTAGAGGAGTTTTGTAATGAGGCATTTGAGAATGCCAGGATCTATAAGGAAAAGGAAAAGACAAAAAGGTAGCATGACAACAAAAGGTGTTGCTATATAACTCTGGGTTGAAGTTATTTCTTAGTAAATTAAGGTCTAGGTGTTCAAGACCGTTTGAGGTAACCAAAGTTTTTCCATATGGAGCTATTGAGATTAGAGGAGATTCAAGGGCCCATTTTTGAGTCAATGGGAACTTGTTGAAACATTATTATGAGGGGAGAATTTTGGTGAGCAGCAACTACCGGTAGGTCTAAGTAACCCGACTTGAGTAGGAAAGAAAGTTAGGTTAAGAATTTTAAAACAAGCACTCAATAGGAGGTTGCCTACTATCTCTTTATTTTTCATGTTTAATTTGCATTTTCTTTTTATTTTCTTTTATCTTTGGTGTCTTTAATTTGTTTGTTAAGTGTGCAGGCTATAAGATTTTGTTTGTCTAAGGATGGTAGGGTCATGTTTACTATAGATAAGGCAATTTAACTAGCTAGTCACTCATCACCCTAAGGGAGTCCTGTTTCTTACCTTTCTTTATGCTTTTATTTTGCTTAACAATGAGGACATTGTTTGTCTTACAATTGGGGGTAAGATATTTATTCTAAAGCTGAGGTGATAGAGATTAATTGAAGTGTTATATCTTGATGCCGGTTAACTGTTACATTTTTGGTCCTTATAGGTTATTATTGGAAAATCTTACACTTGAATTTCTATTGTTACATGAAACAGCATTTCATTACACATGCACATCTTAAAATCAATTTGCCTTTTTAATAGAAAAGCAACTTTGATTTTCAATTTTTGCACTTCATTTTATTTGATTATTTATGAACTTTTAACACTTGACTAGAGTTAAATTGTGAAATCTGTGTTATATGTAGTTACATGTTATTTAAACTTTGATTTGAGACTTGGAATTAGGGCAATGTCATTGATTATGAGTTAGATACTTGTAATTTTAAGTTTACTTTACTATATACTCCTCCCTTAGAAGTCTTTAAAGCCTTATAATTCATAGTAAATGAACAATTGAAACTTATGTCTTGAAAATCCCTTCAAGGATTAAAATAGTCAAAGAAAAAAGAAAAGTGGTAAATAAATTAGATACATTGGTAAGGATCGGCCTTGGTCTCTCAAAAGAGCAAGGCTATTTCCCGCTGCCTATGTGACAATAAGTTGGTATAGATTTACCTTGATCTCTCAGAAGAGCAAGGTTTGAATTTCATTGCCAATGGACTCAATTATAATAATTGTGCTTAAATAAATAATGGAGTAAGTAGATGATTCAAAGGGGAGTTTTAATGCCTAGTAGCCTAAGGTCATCTAGCTTAGGACTTATTAACCAATGAAACTACTCCAATCTAATCCCAAAAAAAAAAACCTCCAATGAATATTAATATTAAGGGAATGATCAGGGGATAGGTAGATGTAATATATATTTACTTTGAATTATAATATTTAGAGAGATGAAAGAGGAGAGTGTATATATTTCAGTTAAGTGTACAAAGTATAGGTGACTCTTTGTTGATTAATTGATATTATATCTAATTTCAACTTTGTAAATCGTTATTTAAATGATATGGTTAAACTTTATCTTACATAGATTAACTATTGAACTCCAGTATTGTAGTGTTCCTAATGCATTTAAAATGTGATTGAGTGAGTTGTGCAATTGAAAGTTGCAAGAACTTGAATTTGATAAAATTAAATGCGAATTGATAGGAGAGTCATATCTCTGAAGTATTAAATAGAAGTAAAGTGCAACATGGTTGGTTTTTAGGTAACATTGTCCTTAATTTTTTTCTTCCTTTATTGATATATGTTTTGCTTGAAGACAAGCAAATCTTAAAGTTGGGGGTAGTTATTAAGTGCAAATTTTATATATTTGATCTCAACTTTATACTACACTAATATATTTATTTTTATATTTTTACAAAAAATGTGCAGATTTGAGAAATACACATGAAGACAATTTAAATGGAAAGATTATATAAAAAATAGGGACAGTTGGACCACATTCCATACTTGAAGCCCATAATTCTACATGAATCAAAGAAGGCCTACACATTCCAATTCACTCCAACTACAAATTGGAGTCTAAATTTTTTTAAAAGCCATATGTCCATTGAAGCCAACATTCTAGCACAAATTGAAATATGTCTTGGTCTACGTGCTAAAGGCGGTTTTGTTTTCAGGAAAGAAATTGATGGAAAGTCAGCACAAAAGAAAGAGATATTGATAGTTATTGTATTGTCCAATATTTGTGGCCGCAAAAACAAAATTTTTCGAACCCACTAGACAGATCCTTAGGAGATTTTCGGATGGCTTTGCTTTCCTTTTCCAAGCCGCACGAAGACATTCCGGATCTCACATTCACATAAGAATTGTTTTAGGAAAAAAAAAAATAAAAAAAGGAAACTTGGCATGAAGGGAAAATATAAACATTTACACTGCACTAGAAAAGGAGGACACTAGTTATTATATATTTGAGTTTTCGTAGCTGTATAAGAGGAGAATCTTTTTTATTATTCTTTAGTTTTTTGAACTCGTAGCCCCTACAGAGAGACAAATGAGAATTTTAGGGCACTATTACATAGGTACAAAAGATTCAAGAGAAGATCAGATTGAAAATTAGATTTACAATCCAAGAATTACAACTTGATTTTTTAGTTCTTTTTACTTTTAAGATTTATCATATTTCTTGAATTCATTTGTGTGACCTTTATTTTTTCCATGAATAAAATTAGACTTAATAGGATTTTGACATGGCTTGATGATTTAATCGATGTATGACTTTATTATATATTATTATTTAATTGATTAGATTTTTAATTATTCGATTTCATGATTTGTGATTCTATTGTTTGACCAATAATATTTTCGTGAATAAAGCTTGAAAAACTTGAAAGGAAATGGGTAGTTTATATGAAATCAGAATATAATTGATTCAATTGTTGACATGAAAACATGCGCTTGGAATTAATTTTAAGATTTACATTTATAATGCGATTAGTATTAATTTCTATAACATAGAAATATGCATAAATCTTGATATTAATTAAGATTGTAAATTTTGTAAGAGGAAATTTACTACATAATAGGAGATTATAGATAACTTTCTCGAAAGAGATGTTTTTGCTATAATTAGGGTAATATCAACTCTAAAGAGAAGTGAGCTCTAGTGAATCTAATTAAAGACCAATTAATTAATTTTATCATATTTTACAATTATTTGTTGATTCATTGGATGATGTCTTTGTTGAGATCTCATGCTATTATTAGTTAATTCTTTCCTTGCAATATTAGTAGTTTATTTTTATTAGATAATTTACTTTTGTAGTCAATTATTTTATTTAATTTTAATTTGTTTCATCATTTCATTTCAATCGCCTAGCTAAGAAAAGAATTATAATAATTTAATACTTAATTTCAATCCTTAAGAATGACCTGGTTTCACCAATTATTTTTACAACAGTGTATGACTTGGTTTACTTACCATAGTGTTTTTTATTGAAAAATTATTTTTAAAAGAAGTTTTACACATTAAGAGTACTTTGATACTAACTTAGAACTATTACGCTTCAAAGAGATGGAGTCATAGCAGTCTTATTGTGTAAACTATTCTAGGATAGAAGTTGGCCTTATAGCTGACATCATAAACCTAGTTCACAATAGGTATACTCAATTCAATCACTTTAAAGCGTTTAATTTTGTACCTACTATTAGTGAAATCTGTGTTAAAGCTTTTTGAAATACCTACTCAAGAACACTAGTAGTTTACAAATTAGTAAAATAGTTGTGTTTCCATTCAACTAAAGTTTCTAGTATTTTTGAAATGTTTACAATAATCACTGGTTTTGGCATTTACGTATAACACATTCGAAGTTAATGGCATCTCTAGAGTACAATATACTAATTAGTTTCTGTAAAAGGTAAAAGATGGCCAAGCAAAAGTTTGGTTCTTATAGGTCTTAAATTGTCCTCACTCTCCAGTTAAGTATACTATCTTAAGGGTAGTTATGGCATGGTATCCTTAATCATTAGTCAACCTGTAGTAAGGTTTATAAGAATGTGAGTATAACTAGCTTAATAAGCGGGACAGAGACAAAAGAGCACGTTAGGTACAAACATGGTTTTCAATCAAATTAAGCAAATGCCATCACACAACGTTATTCAGTCCATTGTGAGATTAGAAAAATTACGCTCGCTCTAATCTAAGTTAAGAAGTTTGATGTAGTGCACTTGCGAATTAAAACCAAACTAAGGCTTATGCAATGGAGTATACTCTTTGCCCATGATCACCTTTGAACCACGACCCCTATCCTTGCCGTAATCTCCTCGCCTATCATTTAGTTCGACTAAGGATGGGAAAAAGATCATTTCAACTATCTTATCGAGGGGGGTTCGTGTTTGGCTCGAGAATCCTAATCGTTTTTCCTTAATGGTTGCTATGTATGTCCAGTTAGTAAAAAATCAATCTTTAGTTACATCCAGTTAGGTGATGATCAACCATCTCACAAAGCAAAGCGAGTCAAATATAATCATACAAATAAGCACTCTTAACCTATAATTCAAGCAAAAATGGCACACAAAACATGCATACATTTAACTAAGTTATAAGCACCATCAAGAGCACTCTTAAGTCTTTGAGTACCATAACATGATACTCCAATATGCCATGAAGTTTAGATCCTAACTTACTTGAAGTCTCTAATTTACTCACATAAGTCTAATGTAAGGTGTATTGTCGCCGCTCGCTTTTATAATATAAATATCATTTTAGTATTTATACCCTTATTACATATAAGTTTCAAATCATTATTTTTAATTTTATTTTATAATTTTACTCAGTTGTTCAAGTTATATATTACTTATAATCAAAACTTTATTAAATATATATATATATCATTTTGTTATATATATACATGTTGAATATGTACCATCTTTTCTATGTTACTTATCGTATAACCCTTATTATATATATAATTTGTAACATAATAATATAACATAATGCTACTAGTGAAAATATCATTCAATAAGTAATATATGTCTATAGCGCCTATATATTTTTCAAGTAGGACTAATTACGTTTAAAATATTGTATGATATGTAATTTATCCTATACATGAAATCATCATATTGTACTATACGTACTAATGATAGGATTAATTAGACACAATTTTGAATGCATGATTTTTTTATACATATATGAAAAAGATGATTCATACAAATATGCATATTTAACTAGCTCCTTTATAGAATATTAAATAGAAATAATAAAAATATAACTATCAATATTCTAAGTTTAAAATTTGAATAAAAAGAAATTTATATAATTGTATAGAAAAAATACTTAATTTAGAAAAATAACGGGGTTACGGATATATCATTTCTATGACTATTAAATATCAATTAAAAGAAATAATATTTATAATTATGAAAACAAAGCTACTTGGAAATATCTAACACTAGAAATATAAAATCTTCTAATCTCTTTTCCTTTCTTTCTTTTCTTTTCTCTCTTTTTTATTATTTTCATCACTCTCTTCCCCCCTCTCTCTCTTTCTTTTTTTCTCTCCCTTACCTCACTTTCTCTCACTCTCGTATGTATCTTTCCAGTTTCGTAAATGGCTTAAATGCCATTTTATAAAGTGCCTCAACTAAGTTGGTGAATTATATTATATTATATATATATTTAATTTCTTTTTATTGGTTCAACTTTACATAACCTTTTGAGTAAAATTTTACGATGATTTATTATTTATGAAGATCTACATTATATTTCAAAAGTAGTAGAACCTTGTATTATACATCTAATCTAAAATTTCTATTTCTTAACTAATTAAAATTTAATCCAATAAACTTTACGTTATAATATAAATTGGTTGTATTTCAACTTATTTTTAAAATATGACTTTATATGACTATTCTTTATAACTTTTAGAGAACTCGTATTATCAGTTGGTTTTATTTAAATATATTTTTTCATTAGTCTTATGTTCCAAAATAAGGCCCTAACTATACTTTTCTTTAATATATGATATATTTGGATAGGTTTCATTCATTATTTTGGATTTATTCATATACATCTTATATATAATTTTACCTACTAAAATTAATTATTAAGATCACATAGTTGTTTTTAAAAGGTTTATCACAAGCTATATACAAAATTACAAAACTCTACGACATAGCTATTACACTCAATAAACTTAAAAAAATTCTAACAAAATCATATATACATAGGCTTAATTTGATATATTAATGCTATACGGTTATTCCTTTTTAATAATTTTACTTTTATTACCTTCGTTATGAAGGTCAACTAAATTCTAAGAACAATGATATAATTCATAATTTCTAAAATGTTTCTCGAGTACTAAACTTTTCATTTTTCTTATTAATTTATATACTTACATGAAATCTATCTCAAATGATTCGTTCATTATCAAAACTCGTTTTATACATTTTTGATAAATAATGGGTAATATATATATAACTTAATAATATAATATTTAATTATTTTAAAGTTTTATTTTCCTAATTCTAAACTTATTGGATCATTTCTATTAACATTTTTAATTTTATCGTAAAATTTAGGCTTAATTGAATGATTTATACGATAGCCTAAACTGTTATTAGATTGACCAATTGTGAATTAATTATCAGTTTTTGTAAGGTCTCACAACCGCATCATCATCAGATATTGAATACACTACAATTCCTCTTTTGTAAGTACTCCTCTTTGCTTACTTTACTCTTATTCTAACCCTCAAACAAGATTAGGTGACAACTACTCTCGTTGGACTAACATGTGTATCATATTGAGTTAAACCGTAAGCCCTCAGTAGTTCCCTAGTGTATAACATCCTTAGAGAGGATCGAGGTTTGCTTGTTGGTTTTCTATGTTTCCCATGCATTTCCAATCTTGTTTTCGAGCTTTCGACAATCTTAGATCTACCTCTTATGATTGACCTTGTCAGTTCTTAGCCGGTTTGTTTCATATTCCCTATTCATGCTCATTAAAGAAGGCTACTTCAACAAAGTGTAGTTCATTGTATATATACGGGTCCTTTGTTGTAGGTATGAAGACATCCTCCCCTTTCCACTAATCCTTCATACATTGATACCATGTTGAGGGCATATAGCCATGTCCTTTCAATGAGGAGATGGTAATATACATGCACATCGATCACATGAAACTATGTAGAGCTATGGATAGGTCTAACATCAAATTCCACCTCAACATGCCCCACTGTCTTCATGGAAGACTCGTAGAAGTGATTTAGCATGATGGGTTACCTTAGTAAGTTTTGAATATCTATCTTTGCAACTTTAAAAGTAGATATTGGCATGACATTAAGTGAAGATTTATTATCAACAAATGTCCTATCGATTGGATAACTACTAAGCACACTTTCCACATATAAAGAGTGATTATGATTAAGATTCCTTATGTAAGTGTTAGCACTAATAAATGTAATTGCACCCTCATTCATTGAAGCTGACCCCTTTAAAAGACATCTTGTGGTATGTTTCTCATATTAACCTTGCACAATCCTCTTAAGTGTGGTTGTTGTCTTGAATCGAGCATCCTCATTAAAGTAGAATATATCAAAGAAATTCCTAACATTGGTAGTTCTCAACAATGGAAGAACAACACTATCATCTCCATTTATCTTAATCTTGTGCTCTTTATGCTTAACTTCATGTGCTTCAACTGATTACACGTCTACACTTTTCATTTTTGTGAAGTTGTGAGTGATAATATTCACAACACCATATTGAGTGTTATGTGCTGGAAGTGAATTATTCTTTATAATATTTTCAATAGGATTAGCCTATCTTCTCCTTAGAGGTATCATGATGTGAGTGTCAAGTTTTTCCTCCCCAATAGAGTTGCTAAAAATATGGGTGTATGTTCAAATATAATGATCAAGTACGTGCCGTATGTTAGATCGCGCTTTATGTAACTAAGGAAATGACTTAAATTATATGTATAAGATGGTCGAGCAAGGTAAGCTAGCAAGGAGGAGTAGGCAATTTTGATAGAGCTCTAACATATATGGTGATAGATAAAGGAGCGCAATAACATTAAACTCCACAATCAATGAAGAATGGGGTAGTGTTCTTGGGATGTTTAATGTTTGATATTTGATGTAGGATTCTGATAAAGTAACGACATTAATTGAAGTTTTTCCTTATTAAAATGAGAAAAGAAATGGGGTATTTATAGGAAATGGATGTTCATCCCATCTATAAGATCTTGATGGTAATTAATGGTTAGGATTAAAGCTTTTTATCAATGGTTCTCAAGTGGACCCTTTAGATATGATAAAAGCTTTATTATTTTTGGAATGAGCCAAACCAAATAAGGTTAAATCGGGTGAATTGATCAAACGAGCTATACTCTAAGCTCATCATACCAAAATTTTTTTGATCATCTTAAAGATTTATGGACTTGATTTTTTAGACTTTGTCACTTTAACTCAAAGAGTCAATATCCATTTAATTAACAGGCTCAAAGTTCATAATTAAATTTGGCCCTCTATCTCGATGGTTGTCAATTTTTTCGGCTGGAATCTATGGCCTCCTTGAAAAGCGGTTACTTCATTCTTTAAAGCCTGTTCGTATATGGAAATCCAAGAAAACTGCCTTTGGTAACTACCGTGGGACTGCTAAACTCAATTTAAGGTTTGGTACTCAGTCTTGGGGATTTCCAGACTTGTTCCTTTCGAGTAAAAATTGAGTAGAGTTACATGGCAATGTTTAAGTCAATTCAGATAAATAATAAAATGTTCGAGACCTTCGTTACAATCTATGCTGTTAAAATAAGTTTTGAATGTCGATGGGGGAAAACCAAGGTCGGATTTTAACCTCATGACGGCAGTTTCGAGTAAAACAAAAGTCCAAAAGATGTAAGACAAACCCGAAGTCTTCATCAGATGCTTTAGCGAAGAATTACTATAGCCAATCGTAGTTAAGTGGATTGGCAAGTCAGGATTTCTTGGATTCAAAGAAGAGAATGGTTACTAAGAAGCATCTTCCTCCAAAAGAACTGACGTCAACTGCTACACCTTACCAAGACACATCAGTTGAACGCCTTATACTTGAGGTTACCAATGAAAAATTGTGGCATCAGTCAGGTGAGATAAATCTGTAGTGTGCCTGGCCGTTTTGAGTCTACCGAAGAATACATCAGAGCTGCTGAGCTGTTGCTTTTTGAAGAATGCCGTGCGCAACTTTATAGTGCATGGGAAGAATTAAATGAAACATCTTCAAGGGATACACAAGTAATGTTTCACCTCCCTCGCATTCGCTGAGTTATCTCGAGCATCGCTGCTACTTGCTGACCTTGGCGTCTTAAATGCCGAGTAGATGAAAGCAACCCGAGCTCCAGCAAGGTCCAAGCTTTACGAGCGCATGGAAATTGATCCAATCAAAGCAAAGTCAATCCAGTGTAAAAGCTTTATTTCAAGAGAACCGACACATAATGCAGTTTCATGGAGAGTGGTTAGTTTGGGGTCTATTTAGGGATATTGCTCATGAACATTCCCATTAGTGTTACGAAGAATCTCGGAACACAGATGGATCGCAATTCATCTTGAACGCGACATCCACCTCAACGGGTTGTGAAATTATCTCTGGCATCGGTTGGAATATCCGCAGATGAAGGGTTACGAAAAGCTACTCATTTCCACGAACAAAACAAATCTGAGCTCTTATCAGCTTTGTCACAAGCTGAGCTCCTGGAAGTAACAGCACCACAGCACTTAGAACTTTGCCATGCCAATCAAAGCTGTTCTACCGACCAAAGTTGTTGAGTAGAGTGCACTCCAAGCCTAACTGAACAAGAGTTATCATGTACCATAATATGTTGAGCAGGATTTATTTAATGCTCAACAGCTAAGCTAGATCCAATCTCGCCTTCAAGGGTAACATATAGACTAATAGAGCCGAAAACTTCACTGACTAAGTAAGCAACAAGCAACATCGAACTTGTTTCCTCTTTATTACGAGTGAACCAAGGACCAACCAAGCTCTGAGCGGCTGCTTCAAGTTCAGACATAAAGACCCGATCTCAATAGTAGCAATTGAGCTCCAACATGGCCGAGCACCTGCTACATTATGGCCGGGCTGTCCATCCGCGTATGCACATGAGTCGGTCACTTACATCCGAGCAAGATTGACAAGCCAATTGATCGCATGACCTTAGCTCTATCAAAGTACCAGACTTGAGCTTAAATCGAGTGTGACAACCAAACTCAAGACCAGGCTCCGACCTAAGCAAGGATTGAACCCCTCATAGCAGACCTGAAGTTACATGCCTGTAATCAGCGGACCACTTGAATTTAGTTGCACAAATGGACTCCACTTGTACAGCAGATCTCCGCTCCTTAAACTGATGGCCGAGCTGTTCGTTGACAGGAGTGACCATGCTGTTGTGAAGACATGATGAAGGTCGAGCAGTTCTTTCACTTACACCAAAGCAAAGTTGTCCAGAATGCTCTAATCCGAGCTAATTTCATTTTTCTGGCCACCCGGAGCTCTTTCGTGGCCGATCTGTCCAAAATATCTTACAGAGCACGTGTTTGCAAATTCTTTGGTGCAGTCAACTCCTTCTTGACCTCTGGACTTAAATTATCTGCTGACTCGCCCACAACCATAATGAGATGTCAATGCTTTCTTCTTGTGGTTTATTTCCCATGTTATATTTCTTCTTCATACGCTGGAAATACTTATGTACCGGCAGCTTCACTTCACAGCTCACTGCCGGAAAGAAAAACTCCGGATTACCAGACCCCTCTTGCCGAGCTTTCTCTTCAAAACCAGGACTACTGTTCGCAAAAAACTAGCACAAAAGCTCAATCTTTTGTATCGCCTTTTTGTATGCTGGCTTTATTGAAGGTGGAGGAAGATCGGACACCACATTACCATCTAGCATAGAACAATTGTCGCTGCCTTTATTTTCCCTAATGACGATATTTCCATATCCAGAGAATTCGTGTCCAGCTCCTATTTGAGCTTCACCATCTTTTCATAGTTCTAGATTTCTTCCTTTAGAATCAGCTGCTTCGCGAGTATCTCACATGCTCCGTTGGGGTGTCCTCAGTTATATGTTTTAGGAAACCAAGATTTCTTAAAGCAAATTTGCAGTTTCCAATAAGATGTCCTTAAAGCTATACATTAACCGTGCTCAAAGATGGAGATCCGAGCTGTTAATGACAACAGATCAACACCAAGAACACACTAGGGAGAAGGAAAACAGTAGCCGAATGTGAAGCACCGACCTGCTTCTAAGCGGAAAAGTTGTCGCACAATTACCGTGCTACAAGCGAACTAACGCAGCATCCATATTCGAGCTCTGATCGACTTTTCTTTCACGTCGAGCTGCCATCCACAACCATATGCTAAAAAAAAAAGAAAATATCAGCAACATATTAGGACCGAGCAACTTTTTCAAGCTTGTCAAAGGATCCGAGCTGTTAGTTGTCGAGTGCAGGCAATTTTGAACAGAGCTTCGCCGAGCGAAACAGTAGGGAACTGCATTCACAAAATCCGATCTCCATAACTTGAGCTCTCCATGGCTTGACTGTGCTCTTCCTTGTTCGAGATATACTGGAAGTAGTCGAGCAACTCCATGGACTACACAACAAAGCCGAGCTCTCTATTAGCAGGTCCAAGCACGAACAACAGAGAACTACACGAGAGGACCCACATATGCTGACTTGATCTATTATAAAGCACCGAAAACCGAGACTCAAGCTGGTGACTTCGAACACGAGAATAGCCAAGTAATTCTCACGTAGGCACAACCGATTTGAGCTTCAAGTGGTGACAGTAATTGGACGAAACCGAATAATGAGCTGAGTACTCCAAGCTCTATGCACCGAATGCAAGCTAACTCAAGCTGTAGAAGTTCAACTCGAGTTAATACCGAGCTAAACATTGTAAGAGCGAACAGCAACCTGCCGAGCTACAAGGCCGAACAGCCAATCTAAATTTTCCGCCCGCCAGACTCCCAACCAATTCGAACATAAGTGAACATAGGTTAGCGGTACTAAGTCGCAGGGCAAATCCGAGCACTTTCCAAGCTATATGCTGGCTCGAGCTTCTCACAAGCATGTAGAACCAAGTTTCTCTTCCCCCGAAAAATAGAACAAATACACTTGAAACATCTTTAGCCTCAAATCCCTTTGTGTCTCAAATTACTTTTGGAGACTTTTGAAAATGGTACAATACTAGAATACTCTTTTCAAATTTTGGTTGTGTAGGCTTGTTCATACTCAATTCTCACCCAAACCAAGGTCTAACTGGAGAAGCCGATCCAAAGGAGCATTGAGTGGCACTTGAGCAAGTAGCGAGCTCGCGTGTCACACCTTAACTCTCTTGCAAGACTACGAGCTCGCACCAACAAATAGTGCGAACCAATGGCGAGTATGCCTCTACTTTGTGACTTGCCTGGTGAGATAGATAACAACTATCTGAGCTAGTCGGCCCTTGATTATTGAGTTAGCATTAGTTCAATGCCTAACTTAAGTTTAGGGCTCAACTCGCACCCATTGAGCATCAATTGACTCCCTCCTTAGCCTCTCAACTTGACTTTTGTCTTTAGTACCTATATTCCACTATAGCATATAAATGAGCACCTAACATTTGTACCATGATCGACACCCCTACTCCTGCTAGATCACTAAGCTACAGATTTGGTAGCTTGGTCAACCATGACCTGCCTCCTGTAGTAAAGCTCAGCTCCTATCATGAAACGTACTATTTGCTGGTAGCTAGTATGAGTGAATCCTTGATCACCACAAGTCCAAGTAACCTACATAAAGAGCGCTAAGCCTTAATGAGTAAGACAATTCTCTCTCTCTCTCTCTCTCAAAAAGACTTTTTCTACTCCCTCTCCTTGAGGAGAGGGAGTTAGGTCCCCATCACATACACACAAACACTCTAGGCGAGCAAAGCCTTTTAGGTCTTTAGCACTCGTCCCCCTTTCGAGGTCTTCCTTGCTGACTTGAGTGTCGAAGGGTCTCTATGACATTACCTACAGGAGGTTATTTTGCAAGTATCAAGAAGTAGGAGGCAAAGCTTAAGCCCATCCAACTTCACACATCCTCATTAGTCTCTACATGATCAACATTTTGTTGCCCACTATTTAAGGCCACTACAACAACATGGCTAAAAGCAAAAACAATAACCTACAAGCTCTCCATGTTGATGACAACAACAACTCCTCGCAAGGTAGATGTAGTTAAACTCTTCCACCTCAAAATGAAAATAACAAAGTCCAAGAGCTCATGATACTTATCCAACAAATGCTAGAAGAAAATAGTAGATGCCACGAATCTACTATAGCTTTACATAAAGATGTAACATTGTTAAAGAGGCGCATCTAAAAAATGCCCAAACGAAGAGGTAACTATTGACTCGTCTTCATAGCTAAGCAAAAATGGCAACCAATGCAACATGCCCTTAATGCGCTCATGTGACCACATTTAGCATGATCACTAGTTGTACGAAGATTTATAGGAATGCTTGAATTGCAACCATAACAAAACCTATATAGAAGGCGAGCACATTGCGACAGGCAAACCAATCAATAGCCTATCACTAAGGCCATCACCAAAAGACTACGAAGACATGAATATATATGAGCTTAACCAACGCATTTGCTAGACTTCCAGTATGCGGAATCAAAAGAAGGTCAAGTCGTCCATACGAGCATTGCGCTCCATGTTAACAAAGAACCTGTTCTTCTTCTCAATCCTTAAGGAAATACTCTCCACAAGCACAAGGTTACCACATCTCAACACTTATGATAGTACTACCAATTTAGACAACCACCTTGTCTACTTTTGGACAATGATGAGTCTTCACAACTTCTCAAATGCCATCACGTGTAAGGCCTTCACTAGTATACTAGCAAAAACTACCTTACTCTAGTTTAACACCCTCTCCAAGGCATCCATCACTTGATTTGCAACCTAAGAAGTAAGTTTCAACAATACTTCCTTAGCTCTCGAGTCCCACGATGAGATTCCTCCATTCCCTATAATGTTAAACAACATCCCAATGAAACCCTACAAGCATATCTTGAGTGCTCCAATTGAACGAAGTTGAAAGTTTCTAAGCTAGACACTAGAACGGCCCTATAGGCACTCCTAATAGGCATAGATCCAAATGGAAGGCTCTTTAACGTAATATCATTGGATAAGCCTGAATCCTTGCATGAGTTCAACAAAGTTGCTAATAGCCTAGGATGATACTATTAGAGCTCGTTTTAAGGTAAGAAACAATACTTGCATCTCAGCAAAGGATCGTTTCAAACTTCACTACCCTAGATCATAACCCCTTGTACAAGAAAAGCATAAAAAGCAAAGGCGCAAGTCCAATGACTATACCTCATATACAACCTTAACCCAACTACTTGGTGAAATCATGTATGATGTTTGAGAGTAGCTCCTAAGACTGCTGAGTATTCGTAAGACGCCAAAGGTAGCGAACTCAGGGAAATATTGTGACTACCATAGAGTACATAGACACAACAATGACAAATGCTGCCACCTAAACAACAAATCCAAATCCAAATCCAAATCAAACAACCTACCCAGCATTGCCGAATGGATAACCAACAACAACCCCATCATCAAAAGGCTAATCCCCTTATGGATGAATAAAACCGAAGGGGATGATGCAATCAAGTTAACACCATACTTAGTGAACCCAGCCTCCTTTTAAGTGACAATACTCTTACATAAAAGCATGAGGTGCATATTGTCAAAAATAAGAAGTTGAAGACTAATACAATAGTAACCTTCATCAACGAAGATGAGCAGAGAATCAACCTATCCAACGACGACATACTTATCATAAATTTTGAAAGTGGGTACTTCAACATACTAAAGGCATTCGTTGATAGTGCGAGTTCAGTAGACATACTCTTCTACTACGCCTTTAAGCAAATGAAAGAATAGCTCGACGAGCCTCTTCAACCATATAAACACAGTCTCATAAGGTTTAGAGGTAGCGGACCAGTACCCTTAAGGGGGATCATCACCCTTCCTATTCGATTAGGCAATGGTGAATACGTAACCACCCAATCAATAGACTTTGTCATTGTCAACATATGGTCACCTTATAATGCTATCCTCAACATACTAAGCATAACAAAGTTCGACATGCTTATTAGCCAAAAGTGCCTTAAAGCAAAGTTCATGACCACTGAGGTCGGTGAGACCAGAGGTGACTAGGCTTTGAGTAGGATGCTCTACCTTAAAGCACAATTTAGAAATAATGTCGTGAACATTGAGTCCACAAACTCCACTACCTTAGCAACACGTGGCGAGCCTACAAAAAAGACCCTTAAAGCTTAGATTTTTTATGCCCTTAGAATGATAACCAAAATAGGGGCTAAGCTACCAAATAGCAATGAGTTCAAAATAATAGAGTTCCTTAAGTAGAACTTAGATGTCTTTGCATCCACCCCAGAAGACATGCTGAGGATCATCTACATACTTGAGGTAGTGCACCACCTTAATGTCAATCTTACCATCCGACCTATTAAGCAAAAGAAGCAACAGTGCTTATCAAGAAAGCAAATGGAAAATGGCACATATGCGTCGGTTACACCAATCTCAATAAGGCATGTCCAAATGACTGCTTCCCCCTACTGTGCATAGACCAACTCATCAACTCGACAATAGGTCATGCACTTCTAAGTTTCATGGATGCTTACTTTGGATACAACTAATTTGGATGGCTCTTGAAGATGAAGTCTATACATCCTCTATCATAGACTTTGGGGCTTATTGCTTCAAAGTGATGCCTTTTGACCTAAAGAATGCTGAAGCCACATATCAAAGGTTGGTGAACTACATATTCAAGCTATAGATAGAAGGAACATTGAAGTCTATGTTGATGATATGATCACCAAGAGTAAAACTAGAAGAGGCCATAATGATGACCTCTAGGAAATCTTTGAAAACCTTCAACAATTCCAAATGAAACTTAACCCCCATAAGTGTATCTTTGGGGTTACTTCGGGTAAGTTTCTTGGTTTCATGGTCATAGAGCGGTGGATAAATACTTACCTTGATAAGATTAAAGTGGTATAGGACATGCAAACATCGACCAAAGTCAAAGAAGGCTAGCAATTGATAGGAAGGATAATTACCCTCAACCATTTTTTCTCTTGAAGCATAGATAAGTACATAGAATTTTTCAATCTGCTTAAACACCCCGATGAGTTTAAATGGACACCAGTGTGCTAACAAGCCTTCCAAGAGTTAAAGAAGTTCCTAGCAACCCCACATACATTCTCTTATACCTCGTAGTCAACGACAAAGCATTATCCTCAATACTTGTCTAAGTTAATGGTCATGACCATTGACTAGTTTACTACATTAGCCATATCCTCCAAAGGCTTGAGCTTCGATATACTAAGATAGAAAAGTTTTCCCTTACGGTAGTCATTGCTGCTTGCAAGCTTAGACCTTACTTTTAGTCGTATCCAGTCATCATACTGATGGATGTACCATTCAGAACTACTCTACAAAGGCCCAACGTTCCAGGCTAAAGGACAAAGTATGCCTTCGAGCTTAGTGCTTATGGAGTTTAATTTCACCCAAGACAAGCAATCAAAGCATAAGTTCTCACAAACTTCATAATAGAATATAACAGAGTAGACGAGCCTCTACTAAAGCTTCCATAACCGTCTGGACTCTCCATGTTGATGGCTCCTCCACTAAGGGAAGGAGTGGGGTTAGTATCACGCTATAAGGCCTGCAAGGAGTAAAGATCCTCTATACCCTAAAGTTTTGTTTCTTAGCAAGCAATAATGAAGCTTAATACAAGGAACTAATCATTAGCCTAAAGATTGCCAAAGATATTAGAGTATAAAAACTTAACATACACTTAGACTCCATGCTAATTGTACAATAAGTCAAGGGAGAATATGAGACTAAAGGTGAAATGATGGCTAAGTACTTGCACTTAGTGCAAACCCTTCTTATGGAATTCGCTTCCTCGAAAGTCAGCAAAATCCCTTGAGTAGAAAATATAGAGGTGAATAGACTATCTAGGATAGCTTCATCTACCCTCCCTATTTCACATGATTATGATAAGCTACTCTTCATATAGTACCTACCCAAAAGAAGTATAAAGGTATAATAGCAACAGGTTGCTGAAACGACGAAAGTAGCTCTAGAGCCCTCTTGGATGGACTCCCTTGTATAGTACCTCAAGATTGGGGTGCTTCTCGAAGACCGAGCTGAGGTGAAGAAGCTAACCTATGCCACAACCAACTATACATTGATCGATGATGTACTTTATAGGTGAGGACACAATACTCCACTCCTTAAATGCCTCCAAACAAGAGAGGGCACTCAAGTCCTTAAAGAGCTCCATGCAAGAATTTACGACAATCATATCTAGTCACAAGCTGATAGTTCATATTGGTCCATGATGAAAGAGGATGCCAAGACCATGGTCCAAAGGTGTTACTCCTACTAAAAGCATGCATCGATCACTCATGCCCCCAACTTGGAGTTATTACCCTTGACCAGCCCAGGACCATTTGCGCAATCAGGATTATAAATCATTAGCCCCTTCCTAAAAGCCTTGGCAGGCTGATAGTTCATCTTGATTGTAGTATATTACTTCATGAAGTGGGTAGAGGCGTCAACAATTGTAGCCATAACAACCTGAGCCACCGTAGGATTCGTGCTCACCTATATATTATCCCACTTTGGAGTATTGTATCGGTAGATCATTAACAATGGGAGGTAATTCGACATGATCGTTTTAGGGATTTCTACAACAAGCACAACATCAGGTTACTCTATACATCGATTGATAGGATTCAAGCTACTAGGCTTTAACCCGTAACTAAGCCCAAGGATTAGAGGGACTAATAAGGTGAATCATCCTACTCTAATTGGCTCCTACCGAGGCTAAGTTACTCCTTGTTGCTGATCAAGTCTCTACGTTGTACAGAACAACTGCCTATCTTTTAGAAATTATTGGCCAAGTGGAAGAATGCTCCAACAATAGCCAAACTTAGCACACTTGCTTAGTTCTACCCATTTAACCTGACCACTTAGTCGACACCATGACTGTCGATAGGCTAAGAGATCTGTCCTATACCAATCCTTAGTTACTCATGTTCGAATGAGTCCACACCTACTTAGCACCCCTACTCGGCTACCGAACTTGATCGTACTATTTTGTCCACATCTTCCAATTGCATCACCAATGCTTTGCTACTACGTGTCTAGGATCACATGAATAATCTGCTACACTAATCATCATTTTCCTTCAATATTCGTTTTTAGTCTTTATATACTTTGTATATTACTACTGTGGGATAATACCCCTTTTTATCCTTTCTACTTTTAAGTAAGTTGTCGTAAATTCTCAAGTATAAATACCTATTGTACATGTAGTTGTAGATGATCAAATTAACATTAATACATTGGATATTTTCCTTTCATAAACATTATTTGTTGTTGGTCTCATAAAAGATATCAAGATTAGGGGGGTGGGTTGGGAGGGGTGAATTGATATCTTTAAACTTTTTGAAAACTTTTTCAATATAAGAAAAATAAAATTACCCCTCTTAACAACTTATATTGGTGAATAGTGATATTTTAATAATTCAATACACTACAATTAATAATGCAAATTAAAAGAATAAGGAACGAGAATATCGGGCTAAGGATTTATAAAGTTGTAGCCTTCTGCTTACTACTCTTTTCCAACTCCACTACTAGGGACCCAATTTACTTCTCTGGTGTCGTTTCACTTAGTCTACTAAATCAAATCACAAAAAGTTTACAAGCAATCATCACACATGGACTTTACACCACTCTGCTGTACTTATTTAGCCTTTCTATAATCTAGGCTAATTACAGATCTATAGAATACAAATTGACTTCAAATAATAAATAAGATTTACAAATTACAAGTGAGAATACAATTATAAAACTCAAATAATTTCCCTCTAAAGAGAAATAACGATTATTGTGTTGTTTGCTTCAGTGCAACTTTTTGAAGAAGTATCTAAAAAACTTTTCGTGACTTTTGAAAAGGTAAAATCCGATCAAGGCTTTTTTATGTAGCGAAAACTTTTTTCTAGAGTTGTAGTAATGACATTTTGAATCCTTTTTCTTTTTATATCGAAATCTTCCAATGTCTAATTTGTTGAAGATTATCTTCACTTTTATGTATCTTCGACCATTATTTGTTAAAAATAATCCTTAGATATTTTGAGAAGATCTCAGAATTTTGAAATTAAAAAACAACTCTTCTTATTTTGTTTTGATTAGATATACTTTAATCCACAACCACCTGATAAGTTTTTTATTTGAATTTTGATGAAAAGATATGCTTTATCAACAACTTCCAAATAAGACTTATATTTAAGATTTGAAATTCTATAAAATTCGAATTAACCTTATCCTTATTTGTATTTGTGCATATCTTGATTTATCAAAAATTAATTCACTCAAAAATCCTTATGGATCATAGTACCATCTTAAGTGAAACGAGATTAAGTATATTTTCCTAATACATCCAATCTAGTGGAGCTAGGCCTTATTGAATTTGAATTTGATATAAAATTCAATGTCATATATTTCTAGATCAACTTTCTGAAAGACCTTATGAAGATTATCAATTCTTCCTTTATTCAAAGTTTCTAAACTAACTTCTAAAGTGCTATACCACTTTTACTTATAAAGCTTCTAAAATACTTTCTGAAAAATTTCAAACTTTTCTCCTTTTCAATCAAATTAGACATTTTGAACAAGTTTTTGAAAATAGCTTAGTTTGTGACTGAAATCTTTCTAAGATTGCGATTTTTAAACTTTTTGAAAACCATTCCGAATACTTGCAATCTTAATGATTCATTAGCATTTATCCCTTTTTATTATCATCAAAATATATGAGAGATATCTAACATAAGTAAAGTTAGGTGGTGAGTAACCTCACTAGAGTAACTTGCATGTCATATCAAGTTATGCCGTGAGTGCTAGGAAGTTCCACTAGTGCATCGTATCCTTTGAAGCTGTTCATGGGTTTGCTTACTTTCATTCTTTTCTATTCTTTTACACATTTCCCATCACCCTTTTTAAGCTTTTAGCAAGCTTAAACCCATCCCTATGATTGGCCTTATCTGTTCTTTGCTACGGTATGCATCATCTTAGTATTAGAGTGGAGGTTTCTCTGGGTAAGTTGTGTAGAGATTCAATGGAAGTAGTTGTTTAGTGTTTACTCTGTTTTGTCTTGTTTCAAACATTCGAAAATAAAGCAGGTTCAATGTTAACAAGTTGTTTGTTGGTGTTATTATTGTGTCATAACATAGTTGACCAATAGTATGGGGAGTGTACTGTGTTGTCAAATTTAGAGAAAATAGTGTTAATTGTAACTTAGATTTGAAGACTAAAATCAAGTTTGTTAAAGAAAATGATGAACCCAAGTGTTAATGCTAGCATTGGGAGAGACAACAGTAGTGTTGTTCACTATGGCAGACAATCTCAAGGTACCCTTAGAAGTACAAATGAGAGACTTGATGAGGTAGTTGAATTTTAAGTGGACTTGACCTGAGCAGTTCATACATTGGCTTATAGATCTGTTGATGCTGCGCATAATACTCTATGAACTGCCTGACTTGCTAAGGGCCAGATCCTAGCTCAATAAGTTCGAGGTGAAGGAGTAAGTAGATGAGTGAGAAGAAGGATTGACTTAGGGGATCTAGATGAAGAGGACAAGCAAGAGTATGAGGAAGAAGAACGAACTCGAGCACCCCGTACATTCCACTATGTGAAGCTTCAGATTCCAAGCTTCAATGGACTTGGAAATACAGATGATTACTTGGATTGGAAAGAGAAGGTAGAGCGTGTTTTTGATTATTACCAATATGAAGATTACTAGAAAGTGAGAATAGCTGTTGCTGAGTTCTCTAAATATATTGCCATGTGGTGGAAGAATTTCTAGGTTATGAGGAGATGGGAAGGATATAAAGAGATTAATACTTGGCCTAAGATGAAGAGAATACTCAGAAATAGGTATGTGTTGGATACCTATTTACAAGACATTTTCGCTTGGCTTCAAGAGCTAAGATAAGAAAGTTGAACTGTTGATAAGTATATTTAAGAGTTCCAGATTCTCATGATTCGCTATGAAGTAGAGGAGTTATTAGTACGAACAGTTTTTAGGTTCTTAACTAGTCTGAGTAGTGATATACAAGACATTATGGAACTCCAACAATTTACCACAGTGGATGAAGCTATATAGATTACCTAATGAGTAGAGAGGTAGAGAAGAAGCAAAATGCCAACTTGACCTCCAATGAGACAAATTGGTCATTCGAGCTAACCAAGTTAAGGAAGTCATCGAGCTTAGTTAAGTATCGAGCCAATTAGGAAGGTAGGTGTTCGAGTTGAGTAGAAGGGCCAACTTGACATTAACATGCCAACTTGGACATATAAGAAAGGATAAGGATCTAGAAGAGAGACGAGCCAAATCAAATGTTTCAAATGCCAAGTGTTTAGACATATGGCTGCTTAGTGTTCAAATCAAAGGACTATGGTCATCAAGGGAGATGCCTCGAACCTTGAAGTGGATAGCATTGACAAAGAAACTAAAGAAGAGGGTTTTCCTAAAAAAGAGGTCACATAGGAGAATGAACTAATTGAAGAAGATGTGTTTGCTGATGACTTGGATTAGTTAATCCTAATTGTTCGACGTGCTATGAGCTTAGAACCTTCATGTAAGGAGGAGCAAAGGGAGAACTTATTCCATATCATATGTAAGGTGAATGACTAAATGTATGCACTTATTGTGGATAGTGGTAATTGCACAAACGTGACATCAGTTGATCTAATTACGAAGTTGAAGCTGCCAACTATCTTGCATCCGAAGTTATACAAGTTGCATTAGTTGAATGAGAAGAGAGCACTACATGTCACTCAGCAAATACTATTGTTGATCATAATTGGAAATTACTCTGATGAGACTCTTTGCGATGTCTTGCCCATGTGTGCATCACATGTGTTACTTGGTCAACTATAGCTTTTTGATCGAAGGATATACATGATGGGTATAGGAACACTTATGTGTTTAAGAAGGATGGAAGGAAGATTATGCTGAACCCGATGTCATTGAGTCAAGTTAACGAATTGCAAGCAAAACTTGCTCAAGGATCAAGAAGACTTTAATGATGAGTAGAGCCGAACTTTGAGAGGTTATTAAAACTTATACGCTAACCTTCATGTTAGTTAGGATGGTTAGGAGACTATTAGAGTTGAGGGAGTGGGGTAAACTTCCCTTAGAAGTATGGGAGTTGCTAAATGAATATGTCAACATATTTTTAGAACAGTTGCTGAAAGGATTGCCACTGTTCAGAGGCATTGAGCACTGCATTGACTTGGTACCTGATGTTATCTTATTAAACAAACCAGCTTATCGAATAAAGCTCAAACAAGTTGCTAAGCTCCAACAACAAGTCAATGAACTATTAAAAAGAGGGTACGTATGGGAGAGTCTCAGCCCTTATGTTGTTCTGACGCTCCTCATGTCAAAAAAGGATGGCACCTAGCAAATGTGTGTTAATAGCTAAGCTGTAAACAAGATTATGATCAAATATAAATATCCTATCCCTAGGTTGGATCACATGCTAGATGAATTAAGCAGAGCTAAGATCTTTAGCAAGATTGAATAGAAGTTTGGCTACCATCAAATTCGCATATAGCTAGGAGATTAGTGAAAGACTGCCTTTAAAACTTAACATGGACTCTATGAGTGGATGGTAATGCTATTTAGCTTATCGAATGCTCCCAACCACTTTCATGTGATTGATGAATCATGTGCTAAGAAATCTAATAGGAAAGTGTGTCATGGTCTACTTTGATGACATCCTAGTGTATACTGCCGACATACCAAGTTATTGTGAGCATCACCATGTCGTATTGAATGTGCTCCAAATTGAGAGATTGTTTAGCAATCTTAAAAAATGTTGCTTTTGCTAAGAAGAAGTGGTGTTCCTAGGCTATGTAATTAGTGGAGGAGGCTTATGAGTAGATGATGAGAAGATTCGAGCAATTGTCAAATGACTAACTCCAACTACTTATACCGAGGTAAGAAGTTTTCATGGACCGGTATCCTTTTATAGAAGGTTTATAAGGAATCTCAATACCTTAGCCGCACCCCTTATTGAGCTGGCGAAGAAGAACATTGAATTTAGATAGAGAGAAAAGGAGAAAAGCCTTGCTGAGGTGAAGGAATGATTGACCTCTGCACCTATACAAGCTTTACTTGACTTCGAGAAAATATTTGAGCAAGAGTGTGACACGTCAGGCATTGGTATAAGCACTGTCCTAATGCACGAAAGCCAACCAATTGCTTACTACAGTGAGAAGCTCAGGGGACCTCAATTGAAGTACTCCGTATATGAAAAAGAACTCTTGGCTCTTATCTAAGCTATCTAAGTATGGCAGTACTATTTATTGTTGAGAGAGTTTATCATCTATACCGACCATAAGTCCTTGAGGTATCTTTGAAGTCAGATAAAGTTGTCGAAGTGGTAAGTGAGATGAGTTGAATTCCTTGAATGATTTGATTTGTGATAAAATATAAACAATGAAAGAGCAACGTAGTTGCATATGCTATTTCAAGAAGACATGCGCTCTTAATCAAACTGCAAACTAGACTGTTTGGGTTTGTAAGTATTAAAGAGCAATATTCTCAAGACCTACACTTTGAACCTATACTTAAGCATTGGGCCAATGGAAGAATAGTGGATGAGTATCAAATGGAAGATGGGTACTTATTCTAAAGTGGAAAACTATACGTGCCAACCTATTCACTAAGAAAGGTACTCATTAAGGAAGCCCACAGTAGAGGATTGTTCGTACATTTTGGGGAAAGGAGAACACATAAGCTGATGAGTAGACATTTCTTATAGCTAAGGATGAGGTAAGATGAGTATCAAATTGTTGAGGGCTGCGCAGTATGTAAGAGAGCCAAATGCCAAGTTGAACAAGGGAAAGCAATGCCTTTGCTTATCTCGACGAGACCATAGACTGAGTTGAGCATGAGCTTTATCCTCAAATTACTAAGGACAACCTGAGGGAAAGATTCTGTAATGGCCATTGTAGATAGATTTAGCAAGATGGCATACATTGTATCCTATTCTGAGACTAATGATGCTTTAGCTATTACTTCTCTTTTCTTGTAGTAGATTGTTTAGTTATATAACGTATTGAGAAGTGTAGTATCAGACAAGGACTCAAAGTTCTTAAACCATGTTTGGGGAATCCTATGGCATCGGATGGGGACCAAACTACTCTTCAATACTTCCTATCACCTCGAAACTGATGGCTAAATAGAGGTAGTCAATTGCACTTTAGGGTCACTACAATGAGCTACCATAGGCAAGAACTTGACTGATTGGGACGTCTTTTTGCCCATAGTCAAATTCACTTACAACCAAATAGTGCATATCACTACTAAGTAGACCCCATTCGAAGTTTTCTATGGTTTTAATTCTAAGTTGCCTCTCAATCATACCCTTGTACCTATATTCGAGCAAGAAGACCTTGATACAAGAGCTTGAGTATAGTCCCTATGACACGTCTACGACAAAGTTACTTGGTAGATTGACTAAGTTGCTAGAAGAATGCGAAAGAAGGCCAGGGGTAAGACGATGACACAGTTTCAGCTGGAAGCCTAATATGGCTACACTTGAGCAGGGAAAGGTTTTCAAGTAAGAGGAGGAACAAGCTATCTACATAGGTTAAAGGACCCTTCAAAATCTTCCAAAAGGTCAACGACAACGCCTACAGACTTGAGCTTCCTAAATATTATGGGGTTTTGAATACTTTCAATATTACTGACCTCAGTCCATATCACCCTAACAAAGAGCTAAACGAAGAATAGTAGGATTTGATCCCAAATCCAAATCAACCTAAAGGGAATGATAGGAATTAGGCTACTAAGCCCTTAACTCACAGCTGAGCCCAAGGAATAAAGGAACTAACAACGTAAATCCTCCAACTTTAGTCGGCTCCAGCCGATGCCGAGTTAATCCTTGCTATTGATCAACTCTCTATGCCTTGTCGAATGATTGTCCATCTTTTAGAAATTATTTGCTAAATGGAAGAATGCCTTAACAACAGCCAAACTTCATACGCCTGTTAGGTTTCGTCTGACCCGACCACCTATTTGGCACCATGACTGCAAAGAGGTCAAGAAATCTGTCCTACACAAATCCTTAGCCACTCTTGCTTAGATAAGTCCACACTTATTTAGTACTCTTGCACTGTTCTATCTACATCTTTCAACGGCATCACCAATGCTTTGCTGCTATGTATCCTAGACCACATGAAGAATTTACCATACTAATCATTATTTTCCTTAAATATTTGTTTTTACCCTTTGTATACTGTGTAGGTAGATTTAATATCAACAAAGGTCACGTACGTGCTATATGATAGGTCACACTACATGTAACTAAGGAAATGATTTGACTATATGTATAGGATGATCAAGTGAGGTAGGATAAGGAGGAGGAGTAAGCAGTCTTAATAGGCTCTAACATGCTAGGTGATAGGTGGAGGAGCACGATAGCATCAAAGTCTACGATTAATGAAGAACAAGGCAATGTTTTTATGGTGTTTGAGTATTTGATCTTTGATATAGGATTCCAGCAGAGTAATGTTGTTAATGGGTATTTATGTCTTTCACAAATGAGGAAATGAAGGGGTTATTTATAGAGGATGGTAGATGGATTCGATTTGTTGGATCATGACGTTGATTAATGGTTAGGATTGAAACTTTTTATATAATAGTATTAAGTAGGCTTTTCCCCATGGGTTTAAGCCTAAATAAAACGTTTTATATCTTATTAGGGTAAACCAAATGAAGAAAGGCTGGATCCTGCGGATCGATCCAATGGGCCCTACTCTAAACCTATCATGCCAAATCTCCCTTAATCATCCCAAATTCTTATAAGTTTGACTTTCCGAACCTTGTCACCTTAGCCCAAAGAGTCAAACCTATGTCATCATTAGGCTTGAAGCCCATGAATCAAATTTAGCCCTCTTGCTAAAGTCCTTTAGATGGAGTCAAAGCGGTTTGGGCATCAAATAAGTCTTTCAACTGACTGTAGTATATGTGCACTATTTGAACAGTTGTGCCTTTGTCGCCAAATTCATTTGAAGATGGTCTTAGTGTACGAATTTGCAGCACCACATTTTCATGTCATGCCTCAATTGGATGAAGTTGTACATTGTCCTTATGAGTAACCAAGTACAGAGTTAATAATTCTTCATGCGTCAATAGACTTAGTCCTCCATTCACCTTGTATGAAATTCTTCCCTTAAAAGGTTATGTTGCAAATATTATGGAATCAACAGGCCCAACCCGCCTTTATTACTTCAAAGCATACTCATCCATGTTGAAGAAGTCGATTGTCATTGTCATTTCATTTCAGACCACTGTACTCATGTAAACTCTAAGCTTACTTTCCAAATACTTGTATCAAAGTTCATTAGCTACATTAAGAAAATTGTGTTATAAGTTGGTCATCAAGTTCCATAGCATGCCAGTCGAAAGCATCGGATCAAGCTTCATATAGATTTTACATACCTAATCATGATTAATCCATTGCTTTATTAGATTATAGGCCAAATCATGTGTCCTTCCACTTATTAGAGTAACCACTTTATGTAATAAGCAAAAGACGGCATAGCACTTGACAGAGGATTCTTCTTTTTCAACATTCCTACTATGATTATTTTTAGAAAAAAATAAATTATCATATTCATCATGATGTTGAAAATTAATGCTACCCTTATAACATGATGAGTACTTAAGTATCACATTTTTCCTATGGTAGCCAACATGTTGCTTATGGTGCTCAACTAGATATTCATTCTTGACATTGTAATGTGACATGAAGACCATTACCAAAACAAACCAATGGCATGAAACCAAATGCTTTCATATGTGTATTGTTGTAAATTACACCATAATGAATCTTGATAGGAGCAAAGGCCTAACTTATATTTCTCAACTCATAACGTCATCACACTTGGCAAATTATGAAACTGACTATTTCTAATTCTTTTCCAAATTCTATAATTTTCGGTGCATTCATGTGCCCATTCATTGCATGACTAAATCAACATGTATAATACTAAATTAAGAGAGGTGATAAAATTTGGTGGATGTAACAAGATACCAAAGAATATTTTTCTATTGTAAAACCAGGATAGGTGTTACACTATAGTAGCAATACAACATGTGTAGGGAATATTCTTTCTTATTAGGTATTTTCCATGGCTTCTTCTAACATATATATATATATATAATATTCCAATTCTTTCTTCTTCATTTCACTTTACCTGTTCTCATTCCTTCTTCTTCATTTCACTTAATTTGCTAAAATACATGTAGCCACAACCATACTTTCCATTCTACTCGATTAACCAAAATGTACACAACTTCTTTTCTACTTCTTTGACATTTGCTTCATAAATCCTCTTTTGATTTTACTGATATCTACCTTCATACACATTTCCTTTGATTTTGCCTCATCTCATACTCATTCCTCACCATCTACCTATCCTATTCTTCTAAACACATTCTTTCTTTCTATGCATAATCAATTTCTTCTTCTATTCATTCATACATATCCAACTTTTCTTCTTTTCATAAAGACTACACTTCTTCCTTTTTATTTCTTTCATTTCATTCCTTCTTTTGTTCTGTTTTCTTCATAACTATACATCTTTCAACACAACATCTTCATTACTCCACATTTTTATTCCTACAACTTTATACCCATTGTGTTTTTCTGTTTTTACCATTCTCTTAGTACTTCATATCCACTTCTTGTGTCTAACTCTATAAGTGTGCAGGCTCTATTCAATCACCTACTTCATTCAACATTCACATACACTATTAAACACAATGTTATTGCAAAGATGATTAAAAGCAACTAGCAAATTGGAGTGTTGAAGTCGATAAGAAGTTTCTAAAGAGTAGAATCCATAGTTGAGAAGTAATCTAAAGCATCTATGAAGGACCCAGTGATGATTGTTGAAGGAGCTTGATGACCGTTGTTAAAGATTGGGGCTAATTGTCGAAGGGAATATAGCAGCATTCATGCATTTGTATACATTCTGTTTACTATATATTGCCCCTTGTAAGTTTCTTCTCGTCCATATGCTTTATTATTGGTATTGTTATCGGATGGTTATGCATTTATTCCTTTTGGCTTAAAGTTGTAACTAAAAATAAGCTAGAAATACCTTCTTGTAGATTTCTTCTTTAAGTTTCTAAGCTTCATGCTTCATGAATTGGTGATGTTCATCAAGCCAACCTTAAACTAGAGCCTTGACATTGTCTCCAAAGCTAGTAGATACAGTTAATACTTCAACATCAAACTCCAAGTATATTTGTTTCTCATATATACCCTGCACCTCTTTCTCTAATGGAATGTTAACTTTTAGCATATTAATTTCTCATAAATACCTGTAATGAGTTAATGTTTGAATGCATATTGTTGTGTTACTTTATCCCCGCACCATAGCTTTTCCTTATATTTTCTGGTTCATCATAGCCTATCTTTCTGTTCTGATCATGCTCTAGTTGATATGCATTTCTAATTCATCCAAAACAATTTGCATAGTTAATGCAACTAGTTATTTAAGGAGCCTTCTTTGGCAAGGTCAACAGCCACAAGCATTTCCAAGGACATAGTCCTACTTCTCTATTTCATCAAACTTCAAGAAGTCCAATGCCATTTGTAGTCAACGTATTCGAGAAAGTTTCAAGTCCCATCCATTCATTAAACACAAGCGATCCGCCACCTGTGGGCCTTCATAGAGCATGACTCTATCCAAAAGTTCAAACTTTCACAGAGACTACAGGCTTGTTGACTTTTGTCGTTTTGAATGATTTCCATCTTCACATGAAGCGTTTTTACCATTGTTCTTTTGTCGGCATCCAATAGATTTAGATGAAAATGCTTTTGGTGAGACTAAAATGAGAGGAAGAACTTTTGATAAACCATGTTGTGTCACTAAATACATATAACTGTGGAAACTGCAACCAAGCGCCTCTCCAATGAAACACTTTTTAGCCTCCTTTAAAATTGAATATCTCCATTTCAGACATTGAGGACTTCACTTCCAGCTAAATCAACAAGTGAATTGATCACAAAATCGTATGGTCATTACGCAAAAAGAGAATAACATATCTTGACCAATCAGTAAAGGATTGAATTGATCACAAAATCGTATGGTCAAATTAGTACCTAACAAGGAGAGCATCTTTGATGCCATTAATTTCTCTTTGAACCGTAGTACCTCCTCCTATGATGATTGCAGCAATATTCTCGAACACGTCACAACTGTCGACCTCAAGTTTCTCAGGGACATGCAAAAGGTTGTTCATTACGGAAAAAGAGAATAACTGCATCAATCTAGTACAACGTGTCGTAGTTATGGCTTTCAAATTGCGAGAGGGCATTTCAAGAGGACCACTTGAGAATATTGTCTTCAAGTTAGCCAAACTATTAAGAGTTAAGAACCCCTAAGAAGGAAATTGGACATGTTGATTTAGATTGATGATATATATTCAATTGTAGGGCAATTTTTGACTTTGATATGCTCTAATCTGGTGAAACTTTTTCTAAATAAAGCAGCAGCAAATCTCTCAAATCCAAGCAAGCCAGATAAACGTAGTTCTTGAGCCTTCTGTGCAGCATTTTGAACAGAATCTTCATATATAACTCCCTTATTGCTTGAATTCAATTCAAGACTTAGAATCCTTACTTCATTGAACTATTTGTCAATAAGTTGTAACGAGTACCTCATCTGGTTTTCTAGAGGAAGACAATTGAGAGATGCTATCTCCGGAATACATATTCCAAGAGCACTTAAGCGTGCCATATTACTCAACTTAGTGAGGCTAGCATTAATAGGTTGCCTAACTCCTCCCTCATCCCATTGCCTGAAACTCTTTGGCAAAAGCAAATCTTCTAAACTGATTAACCTTCCAAGGATACCCTGTTTGATTGTTTGAAGTTTGTTGCAAGTGCTCAAATCTAAAATTCTTAGATCCATAAGATTTGATTTGCAATTTCCTTAAGCAGTCGAACAATTTCAGATTTTTAATGAAAAAAAGAAAGGAATACCAAAATAATTTACCTGCCTATCCACCTCATCGATGTCTGAATCACCCAAAACCGTTAACAAGAAATCAACCATCCTATCAAACGAAGAAAATTGCAATTTGTCAAAAGTTGTATCAGTGCCGTTAATCAATGCTAACCCCAACAAGCGTATCACATGACTCTGTAAATTGAAGTCATAACTAGGAATCTAATTGTTCCATGAACCTAACATCGAACTTGGGCAACTTCTGAACCAAACCATTAGCTGCCGCATTTGCTTGTTCTACATTTAACGATCGGAAGGCGAAGAGAAGAGCGCAATCGGTGGAAATCTGGAGTGAAACTGGAAATCGGTCTAAGACCGAAATCACAATTGGCCATCACCAGGTGTCGGGTCGAAATCCACGGGTGAAGATGGAACGAAGAATATCGAGTGTGGATTTGGGAGAGAAATCGTAGCTGAGGTTATCTAAGAGATCATCAAGGTGGGTCTTGGTGAGAAGTTAGAGGAGCTTAGTCAAGCGTTGGGAACTTGACGAGTCCATTAGTGAAAGGGAAAAAAAAGAAGATAGGTGTAAGGCAAAATCCATGAAGAGAGAGATAAAAGAGAGATGAATTGAATTATCTTTTTTCATGGCAAAAGGGTTGGGCAGATTCGATGAAGTGGATGAGGGAGAAAGAAAGGTGGACGTGTTGAGGTTGAAAAGAAATGGGTAGGGGTTTGGTGTTTTAGGTGGATATTATGTTACATATCTCTTAAAATGAGCAATTCTCAAGAGGTTTCTAAAACCCAAGATAAAAGCCCAAGCTTACTAGAAGTTTTAGAAGATGAAAGGTTTCAGAAGGTTCTAAAGATATCCAGAATCTTGTAGTAGGTGAGACAGATAAATGTGGTAGTTGCGAATCAATTATAATCATTAGATTGAATTAACCTTAACCATTCATTTGTAAAGACTTTATGTATATATAGGGGTGTATCCCTTAGTTGTAAGGCATTAGTCAATTTAAGTAAATATAATTTGTAATCAGAGTTTCTCTCTAAACCTTGTGAGTGTGCTATAGGTTGACTTAGCCTTACTTAGTATGATTAGGAACACTAAGTATCATACAAGATTGAGTGAGAGAATCCGCCCATGACAAGTGGTATTAAAGCCAAGAAAGAGACTATTTATGGAGAAAATATCATCCGGAGGAGATACCAACACTTTAATGGTTGATAAGTTGGCTAACCAAGATGATTGTTAGGTTACCAAGTAGAGGGTTAGTTCCCAGAACTTGCTAAACTCTCTCTTTAATAGAATGGATAGAGCAGAGCTAAGCATTGCTGAGGCCAAAAAACAATTTGATGAGTCTCAAGGTAGCCTTGCAGAAATGGAAGAAGAACTTCGAGGTGAATTGCAAGAAGCACTAAATCAGGTAATGGAGGAGCTTAGGCAGCGTGACAATGTTATTTAAGAGAAGGGTAAAGCTCTCCAAGCTTGAGTCACAACTTTAGAAACCAAGGAAGAGGCTTATGAAGCTAAGATAGATGTGGTGGTAATGGCCATGCACTAGGAGATTGAAGATCTTAAGATTCAATTGATGGCCTGTCAAGTTGCTGTGGCAAATGGAGTGACCATCCAGCTAGGTCAAAAGGTTGATGTTCCCAAACCAGAACATTTCAGCAAAACATGGTCCACTGGAGAAGTAGACAACTTCTTGTAGGGAGTAGAACAACACTTCAACGCTATGGGAATTTTAGATGATGTTGGAAAGGTATGTATTGTTGCCATTTATTTGAAAGACTCTATTATGGTATGGTAGCATAGGAGGGTAACTGTTATCAACACATGAGATAGCTTTGTATATTAGTTGAAGGGTCAATTCTCCCCTCAAAATGCTGCTAAGAAAGCAAAGGTGAAATTACATCACCTAACTCATAAGAATGACATAAAGCAATATGTAAAGGAATTCTCAAAGTTGATGCTAGAGATCCGAGACCTCAACTAAGAAAATACTTTGGTAATGTTTATGGATGGCTTAAAGCCCTAGACCAAATTAGAACTAGAGCGAAGGGGAGTAGAAGACATCTCTAGGGCCATAGTAGTTGTTGAAGGCCTAATAGAATTCTAGAAGATAGATCCTAAGACCCTAAGGGGAAAATAGAAAAGGGGGAGCTAAGAGGGAGAAGAGTAGGAGCTCTTCCTAGGGGAAAGCTAAGGTAGAGGAAAAGGATAGCAACCGAGGTAAAGCTCGTGAAGGGAGAGATGGGGACCCCGTGAATTGAAATGTTATTTCTACAATGGTCTCCATTATGCTAAGGAGTGCCCGAAGAAAGAGAGATTGATAGCACTTGTAGCAAGCGAGAGTTTGAATAAAGGGGATGAGGCTCAATTAGGCTCGATTCAACTACTCAATGCCATGAAGTCTTAAGTTAACAAGAAAAGAAAATGATTGATGTATATCAAAGTATCGGTAGCGAGTAAGAAACTTAATGCCCTCATTGACATAAGAGCATCCCATCTTTTCATTTCTAATATGGCAATAAGAAAGTTAGGGCTGAAAGTGGAGGAGACCAAAACATGGGTCAAAACAGTTAACTCAAAAGAAGTTCTCACTACTGGAGTAGCTAAAGGGATAAAACTCCATGTTAAGGGTTGGCAAGGAAAGCAGACTATCAAAGTAGTACTAATGGATGATTTCAAGTTTGTGATTGAGATGGATTTTCTAGATCGCATTGATGCACTTATCGTACCTCGAGCTAATTGCATTTGTATCCTTAATCATAACTCACAATGTGTAGTTCCTATCATAAGAAAGATAGGCCAAGCCACCAAATTCCTATTAGCTATACAATTGGTGAAGGGCCTCAAGAAAAATGAAGTCACTTATTTGGCAACCTTAAGAGTCAAGGAAGAGACTATGGGTCAAGAAGGTGTTTCGCTTCAAGTGGGGGATATATTGGAAGAATTTAGGGATATAATGTCACTAATGATACTTAAGAAGTTACCGCTAAGAAGAGAAGATGACTATGTGGTAGAATGGGAGCTTGGAGCTAAGCCACCTGCTGTTATCCCGTATAGGATGTCACCTCTAAAATTAGAAGAGTTAAGGTAATAACTGAAGGAATCACTAGAAGCAGGTTTCATTAGGCCATCGAAGGCACCTTTTAGAGCTCTTGTACTCTTTTAGAAGAAACAAGATGGGTCATTCCGAATGTGCATTGATTATCGAGTCATGAATAAGGTCATTGTAAAAAATAAGTGTCCTATTCCACTAGTATTGGACTTATTCAACAAGTTGGAGGAAGCTAGATACTTTTCCAAATTAGATCAATGGTTGAGATATAACTAAGTGAGGATTGCAGAAGGAGACGAACCCATGACTACTTGTGTTACAAGGTATGGTGCTTTTGAATTCCTAGTAATGCCATTTGGCCTTACCAATGCCCTAATTACTTTCTTTATGCTTATAAATTGAGTTTTAGCTCCTTTTCTTGATTAATTTGTAGTAGTATATTTAGATGATATCATGATTAATAGTAAGACGATGGAGGAACACATAGAGCACCTTCACTTGGTATTCTTAGACTTAAGAAGGAATTATCAATATGTGAAATTAGGATAATGTGCTTTTGTACAAGACGAGGTGGCATTCCTTGGTTATGTAATTAGGCTATAAAAGATTAGAATGGACAAAGGAAAGGTGTAGGTCATTTAGGATTGGAAGGAGCCTACCAAGCCTATCGAGTTGAAATCCTTTCTTGGTTTAGTGAATTACTATAGAAGATTCATTAGGGGCTACTCAAGGATAGCGAGGCCATTGACAGACTTACTCAAAAAGAATTCCCTTTGGGTTTGGAGTATAGATAGACAACAAGCCTTTGAGGCATTGAAGATGGCAATCATAAAGGAGCTGGTCCTTCTCCTTCTTAACTTTAGCAAACCCTTTAAGGTATGTATAGATGCTATTGGAGGGGTTTTAATGTAGGAAGGACATTTTGTGGCATTTAAAAGCTAGAAGTTGAACAACATGGAGAGGCGATATCCAATGCATGGAAAGGAGATGATGGCGATAGTGCACTGTCTTCAAGTTTAGAGGCACTATTTGTTAGGGAAGAAGTTTGTGGTCAAAACTGACAACATGGCCAATAACTATTTCTAAACTCAAAAGAAGCTCTCTCCTAAGCAAGCCTGATGGTAGGTTTTCTTAGTAGAATTTGATTTTGACCTTAAGCACTAGCTAGGTAAGACCAACTTCATGGTGAACGCTTTGAGCCATAGGGTTGAGTTAGCAACCATTAGTAAACCCAAAAGTAACTTTGTTGATAGAATTCAAGAAGGGATGAAGGTTGATAAGCTGGCTAAAGCCTTATTGATCCAATGTTAAGAAGGGAAAATAAGGAAATTTTAGCAAGAGAATGGACTAATATACATAAAGGGACATCGGATTTATGTGCCTCACTCCTTGAACCTAAGAAGGGAAATACTTAAAGAGTGTCATGATTCTAAATGGTAGGTCATCCAGAAATACACCGTACACAAGCTTTAGTGCAATAGAAGTATTTTTGGCCACATATGAGGGAAGATGTTGAAAGCTATGTCCGAACTTGTCTTGTGTGCCAACAAGACAAAGTAGAACATAAGGCAGCTCCAAGGCTACTAAAGCCTCTTCCCATTCTTGAATAGCTATGGGAGAGTGTTTCCATAGACTTCATTGTAAGTTTGCCTCGATCAAAAGGGTATGGCACAATTATGGTTATGGTTGATAGGTTCTCAAAATATGCAACCTTTGTTCCATCGATAAAGGAGTGCCCAGTAGATGAGGTTGCTTGATTGTTCTTGACACATATTATAATGTATTAAGGCTTGCCAAGAAACATCGTAAGAGATTGAGATGGGTGATTCATAGGGAAATTCTAGATGGAATTATTTAAACTTCGAGGATTTGAGTTGAACTTTTCAACTAGTTTTCATCCCTAGATGGATGGCCAGACGAAGTGGGTGAATGCTTTAGTGGAACTATACTTAAGGCATTTTGTAAGAGCCAACCAATGCGATTGGACCAAGTTGTTTGATGTGGTGTAATTCTCGTTCAACCTATAGAAGAATGAGTCTACGGGTCAAAGTCCTTTTTAGATTGTCTTGGGAAGGCAACCCCTAACTACTAATCTAGTAACAATGGGATATATGAGGTCCAACCCTCCTGCATACAAATTTGCAAAGGAATGGTAAGAAAATCATGACTTAGCTTGGACATACCTAAACCGAGCCATCAAGAGAATAAAGAAGATTGCAGACAAGAAGCATAAGGCGATGGAATATCAAATGGGCAAACAAGTGCTTGTTAAGTTACATTTGATACGACATACGAGGGGTCAATTGCATAAAGGTTTGATGAGGCGCTACAAAGGCCCATTCCTAATTGTGAAACAAGTAAGGTGAGTGTCTTACAAATTAGAACTTCCCTCTAGATTGAAATTCCAGTCGGCCTTCTACTTGAGCATGCTAAAACCATTTTATAAGGATGAGGAAGACCCTATAAGAGCAGTATCATAAAGGGCCCCAGTAGGAGAATGGGATTCATTTGATAGCGAAGTTGAAGATCATAGCTGATAGATAAGTAAGATGATGTGGACAAACTCTTAGACATGAATATATGGTCATTTAGAAGGAAAGACTAGAGAGTGAGGCTAATTAGGAATCAACTAAAGTACTATGGCAATTTAAAGACAAGATTCAAAAGTTCCATGATGAAGGAGCAATGAGGGCATCACCAAATTAAGTTAGGGAGAATGTTACAGTCCTCTCAAAATGGGCCATTCCTAAGAGATTCCTAAAGCTTAAGACTGAAGCCCAAGCCTACTAGAAGTTTTAGAAGATGAAAAGTTCTAAAAGGATTCAGAGATGTCCAGAATCTTGTAGTAGGTAAGGTAGGTGAATGTGATAGTTGGGAATCAATTGTAACTACTAGATCGAATTAATCTTAACCATTCATTTGTAAAGGCTTTTTATATATATTAGGGTGTTCCCCTCAGTTGTAAAGCATTAGTCATTTCGAGTGAATATAATTTACAATTAGAGTTTCTCTCTCTATACCTTATGAGTGTGCTATAGACTAACTTAGGGTCTATTCTTCGAATCTAGTTGAGTTATCTTATGAATGGTCTATTCTTGTAGGTGTGAATTGGAGGTTTTTCTTGCTTGCTAACTTTCTTTGTATGTGTTTACCGACAGTTTGGAAGATGGTGTGAGCTTACGTTTATTTCACTTAGCGATCCATATAGCATGTAGAGAGCATTTTGCCCTAGGACTATTCTACATAGGATCATTGTATAGGCATCTCGATCTCTACCATGAAGCCTCCATTCAATCGATCGGTCGCTATGCTATCTTGTCATATGTAGATATAGTATTCTTACATATTTTCTTTTGTAAGTGGTATAAGGGGTACTATAGCTCCTGTCTTGACTAGCCCAAATATAGTGAGCCATAGGCTTAGGTATGAGTCAATAAGTGACCTTTAGACACTTTATTGGATGTTTTGGACAACTATAAAGAAGTCGCTTTTCACCCTTATGCTAGCAAGATACCCGGATACTCATGGTTACTACATTTTTATCTAAAAGGATTGAAGGTTATCATGAATTTACTTAGTGCAAGAGAAAGACTTGATGTTGCTGAAGCCGATTTCATCTTTTGGTGCTTGCTTGGAGGTCTCCATTCTTTACTTGATGGGGGTAACTCCTTTAGTCATTATCTTAAGTGTAGGGTAATGTTATATGCTTCGTACCAGGTCGCTCGACAATTCGGTTTTAACTATGGCGTCCCCTCAACAATATCAGTTGATGATGATGTCGATGAGTGCTGTAGATTACTTAGCCTATATGACTTTAGAAATATTCGCTTAGGAGTTAGACAATTATTTCTTCCATCTATCAGTTGCTGTAGAATCGCTTCCATTGGTTGCCTTACGTACTAGACAAGTTGTTTGGAAGGCTTTAAGAAATATGAGACTACACTAATCAAGAGTAAGCTTTTGGTGAGGACTCTTTATAAGGATGAATTCTTATTTCAAGCTCCCAATGAAAATAAGAAGTTTCTTTCTAGTGTAATGAATAAAAACAAGAAAGACCATTCCACCCCCAAGTTACCTACCATCAGACAAATCAACCACTCACACATTTGTGAGGTATTTTGTTAATATTACTCTCCTGCTATTTATATTTTGTATCCCGTGACTTGTTTACTCATCACTTTTCTTTATTTCTTTATAGGACGAGGATAATAGGATTGTTACTCTCGCTTTGAAGAATGATAAGACACCTAAGAAGCTCTCTTTTATCCTTTCTCCTTTCCCTATCTGACATAGCTTTAGGAAAGCGCCTTAAGTAAGTGATCATCCTATTATGGTTGTTGGTGATGGTGAAAGTGATGATGAGTCCTCAGATACGGATGAATCTCCTAATGACACGGATGAAGATACTGATGGAAACGGCCCATCAAGTAGTGTTGGTGATCAAGAGGAGATTCAAGACCAAGCCATCATTGAAGTAGATCAATCATAGTAGCCAACTAAAAATCAAACTCAAGCTTTGAAAGCCTTAAGCAATATTGTTGATCGAGATAACCATGAGGCCATACACTTAGAGGAAGCTGACATCTAAGAGTATACCAAGGTTCTGAAGGCAGTCAAACTCTTTGATAGTCAACTGAATAGCATTGTAGATAGCATTTCTTCAGGTACCATTGTAGTTGATGATATCATCCTAGTTTACAGTCGGATTCCTTTGCCAGTAGCTCATGACCATACCAACCCTACTTTAGTATTTAAGGTATCGAAGCAGATTGAGGGAGGTTTACCCCATACAGTGGTGGTGGAGGCACCTCAATCTTCTAGGGCATATTCTTCATTTCATGGATCTTTTACAACCATTGGAGGACTTATGAGCTATAGATGGCAATTTCTAGGTTGGATCAATCTGTCTTGGTATTGAAGTGACAAATACTAAAATGACCTTCCTCGGGAAAGCTGCTTCACTTTTGGACAAATCATAGGAATCAGTACCTATTTGAGACTTGCTGCTATTAGTAAGCAGTGTTGCTAGAGCACATAACTTGAACTTCAAATTACCAAACATGGAAGTGATAGCCTTTGAAGCCTCAAAAATGTTAGAATCACAAGACATTATGGAGCGACGTGATCAACTTAAAGCTAAGCTTAAAGTGTTTAAGCTGGAAATGCAAAAACATATTGGGAACATTGATCACAAAACTTCCATTAGATCAGTGCTTCATCATTAAGTGATCCCTGTTTAAGTCTTTTTATTTATACTTTGCACTTTTATGCATGCTTGTAGAAATGAAATGAAATAACACTTTTCCTTTGTTATTTGGACTTTCTCATGCTTTTTTTTTTCTTTTATACTGTTGAATGAATCATCATACTAACTCAATTCTTTTACAAACATTAAGGATAGCGTAATAGTTATAGTGCACTTTATATTTAGCACCACAACAATGATGTATGTCATAATAACTTTAGATTAGGCTTTAAGAATTCATTTAAGAGAATAGAGAATAAAATGCCATGCATTTTATGTGCAATCAACATTTAATTGTAATTCGTAATCCATCATCAATAAAAGCAATATTCAATGTGTTAAGGGGGTATTACCCACTTCTTAACCCCATCGACATGATTATGTGTAGAGTATAAGATAGTGAAATCGAGTTATGTATAAAAGGTGTCTTCTCGTATGCCCAGAAGGCAACCCTTTTATTAGTCAGAATGACATGAACCCGAGGCTACCATGCACTTAAGAGACAAAGCTCTTACCAAGTAGCAACGATGTTATACTTACTCTAGATAAACGTTGATTAGAAAGACAATTGACTAAAAGCAAACTCATATGACTAGAGTCGCATATTCCATTTGAACTGTAATATATCATACTTTTTACATATGAAACCTTTTAATGTATTGGAAATTTATAGGTATTGTAACAGCATCAGTCTTAGGATTCCGGAGCTTGCAATACTCGCTTTCATGTACCTGTTCAACAATGAAAGGACCTTCCCACTTAGGTGTAAATTTCAGCATTGAAACACTTCGATACACGTGCTCGACTACATGAAGTACAATATCGCCATATTGAAATAACTCTTCTTCACTAGGCGATCGTATGCTACTTTAAGTCTATGTTGATAGTTATTGAGATTACATTTAGTGATTTCACACCTCTCGTCTAATGCTTCTAAGTCTATCTTCGTAATATATCAAGTTTAAGCTCAACATTTATGACCAGTCTGGTCGATGGAATCAAAACCTCTATTAGAACCGCTACCTCAGTCTATATACCAATGAAAAAGGAGTCGCTTTCGTCGGCCTTTGTTTCGATGTTCTATAAGCCCAAAACTCTAGTGGTAGCTTATCATGCCATTCCTTATGATTGTCATGTACCATACAACTAAGGACTTTCAATAAACTTTTGCTTGTTGCCTCAGCTTACCCATTCCTTTTTGGATAGTACGGTATAGATTTTACATGGTTGATACTGTAAGAAGCTAATAGTTGTTGAACATGGTCGAACATGAAAATTAATGAAAGGAGTTCCATTGTTGGAAAGGATGCACTTCGGGATCCTAAATTTGCATATAATATTCTACTTTATAAAAGTTACAACAGCTGGTCCAGTTGCTTTCTTCAAAGGAACTATCTCCACCCATTTCATAAAACATTCTATCTTAACCAAAATCCAAATGTATCCTTTTGATGGAGAATGTATAGGTCCAATGAGATTGAACACCCATGTGTGGAAAGGCCAAGGAGTCGTAATACTATGAAGTGTAACCATAGGGGCATGATAGCATTACCATGTTGTTGGCAAACAAGATACCTCTTGGTGAAATTGAAAGCATCTGCCTCCATTATAGGTCAATACTACATCCTATCAAGTAAATAATAATGCAACTTTCTCCTTCCCTAATGCTCTTCACACTTTCCAGTATATATCTCGGTCAAAACCATTTCTATCTTAGGAAGGGCGATGCATTTTAAGGGTTTCCCCATGAACAATACCTTATAAAGTTTACCCTCATGCATAAGATATTTTTTGACCTTGCACTTTACAAGTCTAGCATCCATACTATTCATGGGTAATACATTATTTTCTATATAGTCAATGTACAGATGCCTCCAGTCTCCCGTGTTAAACAAAGAATTGCATTCACCTTGATTAAGTAGCTTAGAACATTTAGGATAGTGTATTTCAACTTAAAGTGTATCCTTTACCATTGAGGGCCAATAATAACCTGTATATTGAATACATTGATATAGCAAAGGCCCCTCCTCTCTACACCAAATCTAGTGATATTTGTCTAATTTAAGACGAGCGTCCTTTGTTCCAATGCAATGGGACAATAAACCTTCTAGGCCTTTGTAATATAACATTCCCTTAATCATGATGAAGTTCTTCAATGTCATTAATCATGATAAAGTTCTTCAATGTCATTAATCATGATAAATTTCTTCAATGTTGAAACAGAGGTTGCACTAGGATGCACCAACTGTTCCATAAGTAGGATGTGCTAATCATTATGTGCCTCTTCATGTTCCTCAAGGAAATTCAATGTTGTATACGGGATAGATTTCTTAACTACTCGGACATTCACACCATCACTTGTTTCTTGAATCAGAATCTTGGATGCTAGAGTGGCTAATGCATCAACATTTCTATTCTTAGATTGTATTGTGTGCTCATATCGTATAGAGTTGAACTTTCTAACAAAGGTCTACACTGCAACCCTATAAGGCACTAGTATAGGTTCCTTAAATCTAAATTCTCCTGTGGTTTATTTAATGATTAAGTTCAAGCCACCTCAAATACATAAGTTGTGTACTTCGAGTTGTTGTGCCGACAATAAACCAAGTAATAATGCTTTATATTCAGCCTCATTATTAGTGCATCGAAAGTTAAGTTTGAATGCCAGTAGTACGTTGTGACCCTCAGGTGATGTCAATACAATTCCAACTCCCTAACCTTGATTTCCCATTGAGCCATCAAATTGCAATATCCATTCTCCTTCTGCTTTAAACATAAAAGAGTCTTCATAGAACTTAACCAGTACAGTATCTATCCTCGAGCCCTCTTGCACATTTAGGAAATATGCTAAAAGTTCAGCTAAAGCTTGTGACTTTACAGCCTTAGGGATTGAAACAAAATATCAAATTCACCAAGGAGAAGCAACCATTTTGCTACTCTTCCTGACAAAGCTAGTCAGGACAATAAGTACTTGATCAGATCAGATCAAATCGGGTCACCAAATGGATCTTAAGCACAAGAAAATAGTGCCATAGTTTTTGCATGGCAAATATTAGCGTGAGACAATGTTTCTTACAAGCTAGGTAATTGACCTCGCTCCCTTGAAGGATTTGGCTTAGATTGTATATAGGTTACTTTTGATCATCCACTTCTTGTACAAGCAAAGCTCAAACAGATTTGTCAATATAAGTAACATATAAGACCAAAGGCTTTCCTTTGATATGCATAGTCATAGTCTGCAAGGAAACTAGGATTGTCTTAATCTTTCGAGTCGCCTAATCATGAATTCAATCCCATTCAAATGAGACTCCCTTTTCTAAAAGTTGATGCAACGGATATGAAATTCCCGTAAGTGTAGGTATAAACCTTTTGATGTACGAGACCTTTCCTATAAAGGTTTTTAGTTCCTTTAAAGTGGTAGGAGATGGCATTGATGTTATAGTTTGCACCTTTACAGGGTCAACATCAATTCCTTTTTGATACACAACAAAGCTAAGAAACTTTCCTAAAAACACACTTAAGAGGATTCATGTGAAGTTTATACAGCTGGCATTGTTCAAAAACCCTTTGTAAGTGAACTAGATGATGAGGTGCTCTTCTAGACATGATGACTATGTCATGAACATAATCCTCCATACAATCATGCATCATCTCATGAAATAAAGCAATCATTACCCTTTAATACGTAGTGCTTACATTCTTAAGTCTGAAAGGCATGATAGTGTAATAAAAGTTTCCAACTAGTGTATGAAAAGCTATACACTCTGCATCCCCCATTGCCATCTTAATTTGATTATATCCACTGAAACCATCCATGAATGAGAATAGCTGATGACATGTGGTTGCATCTATCAAAGTATCAACATTAGGTAAAGGAAAATCATCCTTAAGACAAGCTTTATTTAGATCATGGAAATCCATGCATACTCTTATTTTTCTGTTCTTATTTCTTATAGGAACAATATTAGCGAGCCAAATAGGATGTTTGATTAGCTTTATGAAGCCCACTTATAGCAATTTCTCTACCTCTTGCTTGTGGCAATTTCTCTACCTCCTGCTTGATTTGCACTTCAATCTCAGGACAAAAAAATCTTTATCCTTGCTTTATGAGCATAGCCTCAAGAGCAATATTTAGTTTATGCATTATAAGGTTGGGATCTAATCTAGGTATCTCTTCATAAGTCCATGCAAACACGTCCCTATACTCTTTCAACAACTCGGCAATATGAACCTTTATTTCTTACGAAAGACTCTTATTGATAAAAATCGATCATCACGATTCTCTTGATTGTGCCAAGTCGAATTCCTCTTTTTCCTCAGCCTGAGGCTTCATTTGATCTTGTAATTGTTGTAGGGCAGGCCAAATTTCTTAGATTGATGTGGGATCTAAAGAGGATAGGTACGCTTCCTTAGATCCCTCAAACCATCATAAGCAATACATACACTATCCATCCTCTCTAATGAAACTTTCAATTTTAGTAGATTACTTATTCTTCTTCCTCCCCCCATGAGATCCATGCATCCTTCTCTTCTTTTGTTGGTCCTCTTGAGCTTCCTCCCATGTAGGCAAAGGAACACCAGACAACTTGGCTACAACTATTTCCCCATCCTTAGCAAATTCATTGAAGAATCCCAATTCAGTAAAAGAAAACTCGTGTTGTTCAAAAGGATTCTTTGTAGCTGGAATAAACATATCTTTTCCATTCTAGTGTCCCTTGATACGTTGATGTAACGTTAAAGGAACTAAATTGTGATCATGCATCCACTTTTTGCCAATAAGCAAGTGATATTCCATAGGCGCATCAATCACATGAAAAGTGGTAGTGCTATAGATAGGCCCAACCTTAAGATCAATATTAACATATCCGATAGAGTCAGTAGGGACATGACTAAAGCCATTTATCAACATGGATCATCTAATTAAACGTCAGATATCAATAACTGCAGCTTTGAATGTATTCATTGGCATTATATTCAAGGAAGAACCATTGTCAATGAATGTTCTTTTAATTAGATAGCCATTAAGAACACCTTCCACATATAATGGATGGTTATGGTTAGAGCTTTTCACGTACGTATCTACTTCATTGAATAAGATGGCATTCTCGTATGCCCTAGCCATTTTCTTTACGAGTTGTATTGTGCTATGCTCTACATATTAACCTTTAGAGATCTATGTAAGTGCAACCACTGCTACAAGCCTAGCATTTTCATCAAATCCTAACAAGTCAAAAAAGTTTCTAAAATTTGCAGTCTTTAGTAATGCTATGACAAGAGGTAGGTACTCATTGTTCATGAGCTTCCATGGACTTTCCCTTACTCCCCTAAGGCTATGTGTCAACTATTTCAGTTGTAGAGAGGTCACTGCTAATGGCACTGATAGTGCCTCTCTAGTCATTATGAGTCGAAAGTGAATTATTTCTAATGTCATTGTTGTCTATAATTAACTCTCCACATGCATCTTGTTCATTGAATATTCTCTTTAGATTGAAACAATCCTTAGTTGGATGACCAATAGTCCAATGAAATCTGCACTATTTAGGATTGCTCTTCTACCCTTAGGAGCTTGAGATTTCCATCGTACAACCACTAATCTAGCATTTGATATACCTTAGCCATTGGACAAGGATACATTAGCGTAGGCCTAGAGTCGTAAGACTTATCGTTTTTGGATTTTTTTGTTTCTTTCTGTGACTCACCTTGAGTAGCATTCATAAAGAAGGTACTCTTATTGAATCTTCCAACTTCATTCCTTTGTCGAGACACCAAATTGTTGGTCCTTTGCAAAATTCTCTACCAATGTAGCAAAAGAAGCCAATAATAGGTTCTCGACATAGACCACATATTCAGGGAACATCCCTTGAATACAAATCTTAAGTAGTTCTCTCTCATCACAAATGTCTTGTTTGTCTAAAAAGCATTCTCTAAATTGCTCAATATAATCCATTACATCCTCCTTAGACCTCTGATGAATTCATCCCATGTCGATGAGAGTTACCCTTTCTTCAGTAGAGAAGAATTTTTCTAGAAACATCTTATACATTCCACCCCATCAATCGACTAATCCTAGTGGGAGATTGACATACCAAGTATAAGCTTTTTCTGTAAGGGATTTTGAGAATTTCTTTAACTTCAGATCATTATCTAAGCCATTGACCTCTAGGGTCTCATTGAATTTTAATAAGTGTTCCTTAGCGCTCCCCTTCTTCTCATTAAACAACATGAACTTAAGATTCACATAATCTTTTGGGTAGGGCTTGATAGCAATGCATGAATGGTATGAGAGATTTAATTTTAATATGGTTGATGTGGATTTCGCCTATATTTCACTCATATACACATGCAAACCCTCTTTAGTCACAAATGAAGCCCTTTAAATAGATGCTTCTGTCCTTACTAGTATCGCAGGAGCAAGTTTAGTGAAGTTCACAAGAATAGAATTTGCCAGAGTTGAATTCATAGGGGTAGGGTACACAGCACAACAATCATAACACGTAGAGTGATACATGAAGACGAGGAGCCTCCTATTTGAATTCCTTAATGTATCAGTTCATGTAGGGTATGCTGTATGGGTACAGGTTCTATTGCAAGAGGCTACTCCTCAACTTTGGGAGTATCTGGCTCACTAGTGATCAAGGGATTAAGTGGCTAAGAAGTTGGTGTAACATATTGTTGCACCACACTGGAGGGATCCATAGTAGTTGCTCTTTGTTATGCAGCAGCGAAAGCAACTAAAACAGGTACACACTAAGCAAACATTGCCTTGAGCACTTTCAAACTCTGATTGGTTTATCATAGCTCTTGCGTTAATTGCACATTGTCAAGAACAACTTCTTGAGTTCCATCTCCTTGATTTATACCTCTTATTGGAGGTAGATTTGATTATTGATAATAGTAGTACTATCTTTTTCTTGATCGTTGCCATCCGTAGGATCAACAGGCCTTCTTTGTGGAGGTACCATGACATGAATGTCAAATCTTTCCTTCTTAGTGGAGTCACTGAGAAAATGTGTGGGTGGATTCAATATCAAAAGAGATTACGTATGTGTTGTGTCATAAGTCGTGCTACATGTGATTAAGGAAATGATTTCACTTGTACATAAGGGATGATTAAGTAAGGTAGGATAGAAAAAGGAGTAGACGGTCTTAGTAAGCTCTAATACATTAGGTAACAGGTAGAGGAGTGCGATGACATCAAACTCTACAATTAATGAAGAATAGGATAGTGTTTTATGGTGTTTAAGTATTTGATCTTTGAGATAGGATTCTGGTAGAGTAACGGCATTAGTAGGAATTTGTCTCTCTTACAAATGAGGAAATGAAGGGGGTATTCATAGAAGATGGCAAGTGGATTCAATCCATTAGATCACGATGTTAATTAATGGTTAAGATTGAAGCCTTTTATACAAGGTTATTAAGTAGGCTTTTTCCTATAGGTTTAGGCCTAAATAAAGGGTTTTATGTCTTATTAATATGAGCCAAACCAAGAAAGGCTAGATCAAGTGGATCAATCCAATAGGCCTTACTTTAAGTTTACTATGCCAAATCTTCCTTGATCATCTTGAATTCTTATGGGCTTAATTCTCCGAGCCCTACCACCTCAGCCCAAAGAGTTAAACCCAAGTTGTCATTGGGCTTGAAGCCCATGAATCAAATTTAGCCCTCTACATATACTCTGTACATTACTACTTTGGGACAATACCCCTTTTTGTCTTTTCAACTTTTAGGCAAGTTACCTAAATTCTTGGGTATAAATAGCCCTTGTACATGTAGCCACAGATGATCAAATTAACATTAATAAATTGGATATTTTCCTTTCATAAATATTGTTTGTTTACTCTTATCTTACTCTTATCCTAACCCTTAAGCAAAGCTAGGTGGCCATAACCTCACTTGACTAACTTGTGTGTCATATCGAATTGTACCGTAAGTCATCGAAAATTCCACTGGTACTTCATATCCTTTAGAGCTATTTGTAGGTTTGCTTACTTTCATTCATTTCTATTATTTCATACGTTTCCCATCACCCTTTTCAAGTTTTTGGCAAGCTTGAACTCATCCCTATGACCAGCCTTGTTTGTTCTTGGCTACAGTACGCATCATCGATAGCCCATCCTTAGACTGATAGCCAAGTTGAAGCCATCAACAAGATAATTCTCAACAGTCTTAAGAAGAAGGTGGAACAAGCAAGAGGTGGGTAGGCTAATGAGTTCCTTAACACACTTTAGGGTTACCTCATGATGCATAGAACCTCAATAGGAGAGACCCTATTTTGCCTCCCATTTGGAGCTGAAGCTATCCTCCCCATTGATTTAGAATTACCCACCAATAAGGTACAACACTTTGATGTAAACACTAATCACATGGCCTTATAAGTGAGTCTCAATACTATCGAAGAAGTTCATGATGCTGTATGAGCACATACAGTAGCCTATCAACAATGAGCCAACCAATATTACAACCGCAGTGTTCGATACAACAACCTCTACCTTAGTGATTTAGTATACAGAAAGTTATAACTTATCAGCTTTGAGGAAGGGTGAGGCAAGCTTATCCCCAATTGAGAGGACCTTGTGTGAGTGGTTGATGATGTAGGAAAAGGTACTTACAAGCTCGAGATGCTAGATCCCTAGGGCATGGAATGCCTAGAACTTAAGACTTTACTTCCTTTAAGCATAGTGATGAGAAACAAAAGCATTTGTAATCACGATTAAACATAATGATTTAATGAAGTTTCTAGCATTTGCTCTACTCCCTCTCTTAAGCCTTTCACCATGGGTTGATTTTCATCCCTAATCTTAGCCCAAGTTTGTCCTTACATTGACGATGTAGGTACCTATGCCTATCTTAGGCATCAATTTAAATCAAGTCCCTAACCTTAGGTCGATTTTCATCCCTAAGTTTAGCCGAAGTCTGTCCTTATACTAAGGACGTAGGTGCTTATCTTAGGCATCAATTTACATTGAGCCCCTAACCTTGAGCTAATTTTCATCCCTAAGCTTAGCCTAAGTCAGTCCTTATATTGACAACGCGGGCACCTATCTTGGGCATTAATTTACATCGAGCCCCTAACCTTGGGTCGATTTTCACCTTAAGCTTAGCCTAAGTTATTCCTTACACTAACAACATGGGTGCCTATCTTAGGCATCGATTTACATTGAACCCCTAACCTAGGGTCAATTTTCATCCCTAAGCTTAACTTAAGTCAGTCCTTACACTGATAACATGGATGCCTATCATAGGCATCGATTTACGTTGAGCCCCCAACCTTAAGTCTATTTTCAAACCCAAGTGTTGCCTAAGTTATTCCTTACACTGATAACATGAGCACTTTTACCGAGCATCGATCGACATCAAGCCCTTAACCTTAACTTGATTTTCATCTCTAAGCTTAGCTTAAGTTAATCTCTACACTAACAACCTAAGCATTGCCTTCATGCACCGATTTACAATGAGCCCTTAACCTTGGGTTGATTTTCATCCCTAAGATCTTTTTGAGTTTGTTCCTATACTAGCAACACGGATACCCCACCCGAGCATTAACCTGACTCATAGCCCCAAACACAAGTTGATCTCTAAACCTTAAATGCTCATTTAAGCAAAAATGTTGTCATTGCAGTTATTAAAAACACAAATTGAAGTCAAATTGGACAACAAGAGCTGAAGGGAAGCAAATCAATTAATAGGGAGCAAGGTTTTATTCCGATGATCAAATGGAGTACAAAGTTTAGCGGGTTAACATATTGAGCCCAATTACATTAAAGAAGAAAACTAAATGATATAAATGTATACAATTGCCTCCTACACTACGGCTACATGCTTTGCTTAAATGATTATTCTTAGCCCTAACTTGACTCCTTGCTTTAAAAACTCTTCCCTAAGAGGAGCTCATCTCGACTTCGACTTAGCCAGCTTTCTCATGGTGACTACATCCTTGAAGTCTTGCATAGCTAAGCCCCAAATTGCAAAGCTCCCAGTGATGCTTAACCTCTAAATGAAGGTCCCCACTCTACCTTCCAAAGCCTTTCTTCCATAGAAGTAGTAGTAGGGGGACTGCCGTTCTAACTACTCCACTTAGAGTGCTAAATTGTCTAGGCCTTGCTGGTGACAAAGGAAGGTCAATGCTTTACCTAGGGTAGACTAGAGGACTCGCAAAACAAAAGATTCCCATGAGTACCTCAGTTCTCATGTTAAGGTAGAGAAAAGACCCCCTCTGCCACCATAGTCATAGTGGCTACCCCTCTCTACTCGGGGCCATTTGGGGTAGTACACCTAAAAGACTACCTAGCCTTATGTATAGATGAGTGACCTAGTGGTGGACATTGTTGGTTTTTATTCCTCACTCTCATATAGGTGAACTTGGTTCGTTCAATTCTTAGAGAGAAGAACTATCCACTAAGAATGAATGGGAAGACTTGAGTAGTATCTTCATTAGCCAAAAGGAATTGAAGCTGTAATGAACAAGCAGTGGGCTACTCCTAAGCTATCCTCTTTTGCCTGACTTCACTAGGATAAATGAAGGGAAGGACCGAAAGGCCACATATGCGTCCCGATCATAGCTTGAGATCCAACAACCGCTATTGAGTAACTGTCCATGCTTCATAATCATAACTCGATGGGAAAGGTCGAAGATAGTCATCTCCCTAACTTGAGTACCCCATCCCTCGACATGATTGCCTCAGACACACTCATGTCAACTCTTAAATATACCCTACTAAAGTTGTTTGGGTAACTAATATGGCAAGGCAAGGAGCCACATACCCTTTATATAGAGGCCATGAGAGGTCCCTAGCCATATACGTATTGATCATCATGTGGCCTCACAGCATCAGGAATTGAAGTGACACCTGTAGAATTAATAATGAACCAGACGAGCATTAAATTTCTTTAGGAAAGATGCCTTGCCCAAGGTGTTCTACCTACCATAAGCATACGATACCTAAAATGAACTCTATGAAATGGGTAGCATATGTTAGTAAGAGATTTACCCTCCCAAAATTCCTCTACTAAGGAGATCTTATGACATCATCATAAGATACGTTCTCATAGGCCCGTTGTCGCTTGATGCTAAGCCCCTACGAGAACACTAAGAGTCATGATCTGCTTAGGTGAAAAAGGTTGTTAGCCTACAAGTAATATAGTCACAAGATGAGAACACTTAGACAAAAATCAAGGGTAAGTGTTAGGCAATGGCACATGGGAAAACGAGCATGTCCACAAAGAGCAATTAACTTGTAAGCACACACCACTTAGTCAAGGATATAGGCTTCAACTAATCTTACAAGGTAGCACATTATGAAATTTTGCTCGATAAACATCCCCCCTCGACAAAAGAGACTTAGACAAAGAAAACAATGGAGTTCAAGCCTACAAATACAGTATACAAGCAAGAAGCAATGACCAAGAGAAATATAGGTATGAGATCAAAGACCATTAATGAAACTTCATTCATTCATTTAAGGTTCAAGTGATTATATAAATGGAGATCATTACCCTGGTGCTTAACTGAAGAAAAAATACACAAGTTAAAAAACAAGCACACATTATCTGCTCTAACTATAAGAAATTAACAAAAAATTTGTAGACGTTCCCAAGCATTCTCGAGTTATAGTTACTATTACTATTCTTATTGTTGCTCTTGTTGCCATTCTAGCTCTTGCCCAACTTCGCCATCATCATCTCCATCCCTAAAGCTAACATTCAAGCTACTGCTAGAAGTTCCTAACAAGTCATCGGACAACTTGCCACATGGCCCATTACTAGTAGCGACTTCGAGATCATCAAGCTAATGCAAGAAGGATAAGTTTGCATTAGGCATATCCTATCAAACTTGTTTCCTTATGTCCTCCACCATTTGATAAAGGCATATATTTCTTGTTTTAAAGTGTAAATTAAGATAGAATTATTATTGATTTTATAGAAATTACTAAGAAATGGTACTTAATTATTTTCATTTGGACATTTCAGGAATTAGAGGATTCAAGAGTGGAATTATGGAAGATTTAGAGGAATTTTATGCAAATAAACGAAGTCTGAATCATCACGCACAAGTTGGAATTGAAGGCAACTGGCTTACAATGAACACCGATGACCTTTGATGGCTACGTCGCTGACCTACAAGCTGACCTTGAACTTACACCGCTAGCCTTCATGAAAAAAAAAAAGAGTCAAGCGAATCAAGTTTTTGGTGCCATTGTCAGGGACTAGAAATATTAAACGTTTTAGTTTTGTTGGTAATTTAGGCACACTTGACAACATGTTTTATTTTTATTTTTTTTATTCTCTTTGTAGGTATTTTATGCACAGGAGTAAAAGTGCTGAAATTCTACCACTAGATTTAGAAATAGAGTGTACCTTGCATCAGTTGAGGCAAGAGAACAAAAGAAGAATAGACGAAATGGTAGGTAACGAGGGTAATAATCAAATACAAGGAGTTCTACGAACACTACAAAACTATACAGTACCTACGGTGATAGGTTCGGCTATAGGAAGGCCCACCATTTAAGCTAATAACTTTGAGTTGAAGCCATCCCTTATTTAGATGGTTCAGATGAATCGGTTCAGGGGATATCCCAATGAAAGTCTTGACGAGCATATTATAGGATTCCTTCAATATTATAATATAGTGAAGATGAATAATGTGACATACGAGGTTATCAAATTACAACTCTTTCCCTTTTCACTGAAGGATAAAGCTAGAGCTTGGTTTCATTCACTACCACAAGAGTTTATCACCACTTAGGTTAATCTTTCATCGATGTTTTTAAGGAGATTTTTCCTACCAGGTGGGACCACAAAACTAAGGAATGACATCACCAACTTTACTAAGTTTAGTGGTGAGTCACTTTATGAAGCATGGGAGAGATTCAAGGAAGCAATAAGAAAATGCCCACATCATGGATTGCCAGACAATCTCCTGATTGAGAACTTCTATCTTAGTCTAGATGAGACATTGATGTCCTTAGTTGATGCTGCAGCTAGAAGTGCTCTAATGGGTAAGATATAAAATGAGGCAAGTGCACTGATAGAAGAAATGGCCTCCAATGCACATAACTGGCAAAACGAGAGAAGCAAGTTAGGAGTGGCAATAGCTAATGACAATAGCACTGTATCTCAATTAACAACTTAGATTGTAGCTCTCACTACTCAGATAAGTAAACTCACCTCAACACAGTCTTTTAATGCTAACCCTATTATTTTTTGTGAGTTATGTTCAAGACTACATTCGACTCTTGAGTGCTTAACTAGGAGTCACTCAACTCTAACCAATAGAGAACAAGTGAATTTTGTCGACAATTTTCAACGCAGCAATCAAGGACCATAATCAAATACATATAATCCTGGGTAGCATAATCATCTAAATTTTTCATGGAGAAATGAAAACAATGCATTTCAACCACCACTTAGATTGCAAAGGTAAGGCCTTGCTTATAATGCTCCACTACAGCAAAATCAGTCAAGAATGGAAGAGCTCATGTTGAGCTATATGCAAAAGATTAACACCTTGCTACAGAATCAACAGGCGACTATTCGAAACCTAGAGAATCAGATAAGTCAGATTTCTCAACAATTGAGTAACAAACCATCATGGTCTTTACTCAGAGGTGTCAATGCTATTATGATGAGGAGTAGAAAAGCATTGGAAACAATTGACAGATGAGTTGAAGAAAAGGTAAAGAGTCTAAAGGTAGAAAAAGGGAAGGAGGTGGAAGAGGAACTAACATAGAAGTCACCAGAAGTGAAACTGTATGTTTTTCCAATCCCCTTTCTAGGAAGATTGAAGCAACAGCAACTAGACGCTCAATTTGCCAAATTCTTAAATGTCTTGAAGAAGCTGCAAATCAACATTTGTTTTGTAGAACTACTTCAGCAGATGCCTTCGTATGCCAAATTCATGAAGGAGTTGCTTACCAAGAAGAGAAAGATTAATGGAAACAAACTGGTAATGCTTACAAGGGAGTGCTCCATGATTCTTTAGAAAAATTTATCCACCTTGCCTAGAAAACAAAGAAACCGGGGGAGTTTTACTGTTCCTTACACTATAGGAAATTTTTACTTTGATAAGGTTCTTATTGATTCGTGTACAAGTATAAATTTAATGCCCTTATCTATTTTCAGGAAGCTGGGACTTAGAGATTGCAAGGAGACTTATGTTGCCTTACAACTTGCTAATAGGAGTATCAAATACCCAAGGAGTATTGTTGATAATGTCCTAATGAAGGTAGACAAATTTATCTTCCCAATTGACTTTATAGTACTAGAGATGGAAAAAGACAAAGAGGTACCCATGATCTTGGGCAGACCGTTTCTTTCAATAGGTAAGGCACATATAGACATGGAATAGGGTAAGCTGACTTTAAAAGTTATGGACGATTAGGTAATGCTTAATGTTTATGAAGCCATAAAGCATTTTGATGATTGCAAATCCTGTTACACTATTGACATTTTTTATGAGATTACCTGTGAGTCTATAGAAGAGAAAGCATGATTGGATACCATGGAGTTTGTTCTTAAGGATCTAGATGATTGGAGTGATAATGATGAGCCTGAAGAAGAAGGTAGGGAACAAGTGCTAGAAATCAAAGCTCAATACTATGAAGAACTATGCACCAGTGAGTAGAAGCCAGTCCCATCATTGACACAACCTTCGGTGCTTGAACTTAAACCTTTACCTAGTCATTTAAAATATGTTTATCTTGGAACAAATTATACTTTGCCAATAATTATCTCCTCCTCTTTGATAGGTGACCAGGAGAAACAACTTCTAGGAGTTCTAAGAGAGCATCAATAGGGCCATCGAGTGGACCATTGCATATATAAAGGGGATTACTCCCTTAATTTACACTCACAAGATATTACTTGAGGCTAAGTGCAAACCTATAGTATAACTACAGAGACAACTCAACCTAACTTAAGGAGGTAGTGAAAAAAGAGGTACTTATATTGTTAAATGCAGGTGTTATCTACGCTATCTCAAATAGTAAATGGGTTAGTCCCGTTCAAGTAGTGTTAAAAAAAGGTAGTATGGCTGTGGTGAAAAATGAGGGTAATGAGCTAATTGCTACTCGCACAGTGACTGGGTGGAGAGTTTGCACAGATTATATAAAACTGAATGATGCCACTTGTAAAGACCACTTCCTACTCCTTTTCATAGATCATATGTTAGAAAAACTTTTAGGGCATGATTGTTATTGTTTTTTAGATGGATATTCTAGTTACAATCAAATTCATATTGCAACCAAGGACTAGGAGAAAACCACTTTTACATGTCCCTGTAGCACTTTTGCCTTTAGGAGAATGCCCCTTGGTCTTTGTAATGCACCCGTAACTTTTCAAAGATGCATGATGTTTATATTTTCTAACATGTTAGAAGACTTTATTGAAATATTTATAGATGACTTCTCTATCTTTTGGAAGTCATTTGATTCATGTCTAACTAATTTAGGTTGTATGCTTAAAAGGTGCAAGGAGACTAATTTACTTCTAAACTATCAAAAATGCCATTTCATGGTAAGAGAGGAAATAGTCTTTGGTCATAAGGTGTCAAAGAAGGGGATTGAAGTTGATAGAGCCAAAGTGAAGATAATAGAGAAAATACCACCACCCACTTCTCTAAAATCTCTAAACCTCTTTGTAATTTACTTGAAAAAGATTATACCTTTGTTTTTTATGACAATTGTTTGTAGGAATTTAATCTATTAAAGGAGAAGCTTACTTCGATATTAGTTATTGTTGCACTAGATTAGGAGTATCCTTTCGAGATGATGTGTGGTGCTAGCAACTATGTTGTAGGAGATCTAAGGATTACCTTAGTATGCTGATATAGTCAATTACCTGGTTAGTAAAATCATACCATACAGTTTCTCATTTCAAAAGAAAGAGAAGTTTTTACATGATGTGAAATTTTATTTTTGGGATGAATTATATCTTTTTAAAAGTCATGCTGACCAAGTAATTAGACTTTGCATACCTAAAATAGAATAGCTTAGCATAATTCATCACTGTCATTCTAAAGAAGTAGGGGCTACTTTGGTGTGGAAATAACTATAGCTAAAATTTTATCTTGTGGATTTTACTAGCTTAGTTTGTTCAGTTACTACAGGAATTTTGTTATGTCTTATGCTCAATGCTAAAGGATTGGGAATATTTCTAGGAGACATGAATTACCACAAAAGAGTATTCTAGTAATTGAGCTTTTTGATGTATGGGGGATAGATTTCATGAGTCCTTTCCCTTTATCTTTTTCAAACAAATATATACTCCTAGCAATAGATTATATGTCGAAATGGGTAGAAGCGGTAGCTTTACAAACTAAAGATGCCAGAGTGGTAATTAAATTTTTGAAAGAGAACATTTTTTCTAGGTTTAGGGTACTCAAGGCTATTATAAGTTATGAGGGGTTGCATTTTTGCAGTCGGCAATTTAAAAAATTGTTAATAAAATATGGAGTCACTCATAAACTTACCACCCCATATCATCTACAAACTTGTGGACAAGTTAAGGTATCCAATAGGGAAATAAAGGATATTCTAGAAAAGACTATCAATGCATTCAGGAAAGACTGGTCTTTAAAACTAGATGATGCATTGTAAGCTTATAGGATAGCTTTTAAAACTCCTATAAGAATGTCCCCATACAAAACCGTTTGTGGTAAATCATGTCACCTACTTATAGAGCTTGAGCACAAAGCCTATTGGGCCATAAAATACCTTGATTTTGATTTACAAGATGCAGGTGAAAAGCGATTACTTTAATTGAACTAGCTAGACAAGATCAAAGAAGAAGCTTATGAAAATGCTAGGATCTATAAGGAGAGAGCCAAGCGATGGGATGACAGGAACATTCAATAGCGGGAGTTCGTGCTTGGTCAGAATGTGTTACTATACAACTTTCGACTAAAATTGTTCCCATGTAAGTTAAAATCTCGATGGTCTAGACCATTTGAAATAGCTAATGTTTTCCCTTATGGTACAGTTGAGTTAAAGGTAAGAGACAATTACACTTTCAAGATAAATGGTCATCTCCTCAAACACTTTTTTGAAGGAGAAAACATGGACTATGACACCACTATGGTAGCAAGCGAGAACCCACAGTAAGATTGGAAAAGTCAAGCTAGCGACTATAAACTAAGCGCTTCATGGATGGGAGGCAACCCATGTTTAACTAAGCTAATTTTTTATTTACTTATTCATTATTATTTAATTATTTTTTATTTATTATAAAGAAAAATTTAAGACGGCCTTTGACATCAAGGCTGCCAGCCTAAAGAAAAAAAAAAGGAAACAAAAAAAAGAGAAAAGCGTAAAATTTGAATTCAAGGCTAGCACTTAAGGCCACCGGACTATCAGCTGGCCTAGGCATCTACGTTGACATTATACGCCACCAGCATACAAAGGTAAGTACTTGCATACATTGCTTTTAAAAGCACATCCGTCGGTTTTCTCTCTCTCCTCACTCATTTTTTTTTCTCTCGAATTCTCTCTCTAGCTTCTCTCTTTCTGTAGATTTCTCTCAAACTCTCCCTCTCCCATATACCCACAACTACATATACTTACTCTCTTCACCTTTTCTACATACATTTCCATTCTTTGTAGATCTATGATTTCCACATTCATCATGCCGCCCAAGAAGATGCAACCAAGAAAGAAACAAAAGATGGCAATTGCTTCATCTTTCAAAAGTTCGAGCAGTGATCTACTCTCACATCAGGAGTATACTAGGGAGAGAAGGAGGAAGTTACAATGGATGACATTCATGAATCAGCAATATCTGGATTGGACTATTTTGCAAGAGTATGGAATGGATGATAGAATGCAGTAGATGGTTCCTGATAAAACATTGTTTCGATTATTTAAGATAAAAGAACCACTTAGAGAAATATAGCCATTGATTTTTTGTCCACTTTGTAGCTAGAGAAAAGTGGGCATATGTCTACTTTCACATTTCAAGTTTGTAAAGAAATTCATGTAATTAAATTGAGTTAAATTGGCTATTTTTTAGGTTTATATGAGGAGGAGGAAGTCAATTTACCCAACTCTTGGCCTAGTGATATGACTGTTGAGAGATTTTGGTTACAGTTGATTCATCCCAAGCAGGACGATTTTGTACCTTTAAAGTCACTCGCCACGACTTTCTCAGCAGTAGAGCACAAGCTACTCCACCATATCCTTGCTCATACTCTCAGTTATAGGAAGACTAGCCATAGCAAGATAATCAGTTTTGACATGTTTTATCTATACAATATGATTTTTGGATATTAGATAGATCTGGGAATAGAGATAGCAAATTTTATCTATAGATAGATAGATGATACCAGAACATAGGTTATCTTTTGTAGTGGGTATATTACAGCATTATTGAAAGGTATGGGGCTTTTTCAAGAGCTGGAGGGGGACGATGGTATCCCATGTAAACCTATTTCTACTACACCATTTAGGGGTTGGGGATTGGTCAAGATAAATAATAGGCCCCATCTTGTTGATGAGGAGGATATTCCTAAAAATCCTCCTCTTGCTGCTAAAGCGTCTAATTCATCTTAACCTCTAGATAGCAGTTATAAACAATTGAGTACTGAAATTAGAGAAGACCGGAATGAAATCAAGAAAGAAAGGAAGAAGAATAAGAAGTTCTAGACTACTATGCTCAATATGTTGAAGTCTGCTATCTCTGGTTTTCAACCAACAGCTGCAGAACAATTCCATTATGAGACTTCTAGTATAGAGAGTAGCAGTATCGATAAAGACAGTTAGATATTTGCATGCTTTTTTAATGTTTTTATTTTCATTTTTTTTCTTTTCTTTTTCTTTTATTTAGTTGTTTGGTTATTTCTATTTGGGTAACTCTGGATCATTAGCTCTACTATGTACTCTTTAATACACTTTTATGCTATCTTTGCTATTTCATGTTTCTTTGCATTTGATGAGACAGGCTAGATGTGAATTTTATGATAGTAATGATCTTATGCTCGGAATTTTCATTATTGCTACAAATTTGAATCTAGGGAAGTATTAGTTTTTCATTTCTTATTGCTGCGAATTTTTTTTATTATTTACTCTTGAATATTGAATAGAAGACAATGTGGATATTGTCTATCCTATAGTAAGGGAAAGGAATTATAGAAAATGAAAATATCAATTTTGATGCCGGTTTTTTTGTTTACAAATATTTATACTTTCTTATTAGATTGAACTTTATTTGTTCTTAAGTAACTAGCAATGTGTAGGCAAAATTTTTTCAAAATTTTGAATTTCTTGTTTAGAATCTAGAGATTATACAAAGAAAAAATTTATTGATAGCATCTGATTATGATTTGAATAATTGACTCACTAAGGTGCCCTACTCACTAATGTTAAGATTTTTGTACTCAGTTAAAATTAATTAGTCAATTCTTTAGGAACTTAATTTACCTAGTTTTTAGCCTTAGAATTTGAAGTTTAAAAGTCGGTTGAGTCATTAAGTGAAAAGTAAATAAGTTCACTTTTATGCAAGGTTAGTTAGTATATGGTTTTTTTTTTAGTTATTCTAATGGCAATTTAACAACTTAGTGAAAGAGGTAAGTGAAGCTTTAAACTTAGTGATTCCTATAAAATAATTCTAAAAAATTTTAGTAAGCATTTAAAAAAAATGATGAAATGAGAGCCTTTACTCCAATAACTCAAGAAATTGAGTTAACAGTATCTTAACTTGAATGTTAGAGTGAGGAAGAGTTCGTAGGGATCCCTTTAAAACTTGGTCACTTCAGTGATGAGCCTAAGATGTGGCGACTCTATGCACTCACCATAATGAGAAGAGCAGAAAGGTAAAAGTTCAATATCTAAACTAATGAAAAGAAAAGAAAAAATTTGGAATGGAAAATGGAAATTTTGAATGCAAATAAGAAAATGAATTAGGGCTTGTAATAAAAACAAAGAAAACCTAAGGATGGAGCAGGTACCATATACTTTCACTACTTTGCTAATTTGTTTATCGGAATAATTAGAGGGATAATATGCTTGGTAATAGCTGTGAAGTTTAAATGGGTGTTTTTCCTTCTAGGACTGAGTATCTACTTTTGAAATAGAAATCTAAGATTAAAAGCTTGGATTAAAATTGGTTTTCTCTAGAATAGCTAATTAATTTCAATTGTAGTACTCTAATCACATATTTCGGTTTGGTTAGAGTAGTGGGCATTATAGATTAGTGAGTCTAAAGATATGAAATACCAGATGTCTTGGGTTAGCAATTAGAAACTTTGTATTTTCAATGATAGATTTCTTTAGTATTGTATATTTCGCTTGGGGACAAGCAAAAGTTCAAGTGTGGGGGAGTTGATAAGGGCATATTTTTCTTGTTTTAAATTGCAAATTTAGATAGAATTATTATTGATTTTATAGAAATCATTAAGAAATAGTATTTAATTATTTTCATTTGGATATTTCAGGAATTAGAGGATTCAAGAGTGGAATTATGGATGATTTAGAGGAATTTTATGCAAATAAACGAAGTCCAAATCAACATGCACAAGTTGGAATTGAAGGTAGTTGGCCTACAATGAAAATTGATAGCCTTTGATGGCTACACGGTTAGCCTTCATGAAGAAAAGAGAGTCAAGCGAATCACCATTGCATAACCATCCTTGGTGATAGCCTTCTTGATTAGGGGGACCTCTTAGGTTTCGATGAGGATATCACATTTGACCTTGGCTGACAACCCCTTGCCTCTAAAGAGCTTAATCTCCCTTTTATTGAAGTCAACTCACACCTTCTTAAGTTCCTCCTTTTAGCTCTCAACTTGATAGCCATTCTACCTATCATGACTTCACTAGATTCTTCACTCTTCCGTAACTCATCCTTCATCTAATCTAGTTAACTGAGGAGGTCCCTATGATGGTGCTCTAGATAATTGAATGAAGCAACTAAGTCCCTATGCACTTTCCTTTCCTCCTCCAATGCCTTCCAAAGCCTCTCTACCTCGACCTTCACCCCAATCCCCTCTGATAGAAGAACTAAGCAATTATACATCAAAATGAAGTCTAATAAGTCATGCAACTACAAATATGATGTACAGTTAGTAATCGAGCAAAAAGAAAGAAATTCAACAAAAGTGCATAAGCAACTTACCTCATTGCACTTCCTTAGCATTACCACTAAAGCCTCCAATTTGTTCTAACCCGCAACAAGTTGCCCAAAACATGCTTATAGCTGCTTAAACCTCTAAGCAATTTGATTTGCGAGCTATGGTTAAGTTGCTCGCCTATACTAACGAACTAAAGGTTGGGCATACTCATCATTACGAATCTCGATGGCGATGTAACGGCAACTTCAAGGATCTACTCTAAGCTTGCTTGATCTGCCTCCACTCAAGTACCTATTGCCATAGGTCTTTATGTGGCTACAGTAGCCCTAATAGGAGCTTTTGGAACTATACCCTCACCAGTTGCTCCTAAGCGTTCCACTAACATATGTAAAGGCACTCCCATCGACACATTGCTGCTCCTTTGTTGTATAACTTAAGGAACAGTTTGCTACCTTTCCCCTTTCTTCTTGAACTTTTTTTTAGGGGTAATTTGAACTCTCCCCCTACCCTTTCTGGTTGGGCTACCTTCTCTTGTAAGGCTTCATAACACTCTCAAGCCACCTGTTTTGCATGGTTAGTAGCTTGACCTTCAACTTCTTCAATGCCAACTTAGAAGTTGCAAAAGAACAAGCGAACTCCCTAGAAAAACAAACTAAAAGAAAGATAAAGAGCTTACTATGTTGAGGATGAGCAACCTAATGTCCCCTACTCCAACAACAAGGTGATGCATGTGGCAAACAACTAATCACCCTTCCTAAACCAACAACAACAAGAACCTGTCTCTACAAACAACAATGCTCTACTCTTATACTTCTCATATATCAACAAAGGGTTTTAGCTTTTTCCAACCAACCAAATTTACAAGCTCTAGCATCAAGTCTTCATCTCCGAAGGTGTTGTTGGTGAATTTTAGGATGAGGGAAAATCTTGCAAAAGAAAGTGAAATGGTTGGTACCGAAGCCAGTCCAATATGGCCACTTTGATGCCTAAGTTAATAGGGTAACTTTGTGTGGAAAATATATGAGTAAGTAAAAAGTATCCAAGCCCTTATAGAGTTTCTTTCCAATACTTACAGGAGGTTGTAGTATCTAAGGCAGTTGTCGAAATAACTGTTAAGATACGTAGAAGCTTCTTAATTTGATATCTTCCCTAACATGTAAGAAGAGTAGGCGATTATGTAATATAATCGTGCTTGTGATAACTATTCGTACCATAGAATTGAATTCAAACTGGGAAAGGATTTGTGCTACTCAGTAAAAATACCGTATGTCATCTATCCAGTGGTATGTCGAGAGATTCGATTACCTGGCATATCAGCAACTAAATGAAAAAGTATATCAAATGAGTGAAAATTGACTATCAACATTACCCCCTCTAACTCCCGTATTTAAGTAATCAATAAAGGGAGTTACATATATATATATATATTGCAATAAAGGCCAAATGGGGGAGTGATTCTTTAGATTAATGCCAAGGAAGATGAGAAGTAAGATGGGTTACATCCTAGTTGAAAGGTCATATTTTCTAAATTCCCGCCTATTCGAGAAACTAAGGAGCAAGGCGGTATGTTCTTTGAGTGGTTCGACTGATAGTATGGAGGCAAGGTTAGATAAACTTGCTTGAATTAACGAGCTTCTTGTGGATAATTTTCCCGAGGATAAGGAAAGGATATCCTCGGCAAGATATCTATACAATACCATAGCATACTTCCATGACTCTCTAAATGGAACTGCCAGTTTTACCAACAAATTTCTCGTCACGAAATACAATAGGTACTGGCAAGATCTTCCTAGGATGTAAAATTTGAGGAGGCCAAGAGAGGAGGAGAGGGTTTGTTTCTTAAGGGAGCGTGAATTCCATATATATCTAAAGTATTTGGATTTGGGGATGCACTTCCCTTTCTTAGCATTCGTGAAGAGATTCTTCAACTATTTTAGACTTGTGCTGAGTATGTTCTCACCGAATACATACTAGCTCTTGGTAGCTTTCGAGATAGTTTGTGAAGAAGTCGAAGTTAGGGCTACACCTCAACTCTTTCAATATTTTTTCACAATTAGGAGGCAGCCTGATGGGTAGTACTTTGCTACTGTAAGGCATGGGCATAAATCCATGGATAGGTTAGAATCCAAGATCCACAAGTGGCATGACAAATTCATATAATTAGTGTTTGATGAGGACTTAGACTTTTGGACCTAATCGATGAGCTAATCCATACAAAAATATAGATTTGATGCCGATTGATGTAGCAATAGCAAGGAAAATTCAAGAAAGGAAGAGGAACAAAATGTTCTTGTAGGATGCTAAGAGAATTATATGGCGTTTTGAAATAGAGACACAATCTTTTCTAAAAAAGAAGGTATGCTAATGAGTTACTACCATGCTGAGTATAGCCATAAGAGGAAAGCTGTTCTCGAGACTTGAGGGGGAGAATTGTAGACTTTGAGCCTTACTCAGCATGAAAAATGTAAGCTCATCTTTTCCTGTTTTTATATTAATTTGTTTACTCGTATTGCAGATATAGGTGCTGGTGAGGTGAATCTTACCAAGCTACTCACCCAGGCCAAAGCCAAGAAATTCAAGGCTGATAAGAGGGCGACTACCTCAACAACTACCATTCGGCCTACTGTAGCAAAGAAGGCAACAAAGGAGTCTACAGTGAAGCAAGTAACAGTACAGAAGACCTCCTATCCTATCGAGAGGCAAAAGGAGAGTGAGATGATACAACCGACCAAGGTTTTTCATTCTGAAGAGCCTTCGATCAAGATTATTCAAACTTTTATTGAACCAAGGGATGATGAATGTCGAGAGACAAATCTTAGTAAGGAGGATGAAAATGCTATTGCTATAGAAGGGTCATCACTAGCAATTGCAACGATGCCAAGTGTTAATAAGAGACCAAGGAAGGAACTCACCGGCAAACTACTTACCAAGAAATCTAAGAGCTTAGACAAAAGGGCAAAGAAGGCAACGTAGTCGAAAGCTTTTGGCATCAATAGTGCCAAATTCATCCCTAACAATGAGGTTGGTGAGTACTTTGTCCCTTATTAAAGCCACCGAATTTTAGATACTGACTTAGCCCTATGAGACAGGATGAAATCTTTAGCTTTAATGGAAGGGATTATTCTTCCGAAATATAAAGATATTACCAAGAAGGATGTCGATAAGGTTGGCGGTTGCAATAAGGCCCATATCGTAGCTAAGCTATATGATGTAAGTATTAACAACTAATACTTTTAGTTGTCAAATTTGTTCAAGTTACTAACACATTTCCTTTTCTAGATGAGCAGCCACATTCTAATGGCTTTGGACAAAGTCATTAGAATGGGTATCGAGAGTATCGGAGGTGATGTAAGAAATTCCTTAATCTTATTGAAAGCTCTTTCACAATCGTTGGTCTAGTTGAATTCTTTTGGATTCTTTAAAATTTTAAAGAATTCTATGCACCTATCTACACTTCTCAATACAAATCTATTGACAACGGAAATTTGCCTAATGAGTTCCTGCACTTCTTTGATCGTACAAGGTGATTTCATATTCCTTATGGCTTCAATCTTTCTCGGATTGGCCTCAATACCATACCGAGTAACCATATATCTGAGAAATTTCCATGATGTTCTACTAAAGACACATTTCTATGGGTTGAGTTTCATGCTGATCTCCTCGATGTGGCAAGCATCTTCTCTAGGTCGACAGGATGCCAATCTTCCTTCAGGCTCTTTAGAATCATGTCATCGAAATATACTTTGACGTTTTTGTGAATTTGGGATTTAAACTTCTTGGTAACAAGTCTCTAGTATATTGCACCAACGTTCTTGAGACCAAAGGCCATCACCGTATAACAATATGTTCTAAAGTTAGTGATGAAAGACACGTAGACTTCATCCTCCTTGTCCATCTTGATTTGATTATGACTAGAGAAAGCATCCATAAAAGAAAGTAGTAAATGTCTAGCGATTTCATCTACCATCTAATCTATTTTTGGCAAGGGAAAACAATCTTTGGGATATGCCTTATTGAGATGTATGAAGTTTATACACATTCACCACTTACTATTAAACTTCTTGACCAACACATAATTTGCTAGCTAAGTCAGATAAGGCTCTTCTCGGATGAATCCTGCCTTCAATAATTTTTAGACCTCTTCTTCTATTGCTGCTTATCTCTCTAGTGCAAAATGTCTCTTCTTCTATTGTACCACCTTCACATTCGGATCAATCTGGAGCTTGTGTACCATAACTTCTCTCGGGATACTCGACATGTTTAAAGGTGACCATGCAAAAACGTCAGTATTGGCTTACAAGAAGTCAATTAAAATTTGTCAAATATTTGTTGATAAGGGTTTCCTTATCCTTGTTGTCTTACCGAGGTCATTTCCCAAAGAAATTTCCTTAGCATCATTCTTAACATTCTCTATGCTAACTGACTTGTCTTCTAGACAGGTTTCAACTTGAAATATTTTCTCTCATCTTAAGGCCCTCATATATAAGGATCATGCCAATTGCTAATCTCCTTTGCACATACTAACTCCTGTGGGAGTGGACAACTTTGCTTTCAGATGTACAGTTGAAGGGATAATGCCGAATAAATGCTAACATAGCCTTCCCATTATCATGTTATATGGGGACCAACATTTGATGATGAGGAAGTCCACCTTATCCTTTGTAACATGCTCGTCATCGCCGATCTGAATCGATAGGGAGATTACTTTGGCTACTTGGACAAGCTAATTATTGAAGGCATAGAGATCATACTTATAAGACCTTAATTGCACCTTGATTTTAGGTCTTATTTGGTCAAAGGCATGTTGAAAAATGATGTCAACTAAACTTCTTGTATCAACAAGAATCTTCTTGACTTCAAAGTTGGTGACTCTCTCATTAATGACGAGTGCGTAGTCATACGACCTCTAGATGCCCTCAAAATCTTCCTGTCCGAAAGATATTGTATTGTCGATCCTAACCTTTTTGCCTTAAATATTGCAAACATAATTCTTAGCGTTAATCAAGTTCAAAGAACTCGACTATCTTATAGTAGGTATACCGACAATGGTGTTGATCACTCCATTGGGTGCTCTGCAGGAATTCATGTCCCTTACATCTCTTATGGCTGATGTTGGCCATATGTCATTCTCTTGTTCCTCATGTCTCCTCTGAGATGGTCTCTTAATACTCTCGGCATCATGTGCTAAGAACTTGCGTAAGTGCCTATGTTGGATCGCATCTTCAACTGCATTCTTAAGTTAAATGCACTCATTTATATTGTAACCTTTGTCAGGATGGAAATTATAGTAATTGTTGGAGTTTCTCCTTGAGGGATTCCCTCTCATTCTTTCTGGTCACTAGAGGACACCTCTCGCCCCACGTACCATCATTAAAATGTCCAAAATTGGACAATTCACAAGCATGTGGGATGAGTATGTTGGGATTGTCTTTCTCTTCCTTTTGGCATTTGAACTATAGTCATTGTCCATGCTAAGTCTATCCTTTATACTTTTTTGCTTATCATTCTTTCCATCTCCTCTGCTCTAATTAGCCTCTTACTATACCTTTATGTTGTCTTCTTGATGGATGTATGAGGTGACTTTAGCCTTAAACTCGGTGAAAGTTTTTAGCTTGTTTTTTGCAATAGACTTAAAAAAGTCTCCATAAGGCTTGACTCCATTGATTACGATGTTGAAGGCTACACTCTATCTAATTATGGGATTTGAACCATTTCGGCCATAAATTTAGCCAAGTAGTCCTTGATTAACTCATCGAAATTTTGTTTGATGGTGTTAAGGATTGAAGAATCCTTAACAGGAAGTTTGCTTACAAGAAAGTGTTAAAGGAACACTTCTACTAATTCATCAAAACGGGAAATGTTATTTGGTTTCAAATGTTTAAATCATATGCTAGTTGCATTCCTCAATGTTAAAGAAAAAGCTTGACAAGCTACTGCATCACTTAAACCATGTAACTTGGCCAATGTACGATAGTACTCCAAGTAGTCTTCGGGGTCCTTTGTTCCATCACAATTCTCAAACTGTGACAACTTAATGTGTCGAGGTATCAATTCCTCCAAAATTTTTGGAATAAAGGGAATCTTCTTATTTTAGAATTGATTGCTTGGGGTAGCAAAGGTACTAACATGCGAAGGACTAGCATGGTGCACTTCCTACAGTTGTTTGCCCTTATCATTCTTTTGAAAAGCAGGAACCAATGGTCCTATCATATTCTTGGCTTACTTTTTCTATAACTTAGGTGAATAAATTGAATTGTCACTATGTTTAGCATCGTGATGGCCTTGGTCTTTGTTTTGGATTGAGTTTGGGTGGATATTACTATGGAAGAGGTTAAGGATTTGCTCATGTTTTTTGTTTAATTCTTGGTTTTCTTTAGCTAAGGCAAGGTAAAGTTGCTCAAGCCTAGCCAATTGTTACTCATCAGTATGCCAACTCCCTCCTTCAGGGTATTAGGAGGATGCGCTGGCACCTGTACTCTTAGATACTCTTGTTTTAGCCATGTGGGTGTGTTTAAGAAGAAAAAAAAAAAAACAAACGACACCAAATGCTGTTGGTGAATTTTAGGATGAGAGAAAATCCTACAAAAGAAAGTGAAATGCTTAGTACTAAGGCCACCTACTCCAATGCCTATGTTAGTAGGGTAACTTTGTATGGAAAATATATAAGTAAAAAGCATCCAAGCCTTTACAAAGTTTCTTTCCAATACTTATAGGAGATTGTAGTGTCTAAGGTAGTTGTTGGAATAACTGTTAAGATACATGGAAGCTTCTTGATTTGATATCTTCCCTAACATGTAAGGAAGCAGGCAGTTATGTAATATAACCATGCTTGTGATAACCATTTGCACTATGGACTTGAATTTAAACCAAGAACAAATTTGTGCTACTCGATAGAAATGCCGCATGTCATCTATCCAGTGGTATGCCGAGAGATTCGATTACTCGACATATCGGTAGTCGAATGAACGAGTATATCAGATGAGAGAAAGTTATCTGTCAACACAAGGCTTCTAACTTTTTTCCCTTGATGGGCCATCTCCACTCCATCGGAAATTTGAGAGGCTTGGAAGCATGAATACATTAAAAGAATTCCTTCCACCCTTCCACCTCATTTGGAGGTTCATCAATAATACTTAGCTTCATGCCTTGAGTAGTGATGTAAACCTAACCATCACCCAACCTCCTTACAAAGAAGAAGAACATGAAAAGTTGCATAGTTTGCTACCATAACTCCCAAATGCGATGTGTCTTGAAAGTGAGCAACTGAATCTATGCATTTAAATTCAGATTACCTAACACAACCTTAAAATACTAGAAGAACTCTAGTAAGCATTCTGAAAAAGGAAGCCGTAGACTGAGATCGAATGGCTTTGTGCACATGGCAAATGATTGGCATCCCCCATGTTGTATGCACGTTACCTATCTTAGGGCTCGTCCATTTGCTACCCAAGCATTGCTTCAACTACCTATCGGATTAACCTCAGCTTTTTTTCGCTTGCTACATGTGGAATACGAGCAGGCGTATGCTTGATCATGCATGTCGTTTGCAATAACTAGCTAACTTTGCCCTCCTTACCATCTAGTAAGTATGTGTCGCAAGGACATCCTTGTATACACTCTATCCTCTCCTCTTAAGAAAGTATTACTTAATATTCTTGTCTTCTCGTCACCACTATTGCTACCATTGTTTTTAGGGGAGTAGAGCTACTACTATAAAACCCTACTTTTAAGCAAGCCTATGATTCAACTATGAGTACTTCCCGAATGTTCCCGAGAATCAACTAAACTAAGAATTCAAGTTTACATTTAAAAAAAAAAAAACGAACTTAATTTTCCCAATTCGAAATTGTATTAGCAATAAAACTAGAAAATGAAAAACTACAAACTCTAAAATCACTTAAGACCCTAAACCCTAAAACAATTAGAGACTTTTAATCCTAAGCAACTAATTGATAATTTAATTTGAATAATTTCATTCAACTTTAGAAAATTTCATAATTTTATAAGAATTGAATTATAATTTATAAAACAATTCAAGAAGTAAATCCTAAAACAATTTCCTATGAGGCAATTCCCTTATCTTCATACCTAAGCCTTACATATGATAAGACACCTTCCTTATAACCTATTAACTTATACTACGTATGGATAAATTATCACAAGATACTTGTTTAACACTTTGAATTGAAGATTTTAAGTTGAGAAAATCTTGAAATGAGAACTTGAATGAAAGGGAAGCATGCTGGACGTGAGGAATTAGAAGTCACTTAGATGTTGTTTTCACTTCTATTGAGTTAAATATGCTCAAATCTAGACTTAGGTAAAGGAAGTGAAGTTTTATAAGGAAACCAACTTTGTAAGACATGAATTATGATATGAGAGTTATGATAAGTATGAGATCTTCTACTTTTATGTAAAGTATGAGCTAAATAATCATCTCATGGAAAAGAAGTCAAGTTAAGATTTGAATACAAGTAGCTTAAGTTCATAATTTAACACCTAAACTTAAGGAAACGATGAAACAAGTTGGAAAACCAAGTTGGAGACCCGCACGCCCAAACCAACCAGATCTGGAACTTTACTAAAAGACACTTAAAAATATAATAAAGATAAGTAAACAAAGTGAAAAGACTAACTAAGGCAAGTACGATAAGTGTATTAAGCTTAAAACTTCCAAAACGAGCCTCGAACACTAAGTTGAGCCTACCTTAAGTTTCTAACTAGCAACTTAACACAACAATAAAATTTGTTTTAAGACTCTCAAGAATCCTACAAGATACCTCCTATGCCCAAGAAAGTGACTATCTTGGATTTGGATAAAAAACAAGCCTATTTGACAACTTAAGCCCACTTAAGAGCCCAAGAAGTGGTTGGTAGCCTTAGGAGTGTAAATCAAAGTTGTGAATTTGACCTTAAGGAGTATTTTGAGCCTAGAATGAGATCTTAAGCTCAAGCCTAAAGGATTTCCCAAGTTACCAAAAAGCCCAAAAGCACTCTAAATCATGAAGACTACTACTATTTTGACCTATGGGTAGATTTGCATGCCTCATCTTGAAATTCTAACATCACCACCTTAAATTACACTAAAAAATGATGAAGATTGACTATAAGATCATAAAAATTAAATTTAAAACGAGAAAGTTACATGCAATTGAACTTTAAGTAAGAAACCAAAAAAAATACAAAAACTAGTTAAAAGTATAACTTAAGGGGTTTTAGCTTAGTTTTCTAAGTCTTATTTTAAATCCTTATAGTATTATGATTGCGATGTCCAAGGGGCCCAGCGTTTGGAGACAACTTACCTCCAAACTACTTCAATTGACCTGCATGGTTGAGCGAGTGAATTCTTGACGACTCTTTAGTTGATTTTGCTTGTAGAATAAATGCATCTAAACTTACATATATAATTTGGATACTTGTAGGATATGGGAAATGCATGTGTGCGAACTTTTGGTTGAATACTATGGCTTGTTAATCATCTAATAATGGAAATTGTTTGTGATAAATCATATGTGAGATTATATGGAATGAAATTGTCTAATCACCATGAAAAACCAAATTAATCACTTATATGATTAAGAAATTCAATGAATCATGCATTCCCCCTAATTGCATTCAAATAACACAAATTGCCACTTCATATAGAAGATGAGAAGGGACTCACCAGAGGAAGGCCTCCTACAAGATTGAGTACTAGCTATGTCATTATTTATATTAAGTCTCTATCCTAAGCTAACGAGTTTACTAAGAGCCGAGAGATGTCTACTATTAGAGAGGGGCCATGTCTTGTGGCTTCTACTTAGGGCATGTGTTTGTAAACTGTAGAGGCCATTACACCATTAGGCTTGGGATTTTGAAATTATGATTTGTCGTTCAATAAAGAAAGTATATATATATATGTAGTTTTGTTTTGGTTTAAGCACAATAGTGTAAATGAAATATAACCCAATGGCTAGAACTTGGATTTTGGTTTAAGTCGATTAATTATCTCTAAGCCTGACTATAGGAGACATAATTCTGAGTCGTATGCAATTCCTAGGCCACTGCATGCGTTGTTTAGCATACTGATTATTCATGCATTCATATATTTATGCATCTAATAAATTTCTGTCACGTGGTATTGATGAGGGTATTTGTCTCACTAAGCATAAGCTTACCCCCTAACAAATTTCTTTTGTTGCAGAGAAACCTCTTTGTTCATCTAAGTCGAGGAATGCTTGAGGTGAGTCTCGTATAGAAAGGGGTTGGAGCGATCAGGGAGTAAAGAGGAGATTTTGTAATAGTTTTTGTAGATAACTATTTACTTTTATTTTTTTTTCATAATATAGTTTGAAGTTTATGATGCAGTTTCCTTTACGAACTGTAGTTGCTTGTAATATTCTTTTGGTGTGGAACTTAACGAGTCCATACATTTATGTAATTTATTTTGCATCATAGAAGTCAATTTTAGTTAAATTGCTCCATATTACTTATCTATGAGCTTAGTGGTAATGTAGAGTGGAAGGAGTCTTGTGTGTCATAAGAAAGGCCTACAATCAACAAAGGGGGTTAATAGTAGATCTTTATATGATACACGGTAATCTACTATGACAATAATACTATTGAGTCGTGATAATTACCCCCTATTTAGGATGAGCTATCGCAGCCCTCGTTTACCTCCCTTGAAATAAAAGGATGGGAAGACTTACCCTCACTATCAGTTGCACTTTAACTGGTCGTCCTAAGCAATTAATAGAAATGATAAACAAACAAGAAAGAATGGTTTATTCAAAAGTCAAGATTTTGGTAAAGTTTCTCTTAAGTAAGCAAGGCAAAGTGAAAAATGAACACCTAAGCCTTCCTTTATATAGACAAGCAAGGGGTGAAGATGAATGGTTTCTATACTTTTAGAGCATGAATCCACGATAGGATGTGCGTTGAATCTTAGCTGCCTATATGCCCTACTCCTTCAACTAAGAGCCCTGATTGTTCCTTATATACGAATCAATGATATAGCCTAACAACAGGCAATCCCACATGTGTAGACGTTCTCTACAAACCATCAATACATACTATACTTCCTAATGATAGCCATCGTGATACATCAAGGAGTATAATGGTCACGTCAATGAAGTAGTAACCCGATGTGTGAGAAATTCATCTGCCACAACCTAAGTAGTAGAACTAGTCCCCTAGTTAGGGGATAGGCCTTAGTCCATTCACATCACTAAGATTACTCTCCTTATACCTTGAGCACTAATGAGAATGGGGGGATAAGTATTGATTTTTGATTCTTACTTAAACTAAGGCCCAAAGCCCATCATAAGGAGTACCAAGTGGAACCTAAGCAAGTAGTGAGCTCACATATCACACCTCTACTCTTTCACGAGACTATGAGCTTGCGCCAATGAATAGTGCAAACTAATGGCAAGCATGCCTCCACTTCATGATCTACTTGGCAAGCTAAATAACAACTGTCCACGCTAGTCAACCCTTGATTACCGAGCTAGCATTTGTTCACCACCTAACGTAAGTTTGAGACTTAACTCGCACCCATCAAGCATTAGTTGACTCCTTCCTTAAGCTCTTTACTTGACTTTTATATTTGCCACCTACATTCTACTATAGTACATTAATGAGCACCTAAAATTTGTACCATAGTTGGCACCCCTTTTCTTACTAAATCACCAAGTTGCAAATTTAGTGGCTTAGTTGGCCATAAACTGCTACCCATGGTGAAGCTCAGCTCTTACTGTGAAACGCATTGTTTGTTGAATGCCATTATTAGGGAAAAATCTTCATTCCCATGTGTATAGGTAACTCGCAAAAAGGCACCAAGCAACAATGAGTAAGACAGTTCCCACCCTCTCTCTCTCTCTCTCTTACTCAAAAAAACTTCCTCTTCTCCCTCTCCTCAAATAGCAGGAGTTAGGCCCCCACAATATACACACACACATTCTAAGCGAGCAAAAAGGATTTAACCTTAGACTTCTCATGGAGGAATATATTGACACCGACAAATTGGAGAAAACTAAAGATGAAAAATGCTTGGCATATTGAGTATTTTTACTAGCCAAGTTTGTAAGTTGGCTAACTAGTCAAGGCTGCAAGTCAGCAATCGAGAATGGCATGCATTAAGGTTTCTATTTTAGATAATTTAGATAATTAAACCACCTTTCTCTAAGACAACTTCACAAGTAAGAATCAAGCTTCTTTATGAGACTTTTACCGAGCTTTAGAATTAGCGGTTGAGCTATCATGTTGTGTAAGTCTCAAGTTATTGAGTTGTCTAAGTACTACTTAAACTAAGGTCAACAAGGAAGCATGAATATCTAAGCTGTTATAAACTACTATGTTGTCAGTTGAGCGCAATAAAGTATAGTTTGTACTAAACTGACATACTTCATAATGCATCGTGAAGGTAATTGTATACTTATGTATCATGTAGAGATCAAGTGTAGTGCTTGAGTAGCCATGTTATCCTTTTGCGACTAAGCTATTCTATCCTGTTCTCTTTGACTGGACACTTTATAAGCAATAACTGCTAAGTAATAATTTTGAACACATAGTACCAAGCTACTAAGCTTAGGCATCCACTCATATGCTAACTTGCATTAACAAAAGATGAGTAAAACTTCACTACTACTATTTGTGATTTTCTAATATCTATTTTTCAAGAAATATTCTTTATGTTGTTCTTCATGCTAATCTATTGTTGGTATTCGCATTTGACTACTAATCTCTATATTAAGCTCCTTGATTTATGCTTTGACAAATAAGATAATGAAGAGTGTCGATCATTTGGCACTTATATCATTTGATTCAATTCTTAACAAGCTCATTTCTATCTCCTTTAGAGATGAGTACAAGGACTCAAAGACAGGAAAATACCCTTCACTTTAAGGCTATGCGAGTATAACTTGCTAACAAATTACTCCTCAATAACTTTAAACCTTAAGTATTACTGGTGATGAGCATATCACAAAGTGAAAATCCTTAGGTCTTATATTTGATGGATGATGGGAAAAGGATATCCTTAGATTTTTAAGTCCTAAGAAAGGACAACGAGATGTAAAACCCTTAAACTCTTTTAATAGTGACAAACTTAGCAACCATAATTCCTCTTAAGGATAATGAGCTATTTATGAGTCCTTAAGTGTTTAACTGACAACTTGAATGATGCTATAAGTCCTAGAAAAGGATGAAGAGCTATTTGAAATGCTCTAAGTGATCAATTGATGATGAGCATAATGTTTTAAGTCTAACAAATAGATGACGAGTCACCTAGAAGCTCTAAGCCATCAATTGGTGATAAGCATAATGTTATAAGTTTAACTAATAGACAACGAGCTATACAAATTGCCTAAGCCATTAAATGGTGATGGAAAAAATACTTTAAGTTTTACAACTTACACAAACAACAAGTAAATAAGCCCAATGTCCTATACCATTAAAGGACTCGGGGCTAACTGGCCTTTTTGGACTTTCACCTCTCTAGGCCCTCACCTTTCAAGTGCTCCAACCTCCCAACCTTCACATCTTTAGGCCTTTATAGCATCTTAGTCTTTTTAGAACCTTAATGGCAAGCTTTTTCGGAGCTCCTACAAAGCCAACCTCTCTAGATACTCCCTTTACCAAACTTGTCAACAAAGATAGCGAGGGGCAAGTGTTGATAGGATTTTTAAGTAAAATAGGCAGAAGGCCTAAATCAGTAATGTTGAGGCTAAAGCCAAACTCCTATGGCTTAGTCCAGGTATAAGTATCCACTCACCCACTATAAATAAAAGGGAAGACCCCTAAGTAAGGCCCTTCACTTCTCATTTTCAAGCTTTTCCTATTACTTAACAATTCCATTCTCTTTAAGAGAATTGACTTAGATATCGAAATGACCACGCCGGAGCTCCCTCCAACTTCTCCTCATACAAACATAGAACATATTAAAAAAGGGGGGAAATGTATACAAAAATCCTTAACATTTACCTATTTTTGTATTTTAATCCTTAACATTTCAAAAATTTCATTTCAGTACCTCAATATTTTAAACTTTTGTCAAATAATTCCTTTTCTTCCATTAATTTTCTCTATTAATTAGGATACATGGTTGCATTAAATTGGTCCATGTTTAATTTTTTAAATTAACAAAATTTTAAAATATGAAAAAATAGAAAAATATTAAGAAATAGTGAAAATTAATGAAAAAATTTAAAAAAATGCAAAAACTAAAAGTTATACCATGATATATATGCACTTACATATGATATATATTTGAAAAATAAAAAACATAAAGGAAAAAAAGGAAAAAGCAAGAAAAATTAGGAAAATAAAAATGAAATCTAGTAACCTATGGTAAGGGGCAGTTGCTAACCAATAGGGTTTTTAGGGTAGGGTACTGTAGGGTAGTAGGGAAGGGGAATCACACATAACCCGATCTAAGTGGTGAGTGACCACGCTAAGCTATAGAAACACAAATAAATAAATAAAGCAAAAATCTGATTAGATCTACTCACCATTTTCCTCTTTTTTTTTTTCTTTTATTTGGCTACCTACCACCTGGGGGGTCTCGTGATTTTTTATGACGTAAATTAGAAAAAGTTTTTACATGTAATAACATGACTATAATAATTAACTAATCAATCAAATAAAATCTTGAAATAGTAGTTGTTTGTTATTTAGCCATTCCCCCCATATAAACATCTATGTAATAGCACTCTAAGTCAAAAGTAGCATATAATCAAGTCAACAATATTAATGGGCCTTCTTCAATCACTTAACCCAAAAGTTTGTAATAAGTATTGATAAGATATTTACTACCATAACCTTATAAACTAATAGTAATTCTCTTACAAACCAAGTAAGACTTCATTTGACATAAGGTATTACAATCTATACCCTACCCTCCCCTAATCAAACACATGACATCGTCGTCATGAAATCTTATAATTGGACCAATTTCTTTCCCCTTTCTTCAATATACAATTCATTACTATTACTCCCAACCTATTGATCCTCTTAGAAGTTTACCATGAGTCATACCTTGGAGACACTCCCAATGATCCTTAGATCTCTTTTCTAATCCGTATTAAAACAATTCCCAAATCATGTATGTACTAGTGGTGTGTTGACTTTGATACAATTTGTAACGCTACAATTTGTAACACTATTGGCCAAAAGTAGCAAATAACTAAGTTAACAAATTAATTGGATTTTTTTTTCTAAACATTTAGCCAAATAAATTTTTACTAGTATTGATAAAATATTGACACCATAGCCTAATGAACCAATAACAATTCTCTCCCACAATCCACATGGGACTTCACTTAACATAGAGTATCACTTCTAAGAATTGAGCACATTGTCCAAACTAAGAAATGAGACTAATCTCTTATTGGCATTCTCAATTTTAATAATATTCCTACTAATCATATCTTTTATCATAATATTTAATATTCATTTTTTATAGAAAAATAAACACATGACAAAATGGAAATGGGAAAAAAATGCAATAAATGGTATTGGCATAAAAAATAAAGAAAGTAAAACATGATAGAGTCAGCAAATTTTAATACTTTGTTTGAAAAAATAGAAGGAATTAGAAAGGAAAGAAATTTGAGAATAATTGAATTTTTTCCCATGTGTTTGGTTAATGAAGGGAGAGAGAGTGAAAGGATTGTTGATTATTTCTAGAAGACAAAATGAGGTATAATATAAAATTACTAATATAAGCCTAAAAAATGTTAAGAAAGTGAAAGATAGGAATACAAAGAGGTAAAATGAGAACTTAAACAATTTTCCCCTCTCTTTTCTCTTCAGTCTGGGAGAAACAAATATCGATGAGAACTTTTCTTCTATAATCAATTCCTTGCTTTGTTCATTTTCCAAATAAGAAAAAATATCTTAAAAATTGCACTTTTCTTTCATTTTTTCTTCCTTACTATTTCCTTCCTTCATTCCAATCATATTACTTAAAGTTTCTACAAAAACTGAGTTAAAATGTATCTAATACACTAATAAAAGAAATAGTAACATAAACATCATGTGGTGTTTTGTTTACTATCTTACCAATTCCCTTATAAGGTGTTCAAATATGCTTTTGAAATCTTTCACTTTTAACGATTAGCTTTTACTATGTATTTTAAGTTTTTTTCATATATGTTCTTTTCTTACGTAATTAACATGAATTTGATCTTAAAATATGTATAACCAAAGGTAAATATACGCCAGATAAGCTATTATTTAAGTATAAGTAGGACCCCTAAACTTCTATATTATAACCTTATCTTCTGCCATTAGCCTTGTAGCCTAATGGGATAAACACTAGTTTTCTAAATGGATAGATCATGTTCGAATCCCCTCTTTCCTATTGAAAAAACTTTACCTTCTTATAACTTTTAAAAATATACATGTATACCAAAAACTATTGCTAAACCATAAAAGCATCACTAATCTTTTTAACAACATATTTAACGGCTAGTAACAATTAAGGATTGTTTATATATTATCAAAATTAAATGGAAGTAAAGTCACATTTCTAAAGTCATAATGAGTTTATATCTATTCTAAACCACAACAAATTAGTGAGTGCATTTCTGATTTCTCCAAAATTAAAATTAGATATTGGTGTATATATATATATATATATATATATATATATATATGTCACTCATCATTTGCATTGTACATAATTTTATCTTATCTAGTCTCTTGTATAATTATATCGTCACTAAACATTTTATATGGGCATCATAACTCATTCTATTCTAGACTTAAAAGGATTACTCTTTCTCATCACAAATGGATTTTTGTTGATATTTATTAAGGTTAGAGCATCCAAAATGATTTCAAGCTTCCGATAAAAGTTGTTTGAATTGAGTATAATTTTAATTTGAGGTCACAAAAATTATAAAAAGAGTCCTAGTAAGGTCAATTTCCCAAAATAAAGCTTATATAAAATTTAATTTTAGTAAAATGTATTTATTGGGTATACTTGATTATTATAGTAAACTCAAAATTTGAGTTTCGAATGATTATGAGACTTTAGAGATAAATTATTCAACTTATAAAAATAATTGTGGGGTTCAAATAGCATATAGTGTAATTATATAATAGTTATATATGTGTTATTTGTACTTGATATTGAAATATAGTAATATAATATACTAAAATAACACCTAAAATTATAATAAATTAAAAAAATTATTAAAAAATAGGGAAACCACCTGGATTAACTTAGAAATGGCATGGCATATATCATGACATGTAGGAAAAGAGTAGGATGAGGTGTCACTATTTTATATTATTTAATTTATACAAATAACACCTAATAACAAAGTTAAATGACCCTTTTAAAATACATTTTGCTTTCCAACTGGCTTGATCTTTATTTAAGGAGTGTAAGGATTCATTCTGAGTCATTTTAGCAACTTGAATATTAGAAAATCCTCCTAAGAAACATAATATACACCATTTAACAAAAGTAGGCAAAAATTAAGGAAATTAGAGGTCAGAGCACTATGGCTAATGAGTACCCTTTTTGCCTTCGATTTTCAATAATTCCTTAAAAATACTAAAGTAAATAAAAAATCATGAAATTTTTTTTCCCTTAGTTAATTTACATTTTCTTTCATACAGTAATTTTATTTTGTTGAAATATTAATGATTTACACTATTTCCTTAAGAAATCGCCCTTTTATTATGAATTTTCAACTAATTTTTCCAAATATCAAATAACATTGTTTTAGACTCAAAAGTTTTGTATAACATTCTTATATTATGTATTAAATTGAAATAACAAAAATTTTGAGAATCTCTGTGTTTACTATTTATTATAATTTAATTGGAGTAATTTGGCAATTTTTCTAATTAAAGGAAATAAAGGGTTTTCTAAGTAAATTTCTTAATAAAACCCACAAGAAAGTATTTCTAGTCAATCATGACGTTGACATAACTATTATATTTTTTGTTCCTAATGTTAAATGTGAATATCTACCTATTTTATGGTAATTTTTGGTAAAATTTGACTAACAATGGTATCTTTGAGAAAACTATATAATATAGCAATTTAGTACTTTCTATTGTTAGAACTTAGAGTATATAATTTTGTGAGTCTAAGATATTTTTCATGACATTAATAGGCTATGTATACAAATTATTAGTTGATTTACTTATAGTTATTTATATTCTAGATAATATGGTAAATTTGGTAACTTGTGATAAAGTTATTATAATGGGGTAACATTGGATAGTTTTATTTTTATATAAACTCGCTTACTAGTCTTAATTTACTATGAGTAATAGAAAGAAATGGTTCTTAGAGTAATATAATAGTTTGATATAATTAGAGGCTAAATAAAAGGCTATAGTACTAGCACTTAGGTAATTAGGGTTTAACACGGAACTAGAAGGTATAGTTGAGTTTCTAACCTAATAGGGATTGAGGATATATGTGAATAGCATTTGTTTAAGAGTTTTAGAATTAGATTGCTTCAGAGGATGAATTAGAGGGTTATTCAAAGACTAGATCAAAAGCTAGATCAAAGGCTAACTAAGGTAAACACTATCTTAAATACATGCTAAACTGTAAACCCTAATTGTAAATAAGTTCCTATCTAGGCTATAGTTGACTGTGGTACTATGTGTATATCTTTTAGGAAATATAGCTAAGGATGAACACGGTCTCTGTCCATAGATTCAAGATCACTTCTAATACTAGGTAAGTGGATCTAACTCATGCTTGGAGTAGACTTTGTTTCTACTTATAACATTGCATGTTGTTTGATGTTATGTTGGTTGAATGTGACTTAACCCTAGTTGGTTTGTAGTGATACTACATTTGCTATTGATATGTCATTTTCTAAGTGTTATGCTAACTTAGAGAGGAAAGTGGGAATTAACACTATCTTCTAGATGTTCACTTAAGTAAACCCTGAGTAAGAGGTTACATTTTCACTAGGGAGAGTCCAAAAATTGGACTTACATATCTAGGTTAAATAAAACTTAAAAGCTAATTGAATTGAATGACATACTTAGTTGTTGATGCATAACATAGCATGGCATGTTACAACATAAAAAGAGACTTTTGGGTTAGGATTTTCAATATATAAAGTTTTTAGTAATTAAGAAAACAGTGGTTTAATGAACTTGGTTTTAAAGCATATAGATTTGCATTACTAGAGAAACCTAACTACTCTTTGTAGTTTGATTTAGTAGAACTAGGGTTGAGGGTCCTACACATAGACTGCTCCTTATGGTCTTTAGGTTCCTAGACATTACTTCTAGATGCTCAGGTATGTTGACTAACCATATGTAAGAGCTTGGTAAGCTTAGGATATCAATACCAATACATGCCAAGTGCATAAGCATAGCATCTTGCATTATTAGCAGTAAATACATAACTTGGTTATTGTATGGATGAAGATTGGATCTATTGCTCGTATGTAAATTGGAAGAATTGTAATATTGATTGAACTATATTGATTGTTGTCTACTCTCACTTAGCTCCAATAGTTAAGGGAATAAAATATTTTATCCTCAGGTTAGCAAGAACATGATGGGTCCAACACTAGGGGGATGCATTTTAGAAGTATTAAGTGGAGTCAACCTCCATTGGAAGGATCTTGCTCTAAGTCAAATGTATTACTACTTTAAAGATGAAGAAAAAAAAAAAGAGGAGAGAGAGTCTATGTTTTGATGTAAATAGCAAGATGTACATATAAGTTATAAACTAAAGTGGAGCTGAACTCCATTTTAGAACCCTTTTGTCATATAAATAAAGTTATCTTTCATTAAATGAGTAGGTTAAATTTAGTCTCTAATAGGTATTCCTGTGTGATGATACATCCTATACTAAGTTAGGATGTGACAATTTTCCACTAGAAAAGTTAATAAGTGCAATTATTTGTATGCATAAAGCATGTGTTATATGCATTTGTTCAAAAAGTATATAACCTACCTTATTATTAAGGCCTTATAGTTCAGGTATAATACCAATCATCAAACGAGATTAATCAAATTGGATTTTCCTTTTCTAGAATAGTCATATTATGTATAATAGTTTGCAAAATAAACAATAGTGCCTCTTTGTTTAGGAATTATTATACATAAATTTAGCAAACTTGTCTGTCTTTCTTCATAGCTGCTCCATACAATTTCCTTCCACTTTCATTTCTTCTCTATCTCTCTCATAAGGGCATGTCTATAAGGGATACTTTATAGGAATTCTTATGCCAAATACCCTACATTTCCTTATAAAATACAAGCACCTACCAGTGCTTAAGATGATGAAGGTGCTTCTTCAAGCACTACACCAAATTCTCTCTCTCTCTCTCTCTCTCTCTCTCTCTCTCTCTCTCTCTCTCTCTCTCTCTCTCTCTCTCTCTCTCTCTCTCTCTCTCTCTCTCTCTCTCTCTCTCTCTCTCTCTCTCTCTCTCTCTCTCTCTCTCTCTCTCTCTCTCTCTCTCTCTCTCTCTCTCTCTCTCTCTCTCTCTCTCTCTCTCTCTCTCTCTCTCTCTCTCTCTCTCTCTCTCTCTCTCTCTCTCTCTCTCTCTCTCTCTCTCTCTCTCTCTCTCTCTCTCTCTCTCTCTCTCTCTCTCTCTCTCTCTCTCTCTCTCTCTCTCTCTCTCTCTCTCTCTCTCTCTCTCTCTCTCTCTCTCTCTCTCTCTCTCTCTCTCTCTCTCTCTCTCTCTCTCTCTCTCTCTCTCTCTCTCTCTCTCTCTCTCTCTCTCTCTCTCTCTCTCTCTCTCTCTCTCTCTCTCTCTCTCTCTCTCTCTCTCTCTCTCTCTCTCTCTCTCTCTCTCTCTCTCTCTCTCTCTCTCTCTCTCTCTCTCTCTCTCTCTCTCTCTCTCTCTCTCTCTCTCTCTCTCTCTCTCTCTCTCTCTACTTTTTGTTTAAAATGTTTCATCTAGAACTCTTTCTATTTAATTTTTTAATAAAAAATAAAATATTAATATTACAATATATAATAATAAAATAATTTTTCATATATTAAAAATCTATAAAATATTTTAAGCCTCATAAATGGACAGTTTGGAATTACTATGTAAAACTTAGGGCAATCATCAAAGTTATTCAATTAATGTAATATCCCATAATTTCAAGCTAATTCAATAACCTTAGGATTCGAACCTTTAAATTTAAGGCACCAAATTAAGTTATTAGTTTTATTTCAAACTTCAAGTAAAGTTAGAAAAGTTAGATAAAATAATTCAAGTAATTCAATTTCTCAAAATAAGCTATATAAAAATATTAATTTAAGAAAAACGTCAATTTATTGATAAAGCTGATAATTGTAAAATTCGAGCTTTTAGATTTAACAAGATATTAGAGATAAGTCAATTAACTTTCAAAAATAATAAATGAGGTTCAATTATACATAATATATATGTATTTACATGTGATATGCATTATATGTATTAAATATATACATATAATAATAATAAATTATTAAAATTAGGTAAAATAATGGAAATTAATAAAAAAATTGAATGAGTGAGTCACCAAATGATGTATCAAGCTAAGATTAATTGTAAATAATGAGTTAACACTTGCTTAAGAAGAAAATAACACATAACACCTAGAAAAATGTGAAATTGACATGTATAATTTTACTATTTACATGCCAGAAATCCCAAAACCTATAAATAGGGCTTCAAACATCTTGAAAGATTTTAGCAACCTATAAACACAAGAACGTAATTTTAAAAAATTGAAAAAATATTAGAAAAAAATAAAATAAAAATAGAATAAGAAATAGGGTTAGAATTGGGTTAGGGCGTTTCATGTACCAAACCACAAAATAGAGGTTGGCTGGAGAAGGTGTTTTGACAAGGATTGGTAGCTAGGTGATGGTTGGAGGCGGTCGGTTTAGGTGAACTAATTTTCTACTTATAATTTATTTAATTTACCAAAAATATCAAATGTTGTCAATAAATTATGAAATTTGGTTTTCTATGGTTATTTTAGGTCTAGATTAATTAGTAATTTTATTTTAACTAAATAATTAGTGGAAATATGGGTTCCTTAAGAAAATGCCCTATTTGGGCGAAAATTAATCTAATTTTTATAAATATTAGATTATGTTGTTTCATGCTCAATTTTTGTATATAATACACTTAATATATATATTTAATTTTGGTAACAAGAATTTTTGAAATTAAGCATGTTTACTACTTTTTATAATTATTTTGAATAAAATTTCCAATTTTACCAAATTATTGAAATAATTAGTTTTGATGAAATTAATGATTAAGCCCTACATGTTTAGACTTCTAGATGTTTATGGTGATATTTGGAATATTTAATTTTTATCTCACTCATAAATTTATTTATTTTCCTTAATTTTTCATAATTTAGAGCTAAATCTGCTGTTTTCATAAAAATAGATAATAGCGAATTTAGTGTAATTGGTGATCAATAACTAAACTACATATTTTTATGCATCTGTAGGATTTTTTGTGAAATTAATCGAGCTCGTATACTATTTATTATATATTTTCCTAGTATAAACCTATATATTAGCTTAATATGTAATATAGTAACTAGTACTATTGGAATGTTTATTAAATTCGTATCAAATGAATACTTTGGGGTATAATAAGGGTTGCTAAACAAGTTTGGAAAGTATAATTTTTAGGGTTTTTAGTTCAGTACTAAAGCTTCATCGAGTTAATTACGGAGTTAGGGTAACGTACGGTTAAGTCGTAATGAGAAAATGGTATTTTTAGGTTTTTAACAATATTGATTAGTTTTGATTCTTAATATATATTAACATTACTTAAAATAATGATAATGACGATATAAAGTTTACTGAAATCAAATAGGAAATAAGTAAGATACGATCAAATGAAGTTTAAAAACACAGAAATGAAAACTTATAACAATTTGGGTTCAACTTATACTTGATTTAAAGATTGTGTTATATTTTCATAGGTATGATAAGTAAGGATAGACCATATGGCAAAGTTTAGGATTTTACGCTATTAGTAAGCCTAGGTAAGTAGATCTGACCTATGCTTGAAGTAGATATATTGCTATTCATTACACTGTATGCTGTTTAATGTTGTGTTGATTGAATATGGGTATATCTTAGGTGAATTAATATGCTACTATAATGAATGCTGATGTGTTGATTTTGAATTATAATAACTGTATTCTGGTTAAACTATTATTTTGCCATGTTGGGTGATGATTTGTACTTACGAATGATTATTCTAACTAAGGAAGTTGATTGATTGCTAACTCAATTTTCTAGGTGTTCACTTAAGTGAACCCTAAGTGAGATACTAGGATTCTGCTAGGGAGAGTTCGAAAAACTACAATCAGCTCATTGGGTTGAATAAAATTGGAAGATTGATTGTACTTATTAATATTCTTGAGTTGCTACGGCACGGCACGACACGGCACAAAAAGAGACCTACGGGTTAGAACTTTCAGAATGAGCCTTCTAAATAATCATGGAAAAAGCATGGCTTTATGAACTCAGTTTTTTGAAGCATATAAATTGCATTGCCTAAACATTGTGACTATTTTGATAGTCAAATTTGGTAGACTACAGTGTGTAGTCTAATTTAGCAAAGTTGCTACTTTGATTTAGTAAACTATAGTGTATAATCTAATTTTGTAAAGTTGGGAGTCCTACTCCCAAGCAGCTCCTTATTGCCTTAGGTTCCTAGACGTTATATCTAGATGCTCGACTATATCGACTAACTAGAAGAAGTTTGCAGAGCATAGGATATCAATATCGATACATACCACATACATGAGCATAGCATGTTACATTACTAGTAATAAATGCCCGATTAGGCGAATGCATATGTGAAGTTGAACCTGTAAGTTATGATTGAAATGTTTTAGTTGTAATATGCAGTATTGTCTCTCATATTGTCTATGTTATGTTGTTTGTTATCCACTTTCACTCAACTTCAATAGTTAAGGGGGTAAAATGTTTTATTCTTAGGTTAACTGTATCATAAAGAACCCAATGCTAAGGAGGGATATATATACAGAGAGCGTGAGTCAGAGTTAGCGACTATTGTATGAGGCTTATACTAGGTTAGAGATCCTATTACTATGAAGATGATAAAGGAAAAAGCTGGTTCATGTTTTGATGTAAATATTATGTTGTACACATAAGTTGTAACAGGGAATCCAGCTAAACTCCGATGCAGAAACCTCTTTATTATGTAAATAATGTTGTCTTTTGATGAATGAGCAAGTTAAGTTAAGTTTTTAATAGGTATTCTTGTATGATAGTGCATTCCATGCTATGTTGGGATGTGACAATTAAGCTTGTAATTACAATAAAGTTATAAAGTTAGTAGAAGAGAACTCGTAAGAGTGGATTTAGTCTAATAAAATGATAAAATAAATGAATTATTATATATAAATATATTATTTGTTATTTATCAGAAACGCACAAAACGAATTACTACAATTAATGAGCTTTTGTAGATGTTAAAAATTATAAAATGACATGAAATAAAGTAGTATGTATTTGTGTTAAATGTGTTATGTGTATATAAATATATATATACCCTTAATTACCTAAAATATTCGAACTATGCTAAAATATACTAACAATTATAGAAAAATAAGAAATGAATGACATAAATTAGGTAGTAGTAGGAAAATATGTGTAAGGCTCATGGCAAGTTAGCAAAATGGGGTAGAATGCATTATGAGGGAATTAGGACACAAATACGCATGCAAATTATGGAATTAAAGACACTTCATACACAAACAAAATTCCCACCACCTTAGCAAAATCTATATAAGCAATCAAACACCATTGTATATCATTTTTGCTAGATAAGAATGTACCAAAAATATAAGGAACTCTTGAAAATGTGATAGAGGAATTTAAAAAAAAATGCCAAAATTACTGCAAAACTAAGTGAACTAAATTTCAAATGGTCAAGTAAATAGTAGAAGTGATCCACCACAACTATTAGAGAGGAAAAGGAGTGCTTAGAAGCTCTAACATACCTAAAGTGGTTAATGGTGGCCGGAAGCTCAATCTCTAATGAGTTTAAATTTTTACTTTAATTTTCCTAAAATTATTAATAATATTAAATTTTCTTAGAAAATTATGGATAAATGTTTTTTGAGGTGTTTTGCATGTAGATTCTAGAAAAAGAATATTAGTTGTTAAAATTATGTGTCTTAGTATACTACTCTTAAAAAATTATTGAATTGAGCAGATTTCGATCTTATTTTTGAAACCCTTGATGTTGTTGTTTTGACTTCAAAATTTTTTTGAAACCTATTTATAATATATATAAAATTACTGTGAAGAGGTTTCCATGAAAACTATTTCCTAAATTTTTATTAATTTTTAGGCCTATAAATCTTATTAAATTGCCTTCTCAAAAAACTTAATATTTTATTCTTTAAGGATGGTGTATGGAATTAGATTTTAGTTGATTTTGGTTGTAATTTGATGTTGAATGGTGACATAAGAATGATTATGAGTAGTAGAAGTGTTAGATTTAGAGTATATTGAAGCTTGTGGTGAAATTTCAAAATATATGTAATTGGGGTTTTCTTAAATGATATGATGAATAGAATTTTCTTGAGACATGGAATGAAATTGGAGTTATACTTGATGTTCACCTATTGATCTTAGTGGGAAAGGAGATGAAGTTATAGAAATTTGGTGAAAATGTGAAATATGTGTATATTGGAGGATAAATCAAAAACTTTTAGCTACAGGCTACATTAGAAACCTGTATGGAAGCTAAATCAAGGATTACTTATATGTGACTAGTAACTAGACATGACTCAAAGAATAAGTTAGAGGATGTTTTTAAAGATTTTAGAATAAACTGTATTTAGAGGATCTTTTAGAGGAAGGATGGAGGAAAGTTTTAGAAAGAATTACCATCAAATGGCTTTAAAACGTGAATACTTAGATAAAATAACTCTCTAAACATAAGATAATGAGCCAATAAATTGAATACTAATATAATGTAATTCATATAAATACTAAAATTTTAGTTAACTTTGGTTGTAATCTAATGTTGAATGGCGATATGAGAATGATTATGTATAGTGGAAGTGTTATATTCAAAGTACATGGAAGTTTATGGTGAAATTTTAGAAATGCGTAATTGGGGTTTCCTTAATAGATATGGTGAGTAGAGTTTTCTTAAGACATGGAATGAAACTAGAGTTGTACTTGATGTTCACCTACTGATTTTAGTGGGGAAGGAGATGAAGCTATAGAAATTTGGTGAAAATGTGAAATATGTGCAAATTAGAGGATAAATCAAAGGCTTTTAGCTAATTGCTACATTAGAAACCTATGTGGAAGCTAAATCATAGACTATTTATATGTGAATAATATCTAAGCATGACTTAGAGAATAAGTTAAAAGATGTTTTAAAAACTTTAAAATAAAATGTATTTAGAGCATCTTTTAGAAGATAGTTCAAAAGAAGAGTTAGATGATAGCTTTGGAAAGAATTACTATCAAAGGCTTTAAAACTCGAATACATAGACAAAATGACTCTCCAAACATAAGTTAATAAGCAAATAAATTGACTATCAATATAATGTAATTCATATAAATACCGAAGGTGTTATTTATATTATCAAAATTTATAGTAAAGAGAACTTTCACCACTGTACCTAAATGTGCAGCAAGGAATCTAAGTAAGATGGGATCAATGCATAACTGCATTTTGGAATACTATTTTATAGTTTTTGGAGGCATAAGTGTATACTTGTTTGCGCTTGTAGATAGCATGATTGTGTGCATGCTTGTGTGTCTCTAATACTTAGTGAAACTATATTGTGATTTACTTCATTGGAATGTGACATAATGGATTGTCTATATTAGTTTTGGTTATGTTTTGGTCATCCCTAACCAAAACTAATTTATAATAGATTAAAGACTTAACTAGACATGCATTACAACCTACTAGGAAATGGTTGGATTCTTCGACCAAATTCCTACCCCTTGTAAAGGGATAGCCAAAATGGTTCCTTCTTCATCTTTAGTTGAATTAAGTGATAGGAGAGGAGGTCGTAGCAAGGTTAAAGATGCTTATTCAAAGGTAGCCATGGAAGAAGGGATGTGTTTATTACATAAGCCTAAGTTTATTCATAAGGGCATTGTAGCCCATAAAGCTCTTCAAAAGTTAGATTAGAGTAGGCATAATTTCTCTAATTTTATAACAAACCAGATAATGTTGTATGATGACATTTGTTCTGTTGCATTGTGATAAAGGCATATTTTATTCGCGTTTTAATGTACGAATAAGAGAGAATTATTATTGATTTTATAAAAATCATTTAAATTGGTACTTAAGTGTTTTAATTTGAACATTTCAAGTGTTAGAGGATTCTAAGTTGAAATACGGATAATGTAGAGGAGTTTTATACAAATGAATGAAACTCGAAGTGAGCTACGGCATGATTTGAATTAAAGATAGTTGAACTTGGGCCGACCTATACTGAACATCGGTAGGCTTTGGAGTCTACATCATTAGCCTTGCAACTTACACCATCGGCCTTCATGAAAAGAATGCCTTTCAAAAGCCAGCCCTAGTTTTCTTTATAAATAGTCATGTGTTTCAGAATTTAGGAGAACTTTTACGTCTTCTTTAAAATTAGAGAGTCTTAGAATAGTTATTAGATAGTTCGTGCAGAATTCTTCTATAGAATTGCTTAGATCGTTAAGAAGATTTCGCTTTTACTGTGGAGATCAATTTCGAAGTTGCAATTGAAGTTTACTCTTTACAATTACAAAATTGGTGACTTCTATTTTATTAATGTTTATACAATTCTGTGATTTATTCTTACTTTTAATTATGAACTTCTTTGCAAATTCACTTAGTAATTGTGCTCTTGTTTCAAATTCTATAGTTGGCTAATTTTATTTGTGGGAATTGATGAAACCTTAGGTAGCAAAGATGAGAATTGTATTCATGTTATAGGATTAATAGATATATTGATGATTCATGATTGTAAATTTCTATGATTTCGATTATAGTTGTTTAATTGATTATAATTGTTAGAAACTGTAGTGATACGGGAGTCGATATAGGGTTTTTTATAAATTCTTAATTAATTTGATTGATTAATGCGAAAGCAGCATTAATTGAATTAATTAGAAATTATCTAGAGATTAATGCAATATTTTGCAATTAATTATTCACTAAGACATTATGGATAATTGATTTAGGACATTAGACAATCATAGCATCGGAAGATATAAGATTGAAATTTAGAGTCCACCATTAATTATAAATGTGGGAGTTAACTAATTAATTAGAGGTTTAAGTTCATAATAATTTCACTTGAATGATAATATGGCTATTAATCTATATAACATGATAACAATTTAATTTGCATAACTAAGGTAGATTTTGTTTTCCTATAATTCTTAATTTATTGCTTAGTTTTAGATATTTTATATTTATTTTCTTTTCGATAGTTTTAGTATAATTATTAGATTAGTTAATTTACCTTTGATTGCTTGAATATTGATAAGAACTAGCATAAGATTAATAATTTCTTGGTGCTCGAGGGATCGACAACCTTACTTGCTCTGTATTACTTGATTCCGACTCAGTATACTTGTTAGAGTATTCATGATTTAATTATATATATATAGTTTAAGCGAATTAAGTTTTTGGCACCATTATTGGGGACTGGAAATATTCAACCTTTTAGTTGTGTTGGTAATTTAGTTACACTTGACGACATGAGTTATTTTTGTTCTCTTTGCAAGTGTTTTATCTACAGGAGTAGAAGTGTTGAAATTCTACCACTAGATTCTAAAATAGAGCACACTTTACATCAGTTGAGGCAAGGGAACAGAAGAAAGAGATAAGAGGTGGCAAGCAACGAAAATGATAATTAGACATAAGGAGTCCTACGAGCACTTCGAGACTATATAGTACTAATAGTTATAGGTTCTGCCATAAGGAGGCCTACCATTCAGGCCAACAACTTTGAGTTGAAACCGTCCCTCATTTAGATGGTTCAGACAAATCAGTTAGAGGATATCCTAATAAAAAGTCCTGACAAGCATATTATAGGATTCCTCCAATACTGCAATATAGTGAAGATGAACAATATTATAGACGAGGTTATCAGATTATAGCTCTTTCCCTTTTCTCTAAGGAATAAAGTCAAAGCTTGGTTTCATTTACTACCACAAGAGTCTATTACTACCTGGACTAATCTTTTATCAAAGTTTTTAAGGAGATTTTTCCTACCAGCCAAGACCACAAAACTAAGGAATGACATTACCAACTTTACCAAGTTTAGTGGTGAGTCACTTTATGAAGCATAGGAGAGATTTAAGGAGGCGATAAAAAAGATATTCTCCTAATTGAGATCTTCTATCTCCATTTAGATGAGACATTGAGGTCTTTAGTTGATGCTGCAACTAGAGGTGCTTTGATGGGCAAGACCTATGATGAAGCAAGTGCATTGATAGAAGAGATGCCCTCTAATGCATATAATTGGCAAAATAAGAGAAGTAAGTTAGGAGTGGCAATAGTCAATGGCACTAACATTATGTCTCAATTAACAACCCAGATTGTAGCTCTTACTACCCAAGCAAGTAAACTCACTTCAGTACAGTCTTTTAATGCTAATCCTATTGCTTTTTGTGAGATATGTTCAAGACCACATTCGAATCTTGAGTACCTATATAGGAATCCCTCAACTTCAACTAATGAAGAGCAAGTAAACTTTGTCAACAATTTTCAATGAGGTAATCAAGGACCATATTCAAACACATATAATCTAGGGTGGCATAATCATCCAAACTTTTCATGGAGGAATGAGAATAATGCATTTCAACCACCACCTGGATTCCAAAAGCAAGGTCTTGCTCAAAATGCTTCACCTCAACAAAATCAATCTAGAATGGAAGAGCTCATGTTGAGTTTTATGCAAAAGACTGACACCATGTTACAAAATCAATAAGCCATTATTAGAAATTTAGAGAATTAGATTAGTTAGATCTCTCAATAATTAAGTAATAGACCATCAGGGCCTTTACCTAGCAATATTGAAGAGAATCCTAAGGGTGTTAATGCTATTATGTTAAGGAGTGGAAAGGAAGTTGAAACAGTTGATAGACAAGTTGAAGAAAAGGAGGAAAATCCAAAGAAAGAAAAAGGGAAGCAAGTGGAAGAGGAACCAAAGTGGAAGTCACAGGAAGTGAAACCATATGTTCCTCTAGTTCCTTTTCTAAGAAGACTGAAGCAACAACAGCTAGACACCTAACTAGCCAAATTCCTAGATGTCATTAAGAAGCTACATATCAACATTCCTTTTGCAGAGGCACTTTAATAGATGCCTTCGTATGCTAGATTCATGAAGGATTTGCTCTCCAAAAAGAGAGGGATTGATGGAAATGAACCAATGATGCTTATGGGGGAATGCTCCATGATCCTTAAGAAAAATTTATCCAGCTTGCCTAGAAAACAAAGAGATCAGGGGAGTTTTACTATTACTTGCACTATAAGAAATTTTTATTTTGATAAAGTTCTTATTAATTTAGGTGCAAGTATAAATTTAATGCCTTTGTCTATTTTCAATAAGTTGGGACTTAGAGATTGCAAGGAGACTCATGTTATCTTGCAACTTGCTGATAGGAGTAACAAATACCCAAGGGATATTATAGAGAATGTCCTAATGAAGATAGACAAATTTATCTCCCTAGTTGATTTTATAGTCTTAGAGATGGAAGAGAACAGAGAGGTACTCATGATCCTTGGAAGATCATTTCTTATAATAAGTAAGGCATTGATAGATGTGGAATAAGGTAAGCTTACTTTAAAAGTTATGGATAATCAAGTAACTTTTAATGTTTATGAAGCCATAAAGCATTTTGACGATTGCAAATCTTATTATAATATTGACACTATTGATGAGATTACCTATCAGTCTATAAAAGAGAAAGCAGGATTTGATACCATGGAATCAATTCTTAGGGATCTAGATTATTAGAGCAATGACGATGAGCCTAAAGAAGAATGTAGGGAACAGGTGTCAGAAATCAAAGCTCAATACTATGAAGAGATAGGCACTAGTGAGAAGAAGCTAGTCCCATCATTGACACAAACCCAAGTGCTTGAACTTCAACCTTTACCTAGTCATTTAAAATATGCTTATCTTAGAACAAATGATAGTTTGCCAATAATTATCTCTTCTTCTTTGATAGGTGATCAAGAGAAACAACTTCTAAAAGTTCTAAGAGAGGATAAAGAAGCCATCGAGTGGACCATTGCTAATATTAATGGGACCAATCTCTTAATTTGCACTCACAAGATATTGTTAGAGGCTGAGTACAAACCCATAGTATAACCATGGAGACGACTTAACCCAACTTTTAAGGAGGTAGTGAACAAAGAGGTACTTACATTGCTGGATGTAAGTATTATCTACCTTATCTCAGATAATAAATAGGTTAATCCTGTTTAGGTAGTGCTAAAAAAAGGGTGGTATGACTATAGTTAAAAATGAGGCTAATGAGTTATTCCCGACTCGCATTGTGACTGGGTGGAGAGTCTATGTAGATTTTAGAAAACTGAATGATGCCACCTGTAAAGACCACTTCCCCCTCCCTTTCATAGATTAGATGTTAGAAAAACTTTCAGGGCATGATTATTATTTCTTTTTAAATGGCTATTTTAGTTACAATCAAATTCATATAGCATTCGAGGATTAAGAAAAAACCACCTTAACATGTCCTTATGGTACCTTTGCCTTTAGGAGAATGCCTTTTGGTCTCTGTAATGCACTCGCAAGTTTTCAAAGATGCATGATGTCTATATTTTCTGACATGTTAGAAGAGTTTATTGAAATATTTATGGATGACTTCTCTGTATTTGAGAAGTCATTTGATTCATGTCTGACTAATTTAAGTTGTGTGCTTAAAAGGAGCAAAGAGGATAATCTACTTCTAAACTGCCAAAAATGCCATTTTATGGTAAGAAAGGGAATAGTCTTAGGTCATAAGGTGTCGAAAAAGGGGATTGAAGTTGATAAAGCCAAAGTGAAGATAGTAGAGAACCTGCCACTACCTAATTCAGTCAAAGGAGTTAGGAGCTTCTTAGAGTATGCTGACTTCTACAGGAGATTTATTAGAGACTTCTCTAAAATATTTAGATCTTTTTGTAATTTACTTGAAAAGGATTCTACCTTTATTTTTTATGATAGTTGTTTGCAAGAATTTAATCTACTAAAGGAGAAGCTTATTTTAGCTCCCATGATTGTTGTACCTAACTAGGAGCTTCCTTTCGTGTTTATGTATGATGCCAACAACTATACTATAGGAGCAGTACTCAGGCAGAGGAGAGGTAAGTTATTTCATGTTATATACTATGGTAGTAAAGCCTCAAATGAGGCTAAAAAAAACTATGCCATAATAGAGAAAGAGCTTTTAGCAGTTATATTTGCATATCACAAGTTTAGGCCTTATCTAATAGGTTTTATGATCATAGTATACACAAACCATGTTACTCTAAATTATTTATTTGCTAAAGTTGATGCTAAACCTAAGTTAATTCATTAGATCTTATTATTTTAAGAATTTGACCTTGAAATCAAAGACAAAAATGGAACTGAAAACATAATTGCTAATCATTTATCTCGTTTACAATTTAATGCCCATTAATGAAAAGTTCCCTGATGAACAATTGTATACAGTAGAGATCCAAGGGTTACCTTGGTATACTGATATAGTTAATTACCTAGTTAATAAGATCATACCATAAGATTTCTCATTTTAAAAGAAAAAAAAGTTTTTACATGATGTGAAATTTTATTTTTAGGATGAATCATATCTGTTTAAATGTTGTGCTAACCAAGTAATTAGATGTTATGTACCCAAAATTGAATAGCTTAGCATAATTCAACACTATCATTCTAAAGAATCAGGAGGCTACTTTAGTATAGAAAGAATTGCAGCTAAAATTTTATCTTATGGATTTTAATAGACCAGTTTATTTAGTGATTGTAGGAACTATATTAAGTCTTATGCTCAATGCCAAAGGATTAGGAATATTTTTAGGAGACATAAATTACCACAAAATAGTATATTGATAATCAAGCTTTTTGATGTATGGGGAATAGACTCCATGGGTCCTTTCCCCCTTATCTTTTTCAAACAAATATATACTTCTAGTAGTAGATTACGTACCGAAATGGGTAAAAGTAGTTGCTCTACAAATTAACGATGCTAGAGTGGTAAATAAATTTTTGAAAAAGAACATTTTTTCCAGGTTTAGGGTACCTAGGGCTATTATAAGTGACAAGGAGTCACATTTTTGCAATCAGCAGTTTCAAAAATTATTAACAAAATATAATTATTTATAAACTTGCCTCCTCGTATCATCCACAAACATATGGACAAGTTAAGGTGTCCAATAGGTAAATAAAGTGTATCCTAAAGAAGACTTTTAGTGCATTTAGGAAGAATTGGTCTTTAAAACTTAAGGAAGCATTGTGGGCTTATAGGATAGCTTTTAAAACCCCTATAGGAATGTCCCCATACAAAATCATTTTTGGTAAATCATGTCACTTACCTATAGAGCTCGAGCACAAGGCTTACTAGGCCATAAAATACCTTAACTTTGATTTATAAGTTGTAGGTGAAAAGAGATTGCTCCAATTGAACCAACTAGATGAGATTAGAGAAAAAGCCTATGAAAACGCCAGGATATACAAGGAGAGAGCTAAGCGATGGCATGATAAGAACATTCAACATTGGGAGTTCATGCCGGGTTAAAAAGTATTATTATACAACTTTTCACTTGAAACTGTTTCTAGGTAAGTTAAAATCTTAATGGTTTAGGTCATTTGAAATAGCTAACGTTTTCCCTTATGATACAATTAAGTTAAAGACAGGAGACAATTGTACTTTCAAGGTGAATGGTCATCTCCTCAAACACTATTTTAAAGAGGAAAACTTGGACTATGACGCCACTATCGTAGCAAGCACAAACCCACAATAAGATTGGAAAAGTTAAGCAAGCGACTATAAACTAAGCGCTTCATGGGAGGTAACCCATATCTAATTAAACTAATTTTTTTATTTCTATTTATTCCTTTAACAGAAAAGAAAAATATTTTAGGTCGATCATTTGCACTCAAGGCCATCGACTTAAGTATGTAAAAAAAAAAAAAGAGAGAGAAAGAGAGAGAAAAAAGAAAAAGAAAAAGCGTGAAATTTTGAACTCAAGGCCAACTCTCAAAGTTACCGGCCTACCCACACACGCTGGCAATGTATGTCGCCAGCATATAGAGGGAGAAGCCAGCATATAATGCTTTTATAAAACACAACCATCGGTTTTCTCTCTCTCTCTTCACTCATTTCATCCCTAATCTCTCTCTACCTTCTCCCTCTCTCTAGATTTCTCTCAAAACCTCTCCCTCTCCCATACACCCACAACCACATACACTCATACTCTTCTCTCTCCATCATTCCATCTTACATACACTTACTCGCTTCACCTTTTCTAGGCACATTCTCACTTTTCATTTTAGATTTGTGCTTCTAACTCCACCTTGTTGCCTAAGAAGCTTCACCCTTAGAAAAAGAAACAAAAGACAGTTGCCGCTTTGTCTTATAGAAGTTTGGGTAGAGATTTGCTTTCATATCAGGATTATGCTAAAGAGAGAAAGAAGAAGTTATAATGGATGACTTTCATGAACCAACAATATTTGGATTAGACTGTTCTAGATAAAACTTGGTTTCGGCTGTTTGAGGTAAAAGAACTTACATTCAAAAATATTGCCATTGAGTTTTTATCTACTTTGTAGCTGGAGCGAGATGGGAGAATGTCCACAATCATATTTTAGGCCTATGGAGAGATTCATGTGATCGAATTAAATTAGATTGGTTATTTCTTAGGTTTATATGATGAGGAGGAAGTGAATTTGCCAATTCTTGGCCTAGTGATATGACTACTAAGCGATTCTGGTTCCAATTGATTCACCCTAAGTAGGACAATTTTGTACCTTCAAAGTCGTTCGGCATGACTTTTTCAACAGTGGAGCATAGGCTACTCTACTACATTCTTGCTCATACTCTCAACTGTAAAAGACTAACCACAGTAAGGTAACCAGTTTTGACATGTTTTATCTATACAGCTTGATTTCTAGATATCAGATTGATTTAAGAGTAGAAGTAGCAAATTTTATTTATAGACAAATAAATGATACCAGGACTCAAGTTATATTTCGTGCTGGTTATATTACGACATTGTTGAAGGGTATGAGGATTTTTCAACAACTAAAAGGGGATAAGGGTATTCCGTGTAAGCTTATTTCTGCTGTACCCTTTAGGGGTTAAGGATTGGTTAAGATAAATAATAGGCCCAATCCAATTGATGAGGAGGATGTTCCTGAAAATCCTCCTGCTGTTAGAGCGTCTACTTCATATTATCCTCTAGCTGGAAGTTATGAGCAGTTGAGTGTAGAAATTAGAAAAGTCCGGAATGAAATTCGAAAGGAAAGGAAGAAGAATAAGAAATTTCAAACTACTATGTTTAGCATGTTGAAGTCTGTTGTCTTGTGTTTCCAGCCAATAGCTGTAGAGTAGCTATACATTACGAGACTTCTAGTGTAGAGAGTAGCAGCACCGATTGATATAATCAAAGCTATGTGTGCCTTTTTTATTTTTTTTATGTTATTTACTTTTTTGTATTTTATTTCTAATTTGTTGTTAAGTTATTTTTGTTTAGTACTCACCTGTTTAGGTAACTTTGAATACTTAACTCTATTATGTACTCTTCTATGAACTTTTATGCTATATTTGCTCTTTCGTGTTTCTTCATGTTTGATGAGACAGGTCTGATTTGAATTAAAAGCTCTTCTTAATGATATCATGATTGGAATTTTTCTTATTGCTGAGAATTTAAATCTAAGGAAGTACTAGTTTTTCATTTCCTATTATTGCGAATTTTTATTTTATTTTATTTCCTCTTGTATACTGAATAGGAGATAGTATGGACACTGTCTATTCTAAAGTAGGGGGAAGGAAATATAAGAAATGGATTTTGAATTGAATTGAATATCAATTTTGATGTCGGTTTTTATTCACAAATAGTTATACTTTCCTATCAGCTTGAACTTTATTTTCTCTTAAGTATCTAGTTATTTTTAGGCTAAATTTTTTTTCAAAATTTTGAATTTTTTATTTAGAATTTGGAGATTATACAAAGAAAAAAATTGTTGATAGCATATGATTGTGATTTGAATAATTGACTCATTAAGGCACCCTACTCACCATTATTGTGATTTTTATACTTAGTTAAAATTAATTAGTTGAATCTTTAGGAACATAATATACTTAGTTTTTAACTTTAGAATTTAAAGTTTAAAAGTCTGTCAAGTCCTTAAATGAAAAGTAAACTCGGTCATGTCCTTAAATGAAAAGTAAACAGGTTCACTTCTATGCAAGGTTAGTTAGTATATGTTCTTTTTAGTTATTTTAATAGTACTTTAAAACTTAGTGAAAAAGGTAAGTGAATCTTTATACTTAGCGATTCCTATAAAAAAAGTTTGAAAAATTTTACCAAGCATTCAAAAAAAGTTATAAAATGAGATTTACTCCAAAAACTTAAGAAATTGAGTTAAGAGTATCTTAGCTTAAATGTTAGAGTAAAGAAGAGTCCATAGGGTCCCTTTAAAACCTAGTTACTTGGGTGATGAGCCTAGGATATGCCAACTTGATGCACTCACTATAATGAGAAGGACAGAAAGGCAAAGTTTAGTATCTAAACTTAAAAATAAATAAATAAATAAAAGAAAAGAAAAAAAAAGATGGGAATGGAAAATAGAAATTTTGAATGCAATTCAAGAAATGAATTAAGACCTATAATAAAAAGGAAGAAAACTTAGAGATAAGATAGATACCATATGCTTTTACGGGATAATATGCTTACTAATAGCTGTGAAGTTTAAATGGGTATTTTTCTCTCAAAGACTGAGTATCTACTTTTGAAAGAAAAATCTTAGGCTAAACACTTGGATTAAAATTTTTTTCTCTAAAGTAGCTAATTAATTTAAATTATAATGCTTTGATCACATATTTCAATTTGGTTCAAGCTATGGGCATTACAAATCAATGAGTCTGAAAGTGTAAAATATCAGATGATTTGGATTTGCAATTGGGAAATTTGTATTTTCAATGATAAGTTTCTTTAATTATGTTTATTTTGCTTGTGGACAAGCAAAAGTTCAAGTGTAGGAGAGTTAATAAAGGCATATTTTATTCATGTTTTAATGTACGAATTAGAGGGAATTATTATTGATTTTATAGAAATTATTTAAAATTGGTGCTTAAGTGTTTTCATTTGAACATTTCAGGTATTAGAGGATTTAGAGTGGAAATACGGATAATTTAGAAGAGTTTTACGTAAACGAATGAAACCCGAATGAGCCACGGCATGACTGGAGTTGAAGACAGCTGGCCTTGAGTCAACCTACACTAAACATTGATAACCTTTAGAGTCTACGTTGCTGACCTTAGAACTTACATCGTCGGCCTTCATGGTCGACCTTCATGAAAAGAATGCCTTTCGAAAGCCAACCCTAGTTTTCTTTATAAATAGTCATGTGTTTCAGAATTTAAGAGAACTTTTACGACTTCCTTAAAATTAGAGAGTCTTAGAACAGTTATTAGATAGTTCGTAAAGAATTCTTCTATAAAATTGCTTGGATTGTTAAGAAGATTTCACTTTTGCCGTAGAGATCAATTTTGAAGTTGCTATTGAAGTTTACTCTTTACAATTACAGAATTGGTTACTTCTATTTTATTTATGTTTATGTAATTCTGTGATTTATTCTTACTTTCAATTATGAACTTTTTTGCAAATTCAATTAGTAATTGTGCTTTTATTTCAAATTCCATGGTTGGCTAATTTTATCTGTAGGAATTAATGAAACCTTAGGTAGCAAAGATGAGAACTGTATTAATGTTATAAGATTAATAGATATATGAATGATTCATGATTGCAAATTTTTATGATTTCGATTATAGTTATTTAATTGATTATAATTGTTAAAAACCCTAGTGATACGGGAGTCGATATAGGGTTTGTGAGAAATTCTTGATTAATGAAAGAGTAGCGTTAATTGAAGTAATTAGAAATTATCTAGAGATTAATGCGATGCTTTGTGATTAATTATTCACTAAGACATTATGGATAATTGATTTAGGAGATTAGACAATCATAGCAACAAGAGATGTATGATTGAAATTTATAGTTCACTATTAATTAGAGATGTAAGAGTTGACTAATTAATTAGAGATTTAAGTCCATAATAATTTCACTTGAATGGCCATATAGTTATTAATCTATACAACATGATAACAATTTGATTTACATAACTACAGTGGATTCTATTTTCCCATAATTCTCAATTGATTGCTTTGTTTTAGATATTTTATAGTTAGTTTCTTTTTGATAATTTTAGTATAATTATTAGACTAGTTAATTTACCTTTGATTACTTGAATATTGATAAGAACTAGCATAGGATTAGTAATTTCTTAGTCCTCAAGTGATCGATAACCTTATTTGCACTGTATTACTTGATTTTGACCCAGTATAATTGTTGGATTATTTGCTATTTAATTATATATATATATATATATATAGTTTAAGTGGATCACATTGTATTAGATTAATTGCTTGATAACCCTAATTGTACTTGTCGTGTATGCTTATGTCTTCATCTCTCTTATTGAGTGTTTGGTTACTTGCATTTCTATAGATCCTTTTGCAAATGTAGAGTTGGTGCCATGTTACACCTATCCAAAGATTAGTGTAGCTAGCAATGGGGAGTGAGGAAGTAAATTGAAGACTTTGCTAGAACTACATGGCTTTTGGAGTCTTTCCATTTTGTTTCTTTAGGTATGATACTTATATATATATATACACTTATAACTAAACTGCTACATTATGTAAGATGAACTCTTGAATGAGTTTTCTATAAATATAAGTACTAAAAACTTTAGCCAAAATTATGTTTATTATGTGATGAGCTCTTTGCATCTAAGTGGGTTATTTGTATGTGCCTGACGTAGACTAGACCTACGATAGTAGGTTTAAGGTTAGTTTTTATTTTATGATAATATAAACGATAAGACTGTTATGATTCTATCGTTTTAGGGCTTGACAAATATATTTTATGTATTGTTTAAAAGTGAACTAATATGGGATTTATTAAAGATTTAAAAAATTGGTAACAATTTTAATGAAATACTCCTTTTTATTTAGAAAGGAGAGATATTTATGATGTTGATTTGGTACGCTAAGCATCTTCTTTAAACACTCATTTATAAATATGGTCTAAATACTTTCTCATTGAGCAAAACCTTAGACATAGTGACTGAAAGTCCTTACCCTCTTTTTCTAAACTCCTTGGATTTGCTAAAGAAATATAATTTGAGGTTGAATCATGATTGGGTTCAATCAAATATAAGATGGCCAATTAAGTTAGGTTTTGTTGGCCCTATTTGGCTAGAGCATCATTTGGTTAGGGCTAGGTTTTATAGCGATCAATTTTGCCTATTGGTGATTTTCGCTCGATTTCTAAGTGTCCTCTTTAGGGAAGTGGCTCTATTAACAAGAAAGGTTTTAATGCTCCTAACATACCACATAGATTAATGAATAGCATATAAATATTAATAAAATTTTGACAAGCAAAAATATAATTTGTACTTTTTGAGAAAATATATTTTTTCATTATTGGTTGGTTAAATATTATTGATGATTACATACACTTATCGATCTATATTGTATGTTAGTACAATGTTTGTTAGTGCCATATTAACCAGCTATGTATTAGTCCAATATCATCGGAAACGCAGAAACGTATTTTTAGCTCCATAACGAAAAGCTATTGTTATTTGAATTTCACTTGGGATTATAGAAAGATTCTCACGCTTTTCGTTCTGGTAATTTGACATCGATAAAAAGGCTCTTTTGCATTCTTTGTAAAAATTCTAGTTGTAATATATTGCTTGTAATATCATAGATTCAAGGTAATTAATATATATTGAGTAATAATCAGTGCAGAGGAAAAGAACCAAATGTAGAATTTGAATGATATGACATTGTAATTCATCTAGTTTGCTCGAAGCAAAAACATTGATGCTGTGAAAAGTCAATAACATGTCAAATCACACATTATCGGTTTATATTTCGGCTGCATAATTTGGTATCATATCATTGTCAATAAGTTCATAAGCCCTCTATACGTTATTTATACAATTCTTGATTACTTAATTTTAGTTGCGAAATTATTAATCTTACAAAACATATTAATTTTAGTTACGAAATTATTTACATAATTCTTCTCAATCACATTCCCCTTGAAACAAATTTAAAATTAGTTATAGAGTGCTCACGGTTAAGACTGATAACATGGAATTTCAGGGTTACCGGTCACTAAAGAAAACTAAAATCCAAACAATACATCTTGGCGATCATAATTATGATTTAATAGAGAGAGGTATAACGAGAAGGAAGACCCTACACCGAACTAACTTTAGGTATTGCCACTACTCTGCTTGGGGTGGCGGGGAAAAAATAGCAGGTAATTGCGCATATCCCATTCCTAAAATGCATCTTGCAGCAATTTTTTATATGAAAAATTTTAAAAGAGTTTCTTAATGTACAAGCTATTGAAAGAAAAAATTTGCGCTCTATAAGTCAATTGATAGAATTGCTATTGTCGATATTTTTATCTTTATCGTAATATTTTCTTGTAGAAATAAAATAACCAAAATAAGAAATTAAATGAATGTATGGAGTTAATGCAAAAGAGAGAGAGCGAAATTAACATCTATATGCCAAAAAAAGATGATTTAGATATGTGTAACAAGATCTTTACATAAAATTATTATGAATGTTAATATTTTAGTAGTATTGATACATTATATGTATATTGTAGATGTAAAGGTTTGATTGGAGTACTCATATGTGTGCTACCTAAGTGATGTACTACACATGATTTCAAAAAAATAAAGTGAGACTGTCAATTGAAGGGATGATTAGGTGAGAATAAGGTAGGGAGGAGGAATAAGTAATCTTAGTGTCTCAAATGTACAAATGACAAATAAGACAGCCGAGATCTTAAGCATTTACCTTGTAGCTTAAGCGAATAAGATTAATTATTTGCCTAAATTACTTATTTGACCTTAGAGAATAAAGATTTCGCAGAACACTATTGTTTCTCTATTCTCTCTAAGAGTTCCAAATGAGGAAAAAATACTATGTATTTATAGACTTTTAGGCAAGATAACATCCGTCCAATCATCTAGGTGATCAATAGATAAGATAAAGCCTTTTCAATTTATAGTTATCTAGAATGAGCTAACTAATGAGCCTAAGATTAGCAGTCTTCCTTAGTACATGAGCTTGTCTAAGAAAGATTGAATGCGAACAGACCAATCCAATTATTTATATTTTGAGTCTATTTAGCCAAATCTCTCTTAATCATCCCAATATATGAATTGGACTCCTTAGACCCTATCACATAACTCAAGGAGTCAAACTTAAATAAATAATGGGTTTAAACCTGATAACCAATATAGCAATTTTTAGCCCTTTATATTTTGCTCCTTGACCAAAATTATTAGACATAATCAAAGGGGTTTGGGGTATTTTTAGAAGTTGTTTCTTCAATCGTTGTGTAGACATATTGAATGTTGGCATTACCTGATCACTTCCAATGTTGATGGAATTAACACTTCTTCCAGATCACTAACGAGTTAAGCATGATATGCTAATATCCATTTTGTTGCCATGAAACACATATTTCGATATGCTTTTGTATCATACTAATGATTTATTGCTCCCATAACATTGATTCACATCCATCACATAGAATTAACATAGCTAGCTCATCTCAATACTTCTTCATTTTATGAGCATTGGTAGAAAAATAAAGCTATTAAAGTATTTAAAGAAATCTAGAGCTTTTATAACATCTCATTTGGCCATGTTATATACATATATATATATGTGTGTGTGTGTGTGTGTGTGTATGTATGTGTGTATGTGTCTCATTCATACTAGTAAATGAGGCAATGCTATCGTGAAGTGGAGTAGAGCTCTAGAGTGAACTTGCAAAGATTGCAAGAATCATGTCGCACTATGCGGATGTGGCATGGGGGTACGGGGGCAACACCCCCGCAATATAATACAATACTTATATATATACATATGTAAATATATATATATATATTTTTAATTTTCAAGACATGATTTATGCCACTTTTTTTTTTACATGACTATATAATAAAATAAATCTCCTCCTTAATAGCAAGTAATATCTTTATAATATCTTATCTTTAATAGATTAAATTTTCAATACCTTTGTCAAATCTTATTCGATCTGACTCAATCTCATCAAACTTTACAAAACCAACTCAAATATCATCAAATATTTAATTTAAATCTTTTAATATTCATCTATCAAACTTTCTCAAATTCTTACTCTACTCTCTCACATTTTTTCTTAAAAAAAAAAAAATCAATTATATCCTACCATGCATAGATACCAAATCTATTCAAATACTATCATGATCATATAATCTCGTTAAATCTTTAAACCACCTGAATATAATTCATATATAATTTAAGTTCTCCAATACTTATCTCCTCCAGTCTACAACCATATTGTTTATAAGTACATGTGCGACCATTAGTCTTTTCTTTTTTTAAATCCCATTCAACTCTAGTCTTCTTTTGCCACAACCAAATCAAGGTATAGTAACTAAATTCATTCTCTTACTTTCCCTTTTTACATAGCGCCCCACTATCTCATTTATTAATTTATTTAGTTATTATGTCCTTTTTTCCTTTTCACCATTGATTTTAATACTTCATTCACATGTAGCCACAACAACAAGCAGGCTACGATCTTAAAGCGCTCTCTTCTCGACTTCTTTACATGTATATATCTATCCTTAGTTCTTCTACTTTTTCTTATTGATTTTTTTTTTCCACTTAAGCCGACTCTTGATACGTGTTCACAAGTTAGCGTTGTTTAACCAGTCATTTCATCCATCTTTGATTATTCAACAAGAAAGATTTTTCCTTTCTTTTTACTTTTTTTATCCTCTTTTACCCATGCTTGCATCAAGTTTGATCTCTTTTTTTTTTTTTACCGATTAGATATATATATATATGTATATATATATCGTTAATAAAAAGTAACTTATATTTATGGATACAACACTTATATATATACTTGACATAATATGGGTGTTGTTTTGTCTCATCATTAATTTACTTCAAATTCCCTTACCTTCCGATGGTTGCCATCAAGTTGATTGACTTGAAATATATATGAACAATAACTCTACTCAATTGTTGGTATTAGCCTGTCTCTTTAGTCATACAATCGTGTTCGCCAATCTTTGGCTTGATTCCGATCTCTTCTTTCCTTTCTCTCTATTCAATATGTGAAAATACAATAATATATATATATATATAAATTTTCTACTATTTCAATACACTCTATGTAAGTTGTAGTCATCATAGTACACCTCTTATCTCCCTCCTTTTTTTTATTTTTTATAAATTTGTTGAGTTTTGGTTTCTTGACTTAAAGAATGTATTGATTTTGCACTCTAATAAGGAGAGAGATGAAGACCAATCTAAGTCGAAACACGGAAGCTATAAAAGAAAAGGACTTGCTAGTGCATCATGATAAATGTCCATTACCCATCCCATGTCCTCGGGATAAGTGGTTAGATAAGACTATCTTTAAAGATACATTTTGGGATAAAACCAAGTGCCAAGAAGACTGTGCAACACCTCACACTAATGGTGGTCTCCACTTTATCAAGTGTGAGCCTTATGCTGATTCTAGAGATACCATCAGGGGAGTTTAGTGTTAAGCTTCAAAAATGAGAGGCGAGAGCTACCTCTCTCTAATACCCAATTGACATTCCCAAAGGAGCCACCCTTTGGATGGGATGATTGGGAGGCATATATTGTAGAGAAACTGGAATACATGACTCTACTAAAGAAGGTTAAAGTTCTCTATACTATTACCAATTCTACTTTGTTACAGTTCTCGTAAATGAGTAGAATAGAAGTGTAATAGGCAATCATTTTGCATTAGAGTATTCAAACCTACACGTTTATCATTTCACGGGGGGAGATAACTCTAACATTAGAAGACGTAGCTATACTATTGACTCTATACGACTTTGGACGAGCCGACCTCACTACCGCATAAAGAGCACATCTTTTAAACATCCTTAATGGGTGCTTTGCAAGCCACCTAAACTAAGAAGAAGAAGCCATGTTTTGCTTCTTAGCTTGCATACTTCTTTAAGGAGCGAAGGAATGATAGGCCCAAGTCGCGAGAAAGAGTCAGTACCTTCATATCCTCTTTTTTCTTTTTCTTCTTCTTCTTCTTCTTTATTTTTTTTTTTATTCAAATGTTATAGTTGTGTCTTCTCCTCATACGTGCTCCATCCTATCTTTGCAAGTATGAACTTTCTGCTTTCATCGTATTCTAGCTTTCCTTATTTGTATTCCCTAGAGGGCATGAGGAAGACGTTAGTCCATGACTCTTCCTCTTAGCCGTATGCATTGCCCAAGATGAGCAATTTGCTCTAGATCCCTTCTACTTAGGTTTAGTTTACCAATGCTTAAACCTGTATTACCATGCTTCCATACATTTGAAAGGTCAATATGTGATCATTTTACATGTAGACCTGGTGTTCCTTCAACTTTTCTGTTGTGAATGGTTTCAAAGACTTTTTCTCCTCTTACTACACAAGAACAACTTAACCTTGCTCTTCCTAGAGCATAAGCTTGGGTTGAGGGATCGATTGATCAATCACTCCTACAACTCATTGACATTGACGGTGAATTCACATTCCACTCGTATGTCTAGAAAATTACAAGATATAAAGACGATAATGGACTTTATCCTCCGAGCTCAAAAGGTAAGGTTACCTTAGTGGAAAATCAAGAAAATATCCTTAATTCTCAAGCCAAGTTCCTCTTATGGTATATTCCAGGGAGCTTGCCTTCCCTTTTTAACAATAAAAACTCAATTGACTACGTTTTAAAGCGAAGAGTCATGCCGTACTCTCCCCCATCAAGTTGTGCAACAACTTGGTTTTGATTAAGGAGTGCCTTACCTAATTACTGCCATTGGGAGTTTTGAATCTTGTTGCCAATCACTATGTCTAAACGACTTTAGGAAGATTCACCTTGGAAAACGATAACTATTCTTTCCTTCTATTGGTTGCTTTGGGGTTGCTTCCTCAAGATGGCTGACATATTGGACGAATTGCTTAGTTGTGCTTTAGGCTTATGCCTTTGTGTTAGTAGGTGATACACTTCATGCACCTACTATGTATCATTACGAATTCTATTTTAAACTCTCAAGGCCTAAGTCTCAAGGTAGTAGAGATGCATGAGGAGCTATTACTAAACAATCAAAATATCTTAGTAGGATAATAAGGGTGATAACTCTGATTTTAAATATATTTCACATGGTGATTTTATAGTATTTCCCTTACATCTTTGGTTTTCTTTAAAAAAATTGGTACTTAATTGAGTAAAATTTTGATTTCAAGGTTTGAACACGTTCTTGGATTGAAAACGAAGAAAAGGAATCAAGTTTCACTCAATTTGGAGTTCAAATGAATGAGTTATGAAGTTTTGAAATTATACAGTCTAGGACACAACTATATCCCCAAGTTGTGTCCATCTAGGAAGATTTGCCAAGGTCAGAAAGTTACACGTCCTAGGGACACGACTGTGTCCTAAGCCGTATTTGGTGACAAAAACAGAAACCTTACAATACATTATAAAAAGACATACTAAGGTTTCGCACACAACATTGGACATTCAAAAGTGAAGAGGCTTGAAGAGAAAGAGGAGAAAAAGGCAAAAGCAACACCTAACTTCAAGATTGAAGAGATTTATCATCAACAAAAAGGGGTTTTTCATGTTTTATTTATTGGTTTTGTTGAAATTTGTTTTTAATTTCATTATGTTAACTTAAGATTCTTGTATTTAGGATTATGAAACCTAGGGTTTCATGTAACTATTAGATTAATTAATAATTTTCAATAAAGTTTCTATCCTTTCTTAATTCAATTATGTTATTTAATTGTTAATTGATATTTCTAGAGTATCAATCTATGATATTATGCATGATGATTGAGAAATTACATGTGTAATGAGATATTGACATAATTGGAGAGAATTACATGTATACTTAGAGATAAGATACATGTTTCTTCTGGAAAGTTGTTTGTTTGTGTGGGAATTCATTATACATTAATGCGATTCTAAATTATATTACTAAGTGAAGAGACTTCGATAAATAATTTAGGATTAGGGTTAATATTCTTAAGAAAGGTATTAACTTTAATTGTGAATCCCTCCGGTCAAGAATAATAGAAATTGAATTGAATATATTTTAAGTGATCACATGTTAAATACTAGGGAAAATAATTCCTAAATACGTTATTACCTTCTTGAAGTCATTCTTAGTTTTATTGCTTTCTAAATTACTTAATCAAGTCTCATAATTAGGTTAGTTTGTTAATTTTAATATTTTTAATTCATTTAACTCATCACAATTTTCCAGTTAGATAATAGAGCTAAAGGTTAATATTAGTACTCGAAATCTCTGAGGAATTGACTCGGACTCACATCCGCTATATTAAAATTGATAGGTGCACTTGCCTGATATCAAAGGGTGAAATCTTCTTTAAAGTCTATGAGTAGCAACCCTTCACCTCCACAAGATGATTCAAGAAAAACTAAGAGAGCATTTATTTAAGAGGTAACTTTATTAAATGCATCAAATTATTTTATATGTATAAATTTTTTTTTTTTCTGTTTGGCCTTATTTCTTTTCTCTTGCAAGTTGAGATGTGCTTTCCTATTGCAGTCTACAAAAAGAACAATGTTGCTAGCTCTAGTTATGGGGTTTGTCCAAATAATCTTGCTACACCAGTGGTAGCTTCAAATAGAGATGATGATGATGAAGACTTGGTAGATTATAGTGAATCCTTAGTTCAATATAGAGGTGCTGATGATAGTGGAACAGAAAAGTTGAATGATTCCCCTAAAGCATAGGACATTACTTCATCAATCAATAAGGCAAGTGATGGCAATACTTATGCAAACATGTTGCTACACTTAGGGACTCATGGAGGTGAAGTTTATGTAGCATCTATTGATGTCTCTCTATACCCAATTGCTAACTTATCTCATGGAGATATGGTAGCATCTCTAGAAGCCATCCCAAAGAAGAGAGCATCCTTTTATGGATTTAATGTTCCTTCTCATCTACTAAAACCATTAGAGAGACTTTATAATATGGATTAAGATTTTTGGAGTGAGTCTCGTATGTTGGGGACTAAGTTAGCAAATACCATGGTGAAAATGTTAGGGGAAGCTGTATCACTGCTTGAGAAGCCTTGGAGGTCTCTGTTGGATGATAAGCTACAACAATTGATTAGCTGCATTAAAGAGGCTCATCTTTTAAAATTCAAGGTTAGTAGCTCAAAGCTCATTGTTGCCAAAGCTAAGAGATTGCTAAGTTATCGTGCTACTATGAGAAACTAAGGTGAGCTAGTGGCAAGGATTCAAGCCTTGTAAGGTGCTATTGAAGAGATAGGTCATGAAGCAAAAGATTTACTAGGCAATATGGACCTTGAGTCCATAGTAGGTTTAGATTACAACCCTTAGTAGAGTTTAGCTATATTCATTTGATTTGTTGCCATTCATTCTTCCCTTTTTTTTTCGATATTTGAGTTATTTTCAACACTTTCTAATAAAACTTACTGAATGAATGAAATTTGTTTGCTTTCCTCTTATCCTTCTATTGTTTATTTATTTCAATTGCTTAGTTATATCAAATAACAAGGCTTCATAGCCTAGAGGTGGCCTATGCCACTAAAACTTGCAAGGGTCACTATGAGCTTAAGGAGGTAGTGCCTCACTTAGTAGCAAGAATGTAAAAGAGATGCCATGATAGTAAGATTTGCTTCTTAAGGCTTGTAAAGCTTAGATCATAACATTGTGCATTGCAGGGAGGCTCTCACTTACAAGCAACAATAAGTTGTGCACATAAGATAAAATAGTTTATCGTGCTTAAGCAACGATAGTAATAGGTGCTAAGCGTATTAGCATTAGTGGTCCAGAGGGTATGTCCCGATACTTAACCTTGTATCGCTTTCTCTTTACTTATTTATGTATTAGCTTTATCTGCTAAGGAGATGTATCTCTAATTGTGCAGTAATAAGGAGACAAGAATAGAATGCATAATTAAAATTTGGCGCTAAGGAAATAAATCTCTAACTTTGCAACAACAACAAGGCAAAAGAAAGGAAAAGAACACAACAAAATAAAGTAATGCATGTGGAATGTTTCATTCATGTGAATTGCAAATACATTATTGAATTTACAAATGAAACTTCTTGATGTATTGAAAGTTAAATGGAGGGGTCATTGCATCGGTTTTTAGATTAAGGAGCTTATAGTAGTCACTGTCATGGACCTCATGAATTATAAAAGGACCTTCCCAGTTAGGTGTAAATTTTGGTGTTGGAATACCTCGTTACATATGCTCTACTACACGAAGTACAATGTCACCTTGCTAAAAAGATCTTTTCTTAACCAGGCGATCATAGGCAATGCCAAGTCATCTCTAGTAATTAGTAAGGTTGCGCTTGGTAGTATTTCACCTTTCTTCTAAAGCTTCAAGATCTAGCATAAGTATGTTATCCGATTCTAATTCAGTGTTAAGTTAAGCGTATGGAAGGAACCAAGATTTCAATAGGCATAACTGCCTTTGACCCATATATTAAAGAGAAAGGTATCGCCTAAGTAGGACCTTGCTTAGAAGTTTTGTAAGCCTTAGTACCAATGGCAGTTTGTCATTCCACTCTTTATGATTTTCATGAAACATTCAATTGAACACCTTTAGGAGAGTCTTATTTGTTGCCTATTGATGCGTCTCTGGGGTTATGTACATAAAGAAACACCACAACAAAGTAAACCAAAAACAACAAGGAAAAAGTTTGCAAGTCCGAGCAGCCACCAAATGGATATGATGCACCACTTGATCCTACTCGATCTACAATCCGTTAGATATAACACACCAGTTCGAACTGAAGAGTCACTTGCCACTACTCTTTGCTAAAGGGAATAGATAAGAGTTGAAGGATCATAAGAATACTAATGTTGCTCAAGGTGAATAATTCTATATTCATTAGTTGATTGTCTGTATACAAGAAAGTGGGTGTTTATATACTTATCTACTAAGGTTACTTTACAAGTATGAAAAGATAAAAAGGGTATTTTACAATTAGGTTACATGAAACTTACTAAAATGGGGTAAAAGAGACAAAGAATATTTAGTGTAAAAAAGTGAAGAATCCTTTTAGAAAGATCGTACCAGAAGATACGTATCATGTGATGGATGAGAGTTAAGACTATGATATAAAGTAGACAAAACAAAAAGTGCTGGTAGTTAGGGGCTAACTTGATTTGGATCGAGCTAGGGACTAATTAGTTCTTTTGAAGAGAAGTCAGCTTGATTTGAGATCGTATGATTATAGTCGGATCGGGAGCTCACCTCGGTTATTCATGGGCTATCTTCCAAGATAAAGCATCGTTGTTGAACAAAGGTGGATCTGATACAAGTAAGGATCTGATAGTTAGGTCAGTAGGAGATCAGCTTGGGATAAGAATACCCATCTCGTCCATGGCCAAGAATTAATATCCTTTAAGTGAGTCCTTCAAGTCCTTTAGCTCGGCTATACATGATCGATCTAAGGGGTTGATTCCTATCATCTGCCTGAGGGTCAAAAAGATTTGTCCTCAAATCTGGAGCTATCTTTACTCTTTCTTTTAGGGTACTTATAGGGTCTTCTTCTATTGGTTAGTGAAGAATCAAATTGGATACGTTAAAGGTAGAGGAAACACTATAGTCATTAAGCAACTCGATTTGGTAAGCATTGTAGTTAATCTTCTTTAAGACCTTGAATGGTCCATCAGCTCGAGGTGATAGTTTGCTCTATCTTAAGTATGGGAATCGCTCTCAATTGAGGTGAATCCATAGTCTCTTAGGTGGAAGGAAACAATTCGGCAACTTCGGCTACCAATTTTGTGTTGTCTCTAATTGAATTTGACGATCTTCTTGGGTACAAACTAGTGTTGTTCATGCAATTCTTAGGTATGGTCAACTCCAGATTGACTCTCTTCAATAGCTGCTAGAGCATCGATCATATCTAAGGGAATAGTAGGGTTAAGGCTATAGATGACCTTGAATGGGGTCTTCCCAGAAGTGCTATGGACAATTCAATTGTATGCGAACTTTACAACTAGTAGGCATATGTAAGCCCCAAAGTTCAGCCAAATAACCGTAGGATTGAACTTAGAACCCAAGGTTTAGGGTAATCAGTTAAAAGATTCGATCAAACCCAAATTATAAACTATTGAGAAGAATATTAGTAACAATGACCCCGTAAACTTAAATTTAAGAAAATAAGTAATAAAATAAGAGACTATAAAATTTTCAAATTTTAAGCATAAAAATTGCTAATTACTGAAAAAGGCAAAAATGTAACCTAATAACTAATAAATTACTAGAGATAGATTATATGTATACTAAAAATAATAGAATGACTTAAATAATATTTAAGGATATTTATTTGTACTATATATGAATTTACATGTAAGTATAAATACGCGTAATTACTTAAAATACGTGAAATGTGCTAAAATAATACTAAATGCTTAAAGAAAATTCATAATTAATTAAGGAAAAATCAGGAAAAATCATGAATCATCCAGAATTGGGTCGTGGCAGTTGGGAAAAATAAGAAAAAATTCAGCCAATTAGAATTAGCCAACATAAAAGCCAAAAATCAAGGGATAAGGCAATTGTCTTATCCCATTTAATGCACAATAAATTCCACAAAGCTCTATAAATAGCAAGAAAAATTACAGAGCTCATTTGGACAGATACAAATAAGAGAAAATTAGAGAGAGTTGAAAATTCAAGAGAAAATCCAGAAAATAAAAAAAAAATAAGAAAAACTATGCAGTTAAGGATTTTGAAGGGAACCCACACCAAACGAAGAGCTGGGAGTGGACGACCACCACCACCACACGGTGGTGGCAGCGCCCAGGCCGGCCGACAAGGCCACGGTGGCCGGAGCCACCCAAAATGGTGAGTCCAATTTCCAGCCCGAATCTTGTGTAATTTTGTAAAAATAGTAAATATAATTAGAAAATTATGAATTTTGTTATTCTAGGATATTTTTGTATGTAGTTTGTAGAAAAAATATTATTTTGATGAAATTATGTCCTGTAATATATGGCCCCTAAGAAATCGTCCAAAACCGAGCATATTTCGGTTTAGAAATAAATGACCTTAGGAGTGTAGTTTCAAGCCCAAAATTTTTCTATAGATTACTTAGATGATATAGAACAGTGCTATGAAGCCCGTTTTCAAAAATTAATTTTCAAAATTTTTAGATAATTTTTAGGCCCTAAAATGAGGCATAAAATGGGTAATTTGGAGTTAATTAGGTGATTAGGAGATTAATTACTGACTTAGTGAATAAGTAGATGTTTTAGGATATTAAAATTTGATGGAGTTTGATACTTGTAGCAATTAGAGTGTTAGATTTAAATATTAGGTTAATTATGTAGTAAATAGGTAATATGGAAAAATAGTACATTTTAAGATAATTTTGTAAATTAGGGTAAATTGGAGTAAAATTTGATTTAGGATGAATTTATACATTTTGAAATAATAATTGCTGTTTAGAGATGGTAATTAGGGTAATAGAAATATTAGAAATGCATTATGTGCATAATATGCAATAATGCATAATGTGTAATTTTTGAAAATATAATAAATAGAAAATATTAGGATAAAAATTGATATTATATAAATAATAGGGATATATAATAAATCTGATAAGAAACTTGAATTTATGTAATTATATGAAAAATGTAAAAATTCCTCACATTAGGAGTAAATTCGGTACACAAATAGGGATTTAAGTGTACCGGATGGAATAAAATGCTGACTAGGGGTAGTAATGGTATTTAGGAGATCGGGAAGTAATGTGATTAATTTCACATTATGGATTGAAATGGATTTCTAGGGTTGGAATCGAAAACATTACTTAGAAATCGAACTAAAAACCTAATTTAGAAATCGATGCGAAAACCGAACCTGAACCTAACCCCAAACTTAGAATAATTGTAAAAGACTTAATACCTAGATAATTAGGCATATTAAACCTTAAACAAAACCTAACAATAAGCATTATAGGATAAAACGAACCTATAATAGTTATATGAAAAGCTGAAACCACGTTTGTGTTATAGGGATGATCGGCGATGGCCTGAGCAAATCGGACCTCGAGTGAGTGAGCGAGGAGTCGAGGTAAGTTGGGATTAATATGATGCTGTATTTTGGAGGCTTAAGATTATGCTTGGTTGTGCTTGTTAGATAGTTGAATGTGTGCATGTGCTTGATTATGGGTGATGCCATGATTCTGTTTGTTGCTCTGGCGCATATTGTATGAATTGTATGAAAGGATTGATCACCCTAAACTGGACTTAATTAAATATCCGACCAGTAATCATAATCGAACATGTATTGCAACCCATTAGGGGAACTTAGGACTCTCCGGCCAAATACCGACTCCTTCGGAAGGGATAGCGCAGGATTGCAAAATGGTCCCTTCTTCATCCTCAGTCGAACTAAGTGACAGGAAAGGAGGTCGTGGCGAAGGTGAAGGTAGTGGTTCGAAGGTAGTCGCGGGAGGAGCAAGGTCTCCATTACACAAGCCTGGGTTTGGTCGTGAGCTGTTGCATTAACAGCAACTCTTCAACCCGGATTAGAGCAGGTGCAATTTCTCTAATCTCACAACGGGCCGGACAACGTCGTGCGATGGCATTTGCTTGCACATGCATTGCACCTAATAAGTGATTGAAAACCTTGTTGTGTGTATGGTATAGTTTTAAGTCCTCCGTCCCTACTTACTGAACTGTGGTTGCTCACATCCCTATAGACGTCGTGCAGGTGCTGGCTAAGAAGCGGTAACCAATTACTCTGAAGCTAGCAACTGCTGGATCTTGGGGAGTGAGAAAAAACATTGAAGAATAAACACATATTTTAAGGTCTAAGTTTTTATTTTAGAATTATTTTTCATTTCCGAGTGATATAATAACTAGGGAATATACTATAGAGAATTGTTGTAAACTTTAACTGCAATAATTGAATGATAACATATATATATAATTCCTCACTTTTATAGGTAAATAATTTATTTAAATTACAAACTGTCTACTTCAAAGCGGGTTAGTTGTAGACGCCTTGTGTAGATCAGGTCTAGGATAGCGGTTGTGAGGCTAACTTCTATCTTAGGGTAGTTTATACGGCGGGACTGTTACGACTCTGCCGCTTCGAGGCGTGACAGCATAGATCCTAATTCCACAAATTCTCTCCCATGATAGCTCTAAGTAGATTGCCTAGTGTCTTGTTTACCACTTCAGTTTGGCCATTAATTTGAGGGTAGCTATTAGAGCTTAATATAAGTTTAATTCCAAGTCTTCTCTAAAGAGTTTTATAAAAATAGCTAAAAAATTTTGTGTCTCAATCTATGACAATAGTCTTCAGTACCCCATATAGTTGGACTACCACTTGTAAAAACAAAACAACAATATATAAAGCATCATTAGTTCGATGGCATGGAATGAATTGTGGCATCTTGTTGAAACGGTCCACTACAAAAAAGATAGAATCTTAGCCCTTAGATGTCTGAGGTAACCCTAGGACAAAGTCCATGCTGAGGTTGGCTCGGGCTAAGGTTGGTGTTGGTTGCAATATATACTCTCCATAGGGTTCTATCTTCCCCTTAGCTTGCTTACATGCTTCACAACTACTAACTACCTCATGGACATCCTTAGCCAAACCTGGCTTGTAAAAATTCTCCCTCAATAGATTGGCTATCTTAGTCTCCCTAAAATGACTAGATAATTCTCCGCTATGAGCTTCCCTGATTAGTAGCTCACATGAGGAGCAATTTGGAATACATAGGCTACGATCCTTTAATAGATAGCCATCCCTAAGATAATATCCTCCAACAACTACCCCTTCTTGGCATTGTTCAATAATGGGACCAAAGTGAGGGTCAGTAGCATACTACTTAGTAATGGGTAAGAATCCCAATAGTTTTGTCAGCAAAGTGGTTAGCAAAGTTTGCCATCATGACAGAGTGTCGATGACCACATTTAGGCTTCCCTTCTTATGTCGAATGATGTACGATAAATCTTCCATAAATTCCAACCACTTGGCTTGCCTCTTTAAGAGTTTATTCTAACTCCTAAGATACTTTAATAATTTGTAGTTAGTATAAACAACAAACTCTTGTGATAACAGATAGTGTTGCTAAACATTGAGGGCTTAGAAAAGGGAGTACAACTCTTTCTCATACACAGAATAGTTCAAGGCAAGACCATTAAGTTTATCGCTGTGGTAGGCGATGGGTTATTGCTCCTGCATTAAGATAACACCAATTGCAACTCCCAATGCATTACATTTAAATTCAAAGGGCTTGTCAAAATTTAGCAGTGACAAGACAGGTGCTAAGGTGAGTTTTTCCTCTATCTCTCTAAAGCTCTGTTCAACTCGGTCATTTCACCTAAATCCTTCACTCTTCTTTGTAAACTCGATCAATGTGGCAGCTATTGTACTACAGTCCTTAATAAATCACCTATAGAAAGAAGCTAAGCTATGAGAACTTCGAACCTTAGTAACATTCTTCGGTGTTAGCCATTCTAGAATAGCTTAGATCTTTTCCTCATCTACTTAGATTCCTTTCCCTAACACTACAAACCTTATGAAAACCACCTCATTCTGGCAAAATGTGCACTTCTTCACATTCCTATACTACTTCTTAGTTTGCAAAACGTCAAATACGTCATAGAGATTTTGAACATGGCTATTTAGGTCGGCACTATATACTAGTATGTCATCAAAATATACAACCACATACCTTCCGATCAAAGGGCGCATCACTTAGTTCATTAACCCCATGAATGTACTCGGCACATTAGTAAGTCCGAATGGCATAACCAACCATTCGTAAAGTTTGTGCCTAGTCTTAAAGGCAGTCTTCCACTCATCTCCTACTCTCATATGAATCTAGTGGTAGCTACTTCGCAAATCAATCTTTGAAAATATCTTGGCACCATAAAGCTCATTTAGTATATCATTGAGCTTCGGCATCAAATAGTTGTACTTAATAGTGATCTGGTTAATTGCTTGACTATCGATACATATACACTATGAACCATCTTTCTTCAAAACAGACAGAGACGGTACTATGCAAGGGCTTATGCTCTCCCTCACATATCATCTATCTATAAGGTCGTCTACTTATTTCTTCGGCTTAGCAGCCTATCATGGTTCATCTTATATGCAGGTTGGTTCGGTAGGGTGGTGCCTGGTTGCAGATCAATACAATACTCTATTCCTTGGACTGGAGGCAATCCTCTAGGCAGTTCTTCTGGAAACAGGTCAAAAAACTCATTTAGCAAGCTTTAGATCTCTTCTTGAACATCCTCTAATTCCCTCATCTCCAACAATCTCCTAACCAACAGGAACATGGGTTCTTTAGCCTTTTCAGCAACTCGAAGCGCTCTTTGACTTATTACCAAGGCTTTCTTTTTACTAGCTCAAGTGAGCTAGTTATGGGTTTTGTTTACTTAGGATTGTGTCATGGGTTGTAACACAATCTTCCTTCCATCCTTAACAAAGGCATAAGTATTCTTATATCTATCATGAGTAACACATCAATTAAACAACTAAGGTTAGCCAAATAGTAGATGTGAAGCTCCCATGGGGATGATATTGCAAACTACTTCATCCTTATACACATTCCCAATACTGATTAGTAGGGTCACTTGTTCGGTTACATACAAAGCACCATTATCATGAAGCTAATATAGTTTATAAGGTTAGGGATGCTTTGAGGTCAGTAAACCTAACCTCTATACAAAGGACTATAAAATGACATTAGTACAACTTCCCCCATCTACAATGATCGTGCATAATTGGCCTTTGACGATACACATGGAATGGAACAGAGTCTCCTTCTAGTCCTCTTCAAAGTTCAGTAGGGAACTCAGTACTCGTCTCAAGACTAGGGTCATCAGTTCTCCCTAGTCGGCATAAACATAGGTCTCCTCTTCCTCTTTGGCTTTGAGTTTTCTAACATCTTCTTTCTCAAGCTCGCTCTCGTTGGTGCTATCCATCACATCTCCTTGGAACACCGTGATACGTCAGTTCAGACACTCAATAGCCATATGGCTAAAGCATGAGCATTTAAAGTACTTTACCTTACTAGTCTTCCATTTGGAGGTCTACCCCTTCTCATATGTCCTTAGGGTAATCCTAACCTTGGGTCAACCTGGCTGATCGACTAAGCCCTATTAGCTTGCCCAGTTGTCATCAGATCAGTCATTCCTATCCTCAGTCGTATATGGCCTCCTCGGTTCGGCTTGAACAGGTAGGTACAGAACTACGGATCGAGGGAATGTTAGCCTAGGTTGGCTCGGAGCACTTCTCCTTTATTTTTTAACTCTCTATACTATCTTTATCACCTCTTCCAAGGTATAAAATTTCTATACTTCTATGATGTTGCGAATCTCGTACTTGAGCCTAGAAATAAACCTCGATACTATATGAGCCTCAGGTTCTTCCACGTTAGCTCTGATCATAAGCATCTAGATCTCTCGTACATAGTCATCAATAGATCGGCTTCCTTAGCGAAGCTCCTATAACTTTTCATACATATCTTGCAAGTAATTCTTAGGTATAAATCTTTCTCTTAACAACCTTTTCATCTCATCCTAGGTTCTAACACTTCGTATTCCATCCTATGCTCTGGTTGTAATCAGATTATTCCACCATATGGTGACATACCCAATAAACTCCAATACAACAAGTCAAACTTTGATAGCATCTATATATCCATAACATTCAAACACTTTCTCAACCTTCTCTTCCCATTCTAAGTATTCATCTGCATCTTCACTTCTACTATAAGATAGGATTTGAACCTTGACATTATCTAGTCCTTAAGGAGCTCGGTGTCCTTATCCCCATGCTTGGTAATAGTCAGCTTCTTCTTCTTCCTCCCCAAACTCTTCAACATCCAAGTCCTCATCATCTTCCTTGATCTTCTCGAACTCTAGTCTTCATCTAGTAACTCCTCCAGCATGAAGGGGTCGAGTTGGGCGATGGGCTTAACCAGCTTAGCCATAACTTCTCTCTTGAATATTTTTATGTAGATTTTGCAATGGCATACCTTAGGGTTGTTTCCTGTTAACTTGCATCACTGTGACTAGACTCTTAACCAAAATTTATGAGTTTGTTAAGTTTATCATTAATGGACACTAGGGTATTACTACCATTATAACCACGACTAGGTTGAGCATGACTACTCTAATCACTAATAACTCCCTAAACAATTGAATCTAAAATGGTACAATACTTCTTGCATAGATTGAAAACTTACTAACAACTTTAATACCCACTGGTCACTCAAACAGAATAGGAATAAACGTGCTATGTTTTCACAATGAAAAACAGAGTTATAATGGAACTACACTTGCTATTACATAAACACACTGTAGTAAGTACAGAAGGAACACAGCAACTACTAATAGTAAAGTTAACTAAAACTTCACTGTAGCTTCACACACTCCCTCTCGAAACAGTGCTCTAATACCAATGAAGCTGATGCGTCTTCGTAGTTAGATACAAAAACACTACAACAAAGCAAACCAAAAATAATAAGGAAAAAGTTAGCAAGTTTGGGTAGCTACTGAATGGATATGATACACCACTCAATCCTACATGGCCTACAATCCACCAAATATGATACACCGGTCTGAATTGAAGGGTCACTCACCTCTACTCCATGCTAAAGGAAATAGATAAGAGTTAACGGACAATGAGAATACTAAGGTTGCTTAAGGTGAATAATTCTATATTCATTAGTTAACTATCTACGTATAAGAAAGTAAGGGTTTATATACCCATCTACTAAGGTTACTTTACATGTATGAAAAAACAAAAAGGATATTCTATAATTTGGTTACATGAAACTTACTAAAAGGGGGTAAAAGAGACAAAAACTATTAAGTGAAAAAATGTGAAGAATCGTTCTCGAAAGATCGTGCCAGAAGACACATATCATGTGATGGATGGGAGTTAGGACTATGATATAAAGTAGATGAAACAGAAAGTGTTGGCAGTTAGGAGGCGACCTGATTTGGACTAGATCGAGGACCAATTGGTTCTTTTGAAGAGAAGTTAGCTCGATTCGAGGTCGAATGCCTCTTGTTGGATCAAGAGCTCACCTCAGCTATTCTTAAGTCATCTTCCAAGATAAAGCATCGCTACTAGATAGGGGCGAATCTAATACAAGTAAGGATCTGATAGTTAGGTTGGTAGGAGACCAGCTTAGGATAAGAATCCCCATCTTGGCTATAGCCTAAAGCTAGTGTCCTTCGAGTCCTCTAGCTCTACAATGTGTGATTGGTCTGGGGGGATGATTCCTATCACCTTTGCTTAGTCATTTCCCTTCAGATAGTATAGTATAGATTTTACATTATCAATATTGTAAGAAGCCAGCAGCCGTTGTATATGTGAGTTGGTGAAGGGGATGCCATTATGTAAAAGGACACACTTTGAGATTCCAAAATGGCAAATAATATGTTCCTTCATGAAATTTGCTTTGGCAAGTCCTATTGTATTCTTGAGGGGGATCGCCTCAACCCACTTGGTGAAACATTCAATTCCAACGAAGATCCATATACATCCTCTAGATAGTAGGTGTATTAGACCAATTAAGTCAAATGCCTAAGTATGAAATGGCAATGGAGTTCTTAAGCTATGCAATGTAACCGTAGGAGCATGGATTACATCACCATGTTATTGGTATGTGATACAGTTCCTAGCAAAATTGAATGTATCATTTTCCATGGTGGGCTAATAGTACCCCATATCAAGCAAGTAGTGGTATAACTTCCTTCCCCCTTGATTTTCCCTACCATCTCCAGAGTACACTTCAAACAATATAGTTTCTATTTCAACATGTGCTATACATCGGAGAGTCTTTCCCATGAATTAATGTTCCTCACCATCTCCAAAGTGTGCTTCAAACAATATAGTTTCTATTTTAAGATGTGCTATGCATCAAAGAGTCTTTCCCATGAATGATACCCTGTATAACTCACCCTCATGTATAAGATACTTTCTTACTTTATGCTTTACTAATTGAGCATCTATGCTATTCTTAGGCAAATTATTTTTTAAGTAATCGATGTAAGGGAGCCTCTAATCACCTGCACTTGCTATAAAGTTGTATTCTCCTTAGTTAGGGAGTTTAACACACTTTGGGCAACTCATTTGTAGTTGGGATGCATCTTTAGAAATTGTTAGCTAGTAATATGTTGCGCGTAGAATGCGATGGCTAGTAATACCCTGTACATCGAACGCGGTGGTATGTAAGTAGTGATATGTAGCAGGTCTTAGACCAAGAATGAGGCAATCGAGGTTCAAAAGAGAATAATGAGTAGAAAGTTAAAATAAGAGGGTGGTTTAATGGTGAATGTGCATGGATATCATGTACTAAGATACAAACACAATTAGGAGTTGAGCTTGAAATAAAGTTCGATACGACTCACGAACACTAAATGTCACTCGAGTTTCAAATGAGAGGTTAAATGTGATTCACTAACTCACTCAAATGAAGGATTTACCACAATCTTAAGGACAAGATTGACAAGAACGTAAGCAAGATTAAAGCATTAATTAACACTTAATGATCTAGCAATGCTAACTCTAAGAGCTTAAGAATGACCTTGCTTGAAAAGGTAAAGTTCTAAGTATATGTATGTTCTTCATTATCTGATGATCTATTAGCTAATTACAAAAGTTGCGATTTATAGCAAGTCCTAGAAACTCTAGTGGTAAAATTGTAAATAATGTATATGGCCTTAAACCCTAACGAATGGGCCCATAACTAAAATAAAAGAAAATATTCACAAAAGTACAAAACTATACGTTTAGCAAAAGGAGTTAGCATGTAGTCATTCAGCCTGTCTTGGAAGGAATAGGATTTGAACTAGGCGAGGTTAGTGGTTGGATATCTAGGTTCAAGTAAGAGTCCCTGAAGTCTTGTAGTACTTGGTCATGTCACTTGAAAGGTTAGCCCATAATTACTTAATTCTACGGTTAGTCGGCACTAATCTTTCCATGTCATGTCAAGTGGATCTATGGCTTCAAGGCCATAGAAATATGGTCTCTTGGCTTCTTAATAGATGACAGACTTAATGTCTAGTGGCTCCTTCTCTTTCTCTTAGCCTTCTAGTATCAATTATTTCTCAGCAAGAGTTTATTGGCCTTGGCTTTAAACAATTTGGCCTCGAGTTAGAGTAAGTTAGCTTTAGTCTCTAATAGGTTGATGTCAGCTTAGGATAGGTCAGCCTCGGCTTAAAGATAGTTACAGGCTGATTCCTATCATTATCGTGGGTCTGAAAAGAAGTCGTCCTCAACACCAGACAATGAGCATGGGTTGGGATGCTAAACAAACTTGTCTTCCCTTTTCTTTTCACCATAGGTATCGAGTTGCTCTGGATTTCCTCAATGCTCATAGGGGTTAAAAAATAGCTTTTCCCATCCTTTCGAATCATGTAAGTGTTAAGGAAGCCATCATAGATCACTTTTCAGTCATACTCCTATGGTCAGCTAAGAAGTACATTTGTGACATTCATAGGGACCACGTCAAAGTCAATCTTATCCTCATACTATCCCACCTTAAACGCTATTCAGGTTCTTTTATGCACATGGACCATACCCTTGCCATTAAATCACTTCAGTCCATAAGGTCAAGGATGCAGGTAGGTCGACATCTTCATCTTCTCTAGAAATGACGTTGGTGTAGCTTCCTCCATCAACAACCAAGGAGCAGGTCTTCCCATTCACCAAACATCAAATATGAAATAAATTTTCCCTTTACTCAAGATTTGACTTCTGGTTGGCTTGTCATGGCTAAGAGTTTGTCTAGATTTTCAACATAGACATCTTTTTCTATCAACTCGTCTCTCAAACTCTTATCACTCTTCAGGTCCTTTGCCCTTTAAGGTCATGAACCTTTTATTTAGACATTGAGAAGAAATATGCTCATAGCCTAAGCACTTGAAGCATTTAACTTCTCAAGCCTTAGTGCTAGGTACCTTTTCGTTCTCTACCTTCTTTGTCTCGGCTCGATCAAGTCGACTAGACTCACCTCTCTCCATCTTCTTCTTTAGCTTTCTTTCGACATACTTCTCAAGTTTAGGGTTGACTTATTAAGCTCGGTTAGTTGGCCTCTAATGCCTTCTCCTCCTCTGCCTTTCTACTCTCGATGCTAGAATGATTAACTCGTCTAATGAGTTAAACAGCTTCAATTAAACTATGTTGGCAATGTACAGTCCTAAGCCCAGCTATTATACATCTCATCATTAAGGTCTCAAACTCTTGCAAATACTCTTCAATAGTGTTTCAACCTTACCTCAAGTGTTGGAAAGCATATAGCATCTCTTACTTGAAGTATGTCAGTACAAAGCATTGGTTCATCAATCTTTTCATAACTCTCCAAGTTCTGATCAACTCTTCTCCTTCAGCATCTCACTTAGCAACCAATTTATCCCACTAAAGACTTGCATATTCAACAAGGGCTAACGAAGCCAGCTTAACCTTTGTCCGGTCATCATACTCACAGCACTCAAACAACTTTTCGACTCGAGGAATCTCGTCAAGGAACTCTTCAAGTCTACAACTTCCACTTAAGGTCCATCCCTAGCATTCGAACCTTATTGGTTCACCTCAAATCGACTAGTTCTAATGAAGCATTACTTGACAATATTTCTTCTTGGCCTCAGTGCTCTTCTTCGAGCAACTAAGTTTTCAACATCAATACTTCTATCATTGCCTTTTCTTGGCTCAAGTTGGTTTTCCCGTCTTTTCAACTCGGCAGCTCTTCTTAACTATCATTCATCATTATGAAGCTCATTAGAACCACTTCTACTAATGGGTGTACGTTCCCTTCTTTCTTCTCAACCTATACATTTGTGGCCTCTAACTAAATTAGTAAGCTCTTAAATAAAGTTAGTAAGATTCTGAATCTGATATTCTAAGTTGTCAACACATCATCTCTAACTTCTACAAAGGCTATCACCACTATTATTGACACTATCTTCAAGCATACTTATCCATATAGTAATTTCTAAAGAAAATTGAACAACATGATTTACAATAAAACACAATTTACAGTAACCCAGAAACGACTACTACTCGGCTTCTATAGCTACCACAACTGACAAACACTTCTACAGCAATTAAAATCAACTACTGATAGTACCGTTACTTGACTCAACAGCAATACAATACTACAATTAGTAAAAATATGAACAACATACTATACTATAGAGTGGCAACTAACAAATGTTCAAATAATGAAACAATATTTGAAGAACACTAGCATGCATGTCTCCCTAAAGCTCTAATACTAAGATGATACGTAACAGGTCTCAGACCAAGAATGAGGTAGTCGGGGTTCGAATGAGAACAATAAGTAGAAAGTTAAAATGGGAGGGGGGGTTTGACAGTGAATGTGTATAGATATCATGCATCAAGACACAAACACAATCAGGGGTTGAGCTCAAAATAGAGTTTGATACAACTCACGAACACTAAATGTCACTTGAGTTTCAAATGAGAGGTTAGATGTGACTCACTAACTCACTTAAATGAAGGGTTCACCACAATCTTAAGGACAAGATTTACAAAAATGCAAGAAAGATTAAAGAGTTAATCAACACTCAATAATTTGGCAATGCTAACTCTAGGAGCTAAAAAATGACCTTGCTTCAAAGAGGAAAGTTCTAAGTATGTGTATGTTCTTCACTATCTAATGATCTATCTACTGATTACAAATATTGCTATTTATAGCAAGTCTTAAAAAATGTGATAAAATTGTAAATAATGTACAAGGCCTTAATCCCTAAAGAATGGGTCCATAACTAAAATAAAAGAAAATATTCACAAAATTACAAAATTGTGTGTCTAGTAGAAGGAGTTAGCATGTAGTCATTCAACCTATCCTAGAAAGAGTAAGATCTAAACTGGGTAGGTTGGTAGTTGGATGTCTGAGTTCAGGTAGGAGTCCCTGAAGTCTCACAATGCTTAGTCAAGACACCTAAAAGGTTGGCCCATAGTTGTCGAATTCTACGGTTAGTCAGCACTAATCTCTCCATGCTGTATCGAGTGGATCTATAGCCTTGAAGCCTTAGATGTATGGCCTCTTAGTTTCTTGGTAGACGATAGACTTGATGCCGAGTGGCTCCTTCTCTTCCTCTCAGCCTTTTGGTATCGGTTATTTCTCGACAAGAGTTGATCGACCTTAGCTTTGAATAGTTCAACCTTGGGTTAGAGTAAGCTAGCTTCAATTTTTGATAGGTCGATGTTAGCTTAGGACAGGTCTGCCTCAACTTAAAGATAGTCACAAGCTAATTCCTATTCAATGGGCCTTCCTCTTTACACCAGATCTTGTGGTATTTATCTAACTCTAAATGAGCTTATTTTGTGCAAATACATTGAGACAAGACAGCTTTTGGTCCCTTAAAATACAGGACACCATTAATATAAGTAAAGTTCTTCAAATTTGTCATAGAAGATACATTTGGATACGCTAACTGCACCTTAATGGGAGTGCGCCAATCATCTTGCACTTCTTCATCTTCATCCACTAATTGTAGAGCCATGCATGGGATGAATTTCTTAATAACTTGGATGTTCAAATTATTTTGTATAGTTTGAATGAGAACTTTGGAAGCCAATGTTGCTAAGGCTTCTACATAGCGGTTGGTAGATCGTTTAGCATGTCCTACCTCACTGATTTGAACTTGCCAACTGAAGATTGCATTACAGCCTTATAAGGCACTAATGCTGGTTCTTTGAGAGAAAATTCACCATTTGCCTACTTGATGATCAGGTTCAAGTCATCATGAATGCACAAGTTAGATGCACTAACGTTTTAAGTAGAAATGAGACCAAGTAGGACAACTTTATACTTAGCCTCATTGTTGGTATATGGGAAGTCTAACTTAAAAGCCAAAGGTATCTCTTAGCCTTCTAGAGATGTTAAGATTGCCCTAGCTCCTTATCTAGTGTTACTAGAGGAGCCATCATATTGTACTTACCACTTTAATTTGGTTTTGCTCTCATAGTGTCTTCATGGAACTCTGCAGGAATTATATCTATGATAGGAGCCCTATATGTCACAAGAAACTGAGCCAAAAGGTTTGTTGGAGCCTAATACTTAATAGCCTTAGGTGGCACAATCATGATGTCAAATTTTGATAGGAGGAGCAACCATTTTGCAGTCCTTCCTAAAAGAGCTAATCATGACAACAAGTATTTTAATGGATCTAAATGAGTGACAAGATTAACCTTATGAGCCAGAAAATAGTAGCATAACTTTTGCATGGCAATTACTAGTACGAGGTACTGCTTTTCGCAAGCTAAGCATTTCACCTTGCTTCCTTGGAGCATCTTTCTTAAGTATTAGACTGGTCATTCATCACCATCTAATTCTTAAGCTAACAAAGCCCCGATAGACTTATCAATGGCTATTAAGTAAAGGATCATTGGCAATCCTTTTACAAGCATTATCATCGTTGCTAGTGATGTGAGTATCTGATTGATCTTCTATATGGCTTACTCGTGAGATTTCCCCCCATTCAAATGGGAATTCCTTTTTCATGAGCAATTGTAATGGATGAGAAATTTTTGCTAATGTAGGGATGAATTGCCTAACATAGGAGACTTTCCCCATGAAGGTCTTTAATTCTCTTGGACTAGTAGGTAAAGGCATAGAACATGTAGCTTGAACCCTTGCAGGATCTACATCAATTCCTTTCCTATAAACAACGAATTCAAGGAATTTACTAGAAGCCACCTCAAAGATACACTTCAAGGGATCCATATGCAATTTATATAGACAACATCATTCAAAGACCCTCCATAGATGAGTTAAGTGATTAGGCACCCATCTTAACTTGATAACAATGTCATCAACATAGTCTTCCATGAAGTTATGCATCATGTTATGAAATATAGCAGCCATTGCCTCCTAGTAGGTAATTCTTGCATTCTTAAGTCCAAACGGCAAGACTATGTAGTGGAAATTTCCTACTAGTGTTCTAAAAGTAGTGCATTCAGCATATCCAGCAGCTATCTTTATTTGGTTATAGCCACTAATGCCATCTATGAATGAGAATAATTCATGTCCAACTATAGCGTCCACCAATGTGCTAATATTTGACAATAGGAAACCATTCTTTATGCAAAAGCATATATATCCATTCTTCTTTTTAACTGGCACATTTTTTGCTAACTAAGGAGGATGTTCAATTAGCTTAATGAAGCCAACTCAGAGCAACTTTTCAATCTCTTCTTTTTGTTTTGTCTTTCAACTTCAAGACAAAAGATTCTCTATCCTTACTTTACTAGCTTAACCCCAAGTATGATGTTCAATCTATGCACCACTAAACTAAGGTCCAATCTTAGCATTTCATCATATGTTTAAGAAAATGCGTCCTTGTACTCCTTCAATAACCCTACTAAGTGGACCTTAATCTCTTGCAACAGATTCTTGCTAATGAAGATAGGTCATGGAGACTCCCTTGGCCCCACCAAATCAAATTCCTTAATCTCTTTGGCTTGGGGTTTCATTTGGTCTTGCATTTGAGAAGAGGTAGGCTGGGTTTCTTGCACCGATATGGGGTTTAAGGAAGATAAAAATGCCTCCTCAGATCCCAAAGACCATAAGCAATATACCCTTCACCCATCATCCATGACAAAAAATTTTTATCTCTTCAGCTTTTCTTTGCTTCTTCTTGCCTACATAAGAGTCTAGCATTCTCCTCTTCTTCTTTTGTTTATCTAAGGTCTCCTTCCATATGGGCAATGGTGTGCTAAAGGGTTTGTCAATGGCAGTCTCTCCATCTTCAGTATACTCATCAAAGAACCCTGCATCGGCTAAATAAGACTTGTTATGTTCAAATGGGTTCTTCATAGCTGGAATGAAGACATCTTTACCCTTCCAATGGCCCTTAATGTACTGGTGCCATGTTGAGGGTATATCATGCAGTTACTTCTTCCCAAGCAATAGATGGTAGGATACGAGTGCATCAATCAAATAGAATCATGTAGATCCCTATACGGGTCCAACTTTAAAGTCTACATTAACATACTCTATTATGCTTATGCTTGTTTTAATAAAGCTATTTACTGCAATAAATTGCTTCGCTAAGTGTCAGTTGTTTATCCTTATGGCCTTGAAAGTAGACTTTGGCATAATGTTTATGAAAGAGCCATTATCTATGAATGTCCTCCTAATGGGATGCCCATTGAGTATACTCTCCACATAAAGAGGACGATTATGACTAGGATTTTTTGTATACATGTCTGCGTTAGTAAAGAGTATTGTATTTTCATGTGTGTTAGCTATCCTTCATATTAGTTGCATTGTACGACACTCCCCATATTATCTCTCAGAAATCTGGGTAAGTGTAGTCATTGCTGCAAGCTGTGCATCTTCATCAAATCTTAGTAAATCAAAGAACTTCCTAAAGTTAGAGGTCTTCATTAAGGTAGCAACCACTAATAGACATACACCTTGGTTGGTTTCTATTACTACTTCCTTCTCTTCATGTACCTTAGCTTATGGCACATCTCCTTCTTTTTGTTTTAGATCATGACTAACAACATTCGTAGCGCCTTGTTAGGTGTTGTGTGCTAGGAGCAAATTATTGCGTACATCATTATTCTCTATGGCAAGTTCCCCATTACGAAACCTATCATTAAATATCTTCTTTAGTATCTAGCATTCTTTAATTAGATGACCCATAGTCCTATGATATCTACAGAACTTAGGGTCATTCTTCTCATTTGTAGTTAACAAACGTTCTACCCATGGGAGCTTTATGTTCTCATCCCATAACCACTAGTCAAGTACAGCTTCTACCTTGCTCATCTGGTATGGGAATGATATAGTTGATGTAGAACCTTGTGAATTATTATTCCTTAACTTCTTATTATCTTTAGAACTTTCTCTTCTAGCTGAACTAACAAATGTTGCTCATTTCCCAATTCTCCTACCTTCTATCCGTTGTTGCTTAATGGAATTATTAGTTCTTCTCATAGTCTCAACAAGTGCAAAGAAAGAATATAAATTATGGTTTTCTAAGTAGACAACGTACTTCGTAAACATCCCTTGAATGCAAATCTTCACTAATTCCTTTTTGCTATATATATCTTGAATGTCTAGGGTGCACTCTCTAAAGCACTTTATATAATTCATCAAAATATCTTTAGCGTTTTGTTGTGTTCTTCCCATGTCTGTAATTGTGACTCGTTCTTAAGTGGAGAAGAATTTCTCCAGAAAGAGCTTGCACATAGCTCCCTATGAATCAACTAATCCTAAAGGGAGGTTGACAAACCAGGTATATGCCTTCTCTATTAATGATTGAGAGAATTCTCTAAGCTTTATGTCATCATCAAGCCTATAAGGCTTTGATTGCCTCTAAATAGAGCTTCCGAGTTTTACAATTTATAAACTTATATCCTATCCTTAACTTGGTTTGATAAGCAAATATACCTATCATTTTATAGCACGGATGTATATAGGGTTATCTCTACTGGAAAAATGACTCAAACACTAGAACTTAATAATTTTTCCTATTATTTAGCAGTCAAATTTACTAAGTGATCGATTATTAAGACTGTAATTGTTAACCAAACTACACTAATCCACAAACTAAAGTGATTAATACAATGATTGCAAGAACAACTACAAAAATACACTCAACATGCAAACTTGTTTCATCATTTAGCATCATCTTACCAAAATACTTTTCATCCTAATACTTGTTAACTACAGGAAATTATAGTATGTAAGCATTCTTCTCAAAAATACTTACCTCTAATCCTAATTGTGTCTATTGGAATCTCTTCTTAATTAACAGCTAACTAAAATTGCATTGATCTCATGTTAATGTATCAATTCCCCCACGAATGCAACAACTTTCCCAATGATATCTCTATTATCAGGAGTAAGTTGTTCCAATATCTATTCAATAGAATTGTCTCTCAACATATTCTATTGAAATCCATCCTAGGTTAATGTCGTACACTACATCGCACTTAGATTTATTAAATGTCATTCATCAGAATTAACAAACAGTAGGAAATTACTTTTTCAAGCGCTTGATCATACTAAGTGATGTAGCAAGTTCTAACGGATTACTCACATATGATGAAACAACAATACAAACTAACATGAGACATAATTATGTAGAAATAAATCATGGAATAAGTTAAAAGTAAAAACCCCTTTTTATTCCAATGAAGAAGTCTGATAAATATACGAACAACGAATTCCCATCATCTCTCGTGAGGAATTTCGGGAAAAGTACATAATATAACACTTAGAAACTATACAGCATATAACTTGGTACAAGAATGGGTGAATGGATGTGTGTATGGATAGACGATGTGTTGCTCTTGATGATATTCTTCAAAATGATCCATCGTCTGTCTTGATTAGTTGCGGTATTTTTATATTCTCCCTTCAAAGGACTTAAATCTACCTCTTCAAGGCATCACTTAACGTTTCTCATATACTGGTTCGCGTGAAAAGGTTGAAAAGAACAGTTGTGCCCCTTTTTATCGTACCTATGACTCGGGGCGTAATAGTCTCGAAAAGAATTATTTTTCACCAATCACAACCGTTATTGAGGTCGTAAACTCCTCATCGCATTATTAGATCTCATCACACCTGTGATAATGGCCGTAGTCATCCTCCTACTATTCAATCACAGCCGTGATTGAGGGCTGACCAGGGCTAGATTCTTCATTGCTTCACTATCATGCCCGTGATTGATGCTACTTTACTTATTTCTTCCCCTTTCATGGTCATAACTAACTTGAAAGTTGTTATTCTTGTGTGTATTTCATCTCTTTGCTTGTGATTTACCTAAAATCATTATTTTATACAATTAAGTACCCAATCTAAAGAGTTAAATCACATTTATGATCAATTATATACCTAAACATGCTTTGAAAAGTAATTTACACTTAAGCTTTGCTTGTCCTCAAGTAAACACTCAAAACAATTAGTTGCATATTTGACAAAATATCCATAGTGCTTTAACTTTGTGCATTCCCCATTGTGTTCTTAGAATACAAAAACAATATTCTAAGACTAATCAAAATAAAAGACACTTTACCCTTGCTATTTAACAAAAATCCTTCAAAGGTCCAAAGTTAACACAAAGTCAAATAGATCAATGAAAATTGGTTATACTTCATCTTCTTCCCTAAATGTATAAGAAACCTTCAATTACTTCTTAAGAACACTAATTTAGAAGAAATATATATTGCATCCATCTTTCCATCTTTCCCCTGTATTTCTACTTCTTTTATTGAATCTCTCTAATATGACTTACACATTGCATTTGTTTTTTGTTTTTTGTTTTTTTTTTTTCTTTTACACATAAGAATACCAAAGATTAGTAGTGGAGTCAAACTTTGCTCTTCTGAGGGACCAAAGCTTGCCTTTACTAACTTAGTTATGAGGTCAAAGTCTAGCAGCAAAGTGAAACTTCACTTTTCTAAGAGATCAAAGCCCACCCTTACTAACTTGATCCTTAAAAAATTCTTATTACAAAGTTATAAAGACAAAAATTATTAGCGGGGTCAAACCTCACTCTTTTGAGAGACCAAAGCTTACCCTTACTAATTTAGTCCTTAAACACTTCAATTTATTCTAATTTAAGGAGATTCTCAAGAAGTATCAACAAGTGAACTACTTCATTTTCCCTTTTCATTCAAGATTAAATGATCTCCCAAAAGAAATCGAAAAGTAGATATACGACTTAGAAAATTTAGAAGCACAATCAATTAACTTTGAAATAAACACTACGATGCACTTCTAAGCCCTAAACTCATTCATTAAATAGTAAGCAAGTGTGATTCACTGAGATTTTATCCTATAATCTTGATCATGTAAACTAAGTCTACAAGGATTGAGTAAGGCACAAAATTGACTCACCAAATTGAATGCTATTTTGTCAAATCTACAATCCATTAAGTCAAGTCATACTTTGAAACAATCAAACTTAAGTGGAAGGTTTTTGATGAACATAATTTACCCTTCCCCACACTTAATGAGAGACATTGTCCTCAATGTCGGAAGGAAGTAAACGAGGAATAAACATAAAATTTGAACAACGAGAAAGAGAAAAAATAAGAAACAACAAAAACTAACCTTCCTTGAAACATGAAGTTCGAGCAATTCATTTGATTCGTTATTGATTAGAGATTACAACTTCTAATACCAAGACAACTTGAACAACGATAGACACCTGACCATCAAGACAAAAAAACAAAAGATGACAAGCTCATGATACGAAAGTCTCCATAACAGTATACATCAATAAAAGTAAGCTCTTAACAAACTAGTGATCTTAAACCATCAAAACACATCTAAATAACAAGAAAGAAAGAAGTTAGTCATCACCAGCTGCTACCTCCTCGTTCAACCCATCTTTATACTCCTCAGAGGACTCCTCCGCACTTCCATTCTTAGCATCTTGTCTAATTGGTGCTTACTGAGCTTCTTCAGTACCTTCTTCATCATCACTATTAGCTTCGTTAGACTCATCCTCATCATCACCAGAGTCCTCCTCTTCAAACTCTTCATCTCCTCCTTCTTCTCAGGGAGCTGGTATTGGTAGGGGAACCGGAGGTTGACTAGAACCAGCTTCCTCCTAAGTTCGAGGACGAGAGAAACAGGAAAGTATAGCTACTCCCACTTTGGTGGCTATATTCTTCAAGAGCCCAATGATCCCCTTCTGAGTTTCCTTAATCTCAGCCACTTCAGTATCTAATCTCTTTAGATTGCTGACCGAGAAGCTAGAAGTTAAAGGTGCAAACTCAAGAGCTCTAAGGCCCTCAATATCCAAATTAGGATCTAAGACTCTTGCAATACCTCATTGATTAAAAGGGGTTCTTGGAAGTGATTCAAGATCAACACAAGAGTCACTCAACCTGTTACTTATAGGCTACAACCTCAGATTCCTTAAAATCTTAGTGATTAGCCCCCTAAAAATATGCCTTTGCTCTTATCAAAAGTCTGCTAGCAAAGTCTTTATGCGGTTAATATGCCTACATTCACTAGAAACCCCTTCAACACACTATATAAAGATAATAAATCATGTTCCCCCACTACTCTAGGGCTCTCATGCTTCCCGTAGATTGTCTTGACTAGAATATAATGGAAGACTCGAGCACTAGTCTTCTTTAAAGTAGAAGCCTTTGATTTACTTGCCCTAAAACTGCTTTCATTAGAGATTTCTCTCCAAAATTCAGCTATGGAAGTTCCAGGGGCATGCTCACAGGTAAATCAACAAACTCCTCATCTTGAAGTTTAGCTTAGGTATACTACCCCATTGCCTGTACAAATGTCAACATGTCAAAGGTATCAATCCTTCCAAATGCAAAGAACTCCACCTCATTATCCATCTTGGAGTCAATATATTTGTATTTAATCTTAAAGGATGAGAGAAAAGCCAAAGTTGTTTATCGATATGTCTTTTCTTGAACTGAAAACAACTTTAGCCATGGTCCATTCCCTAATAACCATTGCGTAGCTATCTTTAAGCCATACTCCCCCAGCACGTCCTAATCCACCACACAATGTCTCTTAATAATCTTCTTTGCGGCTAACTCTTTAAATTTGTCTACTTGATCATCAATCATACCAGTTGGTGGAGCAACTAACCGACTAGAACTTACTACGTTGGAATGTCGTGGAGGAGGAGGAAGACTATCAGCTCTTAATCATTTATGTTGAGAAGTAGTTGAATGTTTTGGTGCCATCTACAATTATCAATTGTTAGTTCAAACTTTAAGCACACTTCAATTTAAGCAAACCCAATTCAACTTCTTGCTACTTACGAACATAATGCATCTATTAACTAATCATAATCAATCTTAACCAATTTCCAAGCATCCACTAGAAACGAATTCAACATAACTCAACTTGAAGCCATAACATCAACTAAGTATGAATGTCTTCCCTTAACTAAACACACTTAACGTTTTGCAATAATCCTTGATTCTATCATTATCCAAAGGAATAAGCAACTTCCATTACAAATTCATGCAAATTCAAAGTCTAAGGATGATACAAATACACTACAACTACTATAACAACAATTTCACCAATCATGAAAAACATATATAGATAAACCCTAAAGTTACATGAAATGAATTATTGTACATATAAAGAAAGACAAAAGAAAAAGAGGGAAATCATACCTTAGAAGAGTGTTATTGTGATGAGAATAATTGTACAAGTGTTAGAATGGGTTGGAGTAAGGATTTATGCGACAAAAATTGATGTGGGTTTTTTAGGAGGGACAAGTGTAGAGATTGTTATCACAAGATGGAAATTTGAAATGTGAGAAATGAGGAGGGAGAGAGAGAGGGAAATTTCTTAGATAGTAGGGCAACAGGAACATGCTTATAGCCGTGACTCGGGCCGTGATCCCCCTTTTAAGCTTGGTTACAGGTGTGATGAGTCCCGTGATAAGCTTGGTGCCCAAAATTTTTAAACGATCATAACCTTCCCCCTTTTTATAGTCATGGGCGTAATGACATGAAGAACTTTTAGGGTATTGATCACAGTCGTGATTGAGGTATAAACTTTTACAAAGGATTAATCACGGCTGTAATGTATAGGTAGATTAGCCTTGTTAACTTATTACAATTGTGATTGATCCTATGATGAATGCTTTAATTGAAAAATTCAAATACTTACCTTTATCACGGCCGAGTTGCATATTAGGCTTCCAATTTCGATCCACGTCTCTACAGTCTATGAATTCTTTTCTTCTCTCTGAATTGCTATGATTTTCACTCTATGATCTCTTTCTTTGTGCATGAAACTATAAACAAAACACTTGAAACAATCCAAACCACTAACAATAACAACAATTAATTAAAATTAAAAACTCAACAATTCTCAAAGTACTCAAAACAAACAAAATGAAATTGAAAGTCTAGTAAATAAACAAAACATGCTTGTTGAACGTCTCAAGCTCAACATTCTTAAAGCATACAGCTTCATTCCTTGACTTGAGGAGTCTTAACTCCTCCTTGTCTTAAAGTTATAACTTGGACTTGTTCTCTCAAGTTTGTTTTAGTATTCCCTAGAAAAGATCCCGGATTTCTAAAAGTGCTTTTACAATCTACCCAACTTGATTTTCCAAGTTATGGATCAATGCCCCTTGATTTCTCAAAGTAGTTTCAACGGCATGGTGACGTGCTTTAGAATTCTTAATGTACTGAGCCAACATTTTCTCAGTGGACATTGGTTTACCTTGAGGAGGTAGCACTTGTCTCTGAAATCTAGGAGTAGGCATGTTAGAACCTTAACCGATGTTGTTGGCCCATCGAAAATTTAGATGATTTCTCTAACCCAAATTATAAGTATTGCTGAAAGGATCATTCCTAGGTCTGATCCGGTTCCCCAAGTAGTCAACTTCTTCTACTTGATCAATCTCAGACGGGTTAGCCAACCCTGAACCTATAACTGCTAAAGCTTTGTTCTAACCTATTGTGAGGCTATCTAACTTCCTTGTCAACACTTCCACCTTATGTGCTAAAGTAGAAGTGGCAACCAATTCATGTTTTCCTATTGACTTTCTTTCTCTTCCTCTTGTAGATGATCACTGATAATGATTATTGGCCATGTCTTCAAACAATTGAATGCATTGCTCAGGTAACTTATTTCAGGCTTCCTCCAGCAGCTGCATCAATGAGTTGCTTAGTGGTGTAGTTCAGTCCACTATAGAATGTCTGAACTTGATGTCAATCTGGAAGACCATGATGAGGACACTTTCTTAACAAGTCCTTCCACCCCTCCAATGCTTCATATAGAGTCTCTGAATCTATTTGACTAAAACAAGAAATATCTACCCTTAGCTTAGTTGTCCTTAAGGGTAAGAAGTATTTTCTCATAAATAGTTCGGCCGTTTCTTGCCAAGTATTAATGGAATTCCATGGCATAGAGTTAAGCTATTGCTTTGCATTGGACCTTAGTGAAAACAGAAATAGCCTAAGTCTGATAGCATCCTCAGAAACTCCACCTATCTTGAATATGTCACATATCTCCAAGAACTGCTACAAATGGTTGTTGGGGTCTTCATCACTGAATACATTGCCAAATCATTTGAATGATACTCGGCTTGATTTCAAATATATTGGTTTAAACTTTAGGCCGAGCTATACTAGTAGTAGCCCCATCTAGGTTAGGCCTACAATAATCTAACATTATCCTAAGAGCCACAGGTAGATTCACTCCTAACTCGTCTCTTACTTGTACTACATTCCAATTTCCATCAAGATGTAAGTCCAAATTCAATGGTAGATCACCTTAGATACCAACTTCTAGATTCAAGAACTGATATCCTATTGGTAAGTTGGCATTTTGATCTAGGTTATTCATTTTGGATCTCAACGGTTCTCATGTTCTTACTTCCTTACTAGCTAATGGTTGCTTCCCAAAAAACTCTTGAACTTTCTTTGAGTTGCTTCTAAATGTTCTCTCAGGTTCAAGATCGAAGTCAGCTAGATCAGTTGTGTTGCTTCGGGTCATAAACTGCAATTCAGTAAATAATTGAATACGAGCATAAGTACTAAACTACTAACAATTGAAAAGAAAAGAAAAACAAAGGCTAGAACAACAAGAATCCTAATGTTCCTAATGATGAAGCCGATTTTCCCCAACAATGGTGCCAAAAACTTGATCATCTCTAAACAAAGCTTCCGAGTTTTACAATTTATAAACCTATATCTTATTCTTAACTCGGTTTAATAAGCAAGTATACCTATTGTTTAATAGCATAAATGAGTATAAGGTCGTCTCCACCGAGAAAATGACTCAAACACTAGTACTTAATAATTTTTCCTATTATCTGGTAAGCAAATTTACTAAGTGATTGGTTATTAAGACTCTAATTGTTAACTAAACTACACTAATCCACAAACTAAGGAGATTAATACAATGATTACAAGAACAACTACAAAAATACACTTAACATGCAGACTTGCTTCATCATTTAGCATCATCTTACCAAAATACTTTTCATCCTAATACTTGTTAACTACGAGAAATTACAGTATGTAAGCATTCTTCTTGAAACTACTTACTTCTAATCCTAATTGTGTCTATTGGAATCTCTTCTTAATTAACGACCAACTAAAATTGCATTAATCTCATGTTAATGTATCAAGTCCCCTACGAATGCAGCAACTTTCCTAATAATATCTCTATTATCAAGAGTAAATTATTCTAATGAACTAGATCTATTCAATAGAATTATCTCTCAACATATTCTATTGAAGTTTATCCTAGGCCAATGTCGTACACTATACCATTCTTAAATTCATTAAATGTCATTCATCAGAATAAACAGATAGCAGGAAATTACTTTTTCAAGCGCTTAATCATACTATATGATGTAGCAAGTCCTAACGGATTACTCATACATGATGAAACAACAATACAAACTAATATGAGACATAATTACACAAAAATAAATCACGGAATAAGTTAAAAGTAAAACCCCTTTTTATTCCAATGAAAAAGTTTGATCAATACATGAACAACAAATTCCCATCGTCTCTCTCGAGTAATTTAGGGAAAAGTAGACGGCACAACATTTAGAAACTATACAGCATATAACTTGGTACAAGAATGGGCATATGGATGTGTGTATAGATAGATGGTGTGTTGTTCTTGATTATATTCTTTAAAAAGGTCCATCCTCCTTCTTGATTAGTTACGGTATTTTTATATTCTCCCCTTCAAAGGACTCGAATCTACCTCTTTAAGGCAACACTTGACATTTTCCATGAACTAGTTCGCATGAAAAGGTTGAAAAGAACAATCGTGTCCCTTTCTATCATGCTCGTGATTCAGGGCGTGATAGTCTTGAAAAGAATTATTTTTCACTAGTCACTACCATTATTGAGGCCGTGAACTCCTCGTTGCATTATTAGATCTCATCACGTCTATGATAATGGCCGTAATCATCCTCTTGCTATTCAATCATGGCCGTGATTGAGGGCTAAATTCTTCATTGCTTCACTATTATACCTATGATTGATGCTACTTCACTTATTTCTTCCCCTTTTATAGCCGTGACTAACTTAAAAGTTGTTATTCTTATGTATACTTCATCCCTTTGCTCATGATTTACCTAAAATCATTATTTTATATAATTAAGTATCCAATCTAAAGAATTAAATTACATTTATGATCAATTCTATGCCTAAACATGCTTGGAAATTGTAAAGTAATTTACACTTATCAGGCTTTAGGATTTCAATAGGTGTTCCTTCGTACTTTCCTTTTTGCTATTGAACAACATGAATTTAGGACTTACATAATCCTTAAGATATGGCTTTGTTGCGATGCATTGATGATTTAGGAGTTTCAACTTTGGTACTCTCATAGATGACCTGGCTTGTTCTTTCCTCATATAAACGTCCAAGTTTTCCCTTGTTATAAAGGAAGTCCTTAGAGTAGAGGCTATGGACGTAAGTAGTGGAGAAGGAGTGACATTATGATGAGAAGTAGATCTACTCAAGATTGGGATGGTAGGATTGGATGGAGAAGCAAGCACCCGTGAAGATGAAGAGCTACCTAACTAAACTTTTACATTCTCTATTGCAAGGGTTGATTGTTGTGCAATTTCTAGTAGAGGGGTTTCATTACCTCCTCCTTAATGGAGATCTTCCTTAATAGTTGGAGGATTGATTGGTTAAGTTGAGGTAATAGCACCTGGTTATGCAGCAACCACAGAATTTGGCAAAGCCATACCTTATTGCACAATAGCAGTAGTAGCCATCTTAGTGAAGATGGCTTGGAACATAGCCATGAACTGGTTTAAAGCCCTCGTAACTTGCTACATTGTCCGCATTATCTATATGGGATCTAGATGAGCCTCAAGCATTGAATGGTCCTAGCCAATATTCTCAAGCATTAAATGGTCCTAGCTAATATTCTCAGGTATAGGAGTAGATTATGCTCAGTAGGCTCAACATTTGTGTCGAGCTCTTGGTATACAGTATCAAACATACCAGTTGTTCTCTTCTTAAAAGGTGCCATGTCTCTACAATCGCTCTTCCCTAGTGGAGTCACCAAAATGTAGATGTAAGAGTTTAATTGGAGTGATCACGTACGTACTGTATAAGTAATGCACTATATGTGACTTCAAAGAAGTGAAGTGAAACTATCACCTAAAAAAGATTATTAGGTGAGAATAAAGTATGGAGAAGGAACATGCAATCTTAATGTCTCAAATGCATAAGCGATAAACAAGACAACCTTAGATGTTGTCACAACCCGAGGGGGCTAGTCGTAGCAGTCGCAGTATACCATACATAAGATTGCAGATTGAATTCCTTTACACTTCCAGCACTTTGGTAGTTCATTACTCTTTCTTTGAAACCTTCCTGGTAGTCTTACAAATCTTCTCATCTTGTTACTACTACTTCCACCAAGCCCTTCAAAAGGTCTCTTTCCAAATACACTTATTTTACATTTTCCTGCATCCTCACTTTACCTTTTTGCATTATCCAATACTCATGCTTTTTCCACCATATCAGCAAAGTTTCTTGGTTCAAACTCCATAATTTTCCTTCTCATGTCAACATCAAATCCTCTGGAAAAGATTTGCATCTTCAATCTATCACTCGTTTGATATTCAGGTGGTGTAAATTGCAACAACCTATTAAATTCTACTTCGTACTGCTCTACAGTACGCGTCCCTTTCGTAATATCCAACAAATCTTCATTATACTTCAATCTTAAACTTCTAGGAAAGTAATGCTCCAGGAATTCATGTCGGAAAGCTCCTCAAGTTATTGGTCCTCTCAAATTCCTCTGTTTTGATTCTCACCAAGTTCGTGCTCTCATTTTCAACATATATGTACCATAGATAAGCCTGAGATGTGGTGCAATCTCGAATGCCTCAAATGATCTTTCAATTTGATGTAACCAATCTTCTACTTCATCAGGTCTACTGGCTACACCCTCAAAATACTTGTTACACCGTATAAATTTTGGCAAAAGGCTACGCTGTTGCTTAAGATCCATAGGTACTTGAGGCATCACTCCTACTGGTACAGCCGGTGATGGTGGAGGTAAATGAATCTCCAGGTCTACTATGAGAGGTGGTGCTTGTATAGGTGGTACTGGCTCTCGAGCTAAATATGTTCTTAATAATTCATTCTGCGCGTGAATAGCCGTGAGAATCTCATTTGTTCTATCTTAAGGCCTTCCAAGTGGTCTTCCTTGTACAAGTTGTTCCCTTTCTTGAGAAGGTTGAGCTTGCTCATCCAATTGCCGTCTTCTGTGTCTAACTTGACTAAGAAATTCATTACCAATTTTCAATGATCTACTTATTCCAAATGATTGTAGAAATCACTAATACTAAATGAAGATAACACACATGTATATCAACATCATAACAATAGTAACAAAGGCTGCAATCTTTCATTTTTTATCAATATAGTGAGGTTACATCTATGTAGTGGTCACTTCTAACGAGTGAAACTCTACTGATATATATATACAGATCAATCCCAAAATATAGAGTTTTCAAAATACAAAAGAACTCCCATAATACATAAGTTCTCACCATACATAAGGCTCTCGAGTACATCAAAACTCTCAAAATTCATAATAATCTCACTACATGAAAACTCTCGAAGTACAAAATGATCAGTCATGATCCTAATATATACAATAAAAGGAGCATGCATGATCATGCATGATCACTCCGATACCAAATCAAAATACGACCTAATCATCCTAAACATCTCTCAATGTCGAGTAGAAGGTCCTACAGTTGTATCCTCCTCCTGTCTATGTCCAGGAAAAGTCGATCCAACATTGGAATATATACTGGACTCCTCACTAGGGGTCTGTCAAGCCCACTCTCTCGGCAGCCAAAAATCCAATGGATTCGATGTGATGGTAAGTATATCAGATAAGTCACCGCCTACCAAAACTATAGGTGAAAGTCCAGGGTCCACCTAATAATACTCAAACTCGTCAGCTGGGGTTATCTGCTATAATGGCTCGGCCTGTATGACAGGGGTATCTAATAGTAAACCAAGTCCATCAAATCCAATCCTCGATTGTAGTATGTGAACATCGATGCTATGGATATGATCATACCACGGCTCCCTGCTAATCCTTATATCAGTCATAACTTTAGCCTGATCCTGAGTAATAACAGAAAGATGGTCAACACGATAATCTACAGCTAAGGCAATCCCATGTTCAACTATCCTACTATGGCCAAAGGATGGTGGTAGTGGAAGGGAATCAGCATCAACCAGAAATATAATCTCCTGAGTACGATCTGTACTCTCCTCCGACTCTAAGTAATAGATCATCTCCTCATTAGTAGGGAAACAACCGACTGAGGTAAAGACCCAATAAATCCTCCTATCAACCCAATAGGGGCTCAGTCCTCGGTACCAGGCAGATATTACCTCACTGATAGTACAAGTCGGCCCACCAATGCTAAGTCCTTGCAAGCAATCCTAAGTTGATGCCGATAATCTCGTAGACTCTCTCCCTCTCGGAGACGGAATAAAGCAAAAGAAGTCCGTAGCTCCAACTCAATCTTCTAAATCAATAAGGCATAAAGTTACTTTTATAATTTATTTATCATAGCTTTTAGTATGTAAATTAAAGCTTAAACACTTAACCCAGTTCTACCCCTCTCAATCTTCCCAGATAAGGTATCCTACTATCTAGGGTTAGGTTTTATTTAACCTAGTTTGAATCATACTCTAATACTACCTAACTGTCATAAGTCAAGGGGGCTAGTCGTAGCAGTTGCCGTATACCATACAAAGGATTGCAGATTAAATTCCTTTACAATCAACAATCCTTTTATACGATACACAAGGCTACAGCTACTACTAACTATCAAGAGTACGCAAACTTAAGCAATATCATTTCATGATAAACAATAATATTATAAAAACATAAAACATAGTCTATTTGTATAAAAGTTTACAGATACAGAGTCTAAAACGTATTTAAAGTTAGACTAATATAAAAATTACATATTCAAATCTATAATTTATCAAAAGTATTCTCCGTCCTCATCCAGCTCCTATATTAACCCCGTATAGAAAACTAACCTCAAGCATCCGACGGCTCGACTCTACAAAAAGGTCGGCTTGTAAGAGAAAACTATAAGGGTATAAGCTTACTAGCTTAGTAAGATAATTTCCCTCAACCATACAGCAAACAAGTCATACAATAATTAGGTTTAACTAAATGAATGCATGACAAATAGTATACCAAACAAATACATGCAGGTGACCAGGTACTGCATACAACTCAGATTTAATGCCATCTGAAGTCAGGGTTGGAGATTTATCGGTACAATCAGATCCGGGTATCATATTAGAACTTATTTCATAACAAAACTCCGCATTTCGTATTTATAATGTAATGGTATATCCATTACTAGCTTTATTAAAATGAGTTCTACATATAATTATGAGTAGGTTCATGCAACCCTCACTCACCCCTAAACAAAGGCCTCTAGACTCAACCCTTAGTCAGGCGGTTGGCGCCTCCAACACTTAGTCATCCTGCAAGCTAGGGTCATGTCATATTGCACGTGTGCACCGTACGAAATCTATCACAATCAATAATCAACTCACGTATGGCCTCTCGCTACCTCTGTGTAATGTGACTACCGGAATTAGTTATGTAACGCATGATTTATGCTTGATCTAAGTTAACTTTTTCTAATCGAATAAAATTAAGTCTTATTTATTCAGTGATCATTCCAAGTCATAAACAATCAATCTAGTGAATCTACTATACAACAATCATTATATTATTGAAATTTAAAGTAAATTTACCATCAACAACAATTATCATGCACAAGCATAACTCAACCCTATATACGTTCATTTATAAATCATAACTTATATTCACTAACTACAAACACAAACAAGTATGGAATCATTAGAAAAAACTCACTCAATCATGGCTAGCTCAAGAGTCGTAGTAATCTGGGGTCAACTCAAGGTTGTTATCGAAATCACCTGAAAATAAGGGAAATTTGTAAGTTTAAGAATTTAAAGTTAACTAATATTATAATTTTGTAAGGTCTATTTCACCTAGTTACGTGAAATTATCAATTGAAGCTTTTTATCGAATCGTGTGTGACTTTTTCGTTTTAGCTTGAATTGTTATGAACTTATAGTCCATTTTGATCATTTTCGAGCTTATTTTCTCGTAATAAGGTCTATTTTGGATGTTGTGACTCATAGTTTAAATTATGTTATAAAAACATCACAAAAATTATTATTTAAGTTTAAAAATTATAAAATATTAATTTTCGTTTTTTCTTAACATATTTATAATTTAATAATTATTTAAAACATATATTCGATATTTTTATTATTTTGAGTATATTGCCTTTATTATTTTTATTATTTATATATTTCACGATTATACATATATATATTCATATACTTATAATATATTTTATAATTTATTTTATTGAGAAATCCTTAATTTACGGTAATATATATATATATATATGTACCTACTCCTTATTTAATTATAAATTTATTTTAGTTTATAGTTATCATAATATTACATATATATTTTCGGTATACTACTTATATATACTATACATTATATGCCCTATATATGTATATATATTTATTGAAAATAAACATACTCTTATGTACATAT
>JAMXBB010000005.1:46083115-46207389 GCA_024138015.1 Lumnitzera littorea | reverse complement strand
GTAATTTTTCGAAACATATAAATTATAACAATTCTCATCATAAATTAATTTTGAAATTTTTGTAAAAATTTATCAATTTAATTGGTACCCATTACAATTATAATTTTTACAAGTTATTATGGCAATTTCATTATAATTTCATGCGAATAGGCGATTTAGTCGAAAATTGTATTCGACTATGATTATATCACTATTGAGTAATATTTAACTATTTTATAGGTTTATGTTTATAATTTTAGGATTTCGAACAAATTCGGGTTCAATTTTTTATTAATGGTGCATAAACCAGTTTTAGGGTTTTAGTATGGGATTTAGGGTTTCGATTAATTCCTAAAGTTTTGTTATCGGTATTATATTTGATTTCTTAAATTTCATAATCTTTTATGGTTACTGGCCTTATCAACTTATTATATAGTTTAGGACATTCAGACTTGAATTAGGATTCATCTACTGATTTTCTAGGGTTTACAGAGGTCCTCTAACATTCACCTTAAGGGACCCTAAGCATTCACCTTAGGAGACTTTAAGTGTTTACCTTGTAACTTAAGCAAATGAGATCAATTCTTTATCTGAATTACTTATTTGATCTTGGAGAATAGAGATTTTGTAGAGCATTATTGTTTCTCTATTCTCTCTAAGTGTTTCAAATATAGAGAAAATATTAACTATTTATAAGCTATTAGGTAAAATAGCATCCATCTAATCATCTAAGTGGTCAACGGATGAGATGAAGCCTTCTCAATGCATGGTTATGTAGAATGAGCTAACTAACGGGCTCAAGGCTGGTAGCCTTCCTTAGTGCATGAGCTTGCCTAAGAAAAATTGGATGTAGACAAACCAATCTAATGATCCCTGTTTTTGGGCCATCAAGCAAAATTGTCCTAAATCGTCCTAATATGTGGACTAAACTCTTTAGGCCTTACCACTTAGCCTAAGAAGTTAAGCTAAATAAATAATGGGCATAACCCAATAACTAACGTGGTAATTTTTAGCTCTCTACATATATAACACGCGATGTATAAAACTTATTGAATCTTTTCTCATATAAAAACAAGTAATGGTTCATTAGATTTAGATGCTAAAATTAAGAAATATTATGTACATGCACACCCATATTAATGCATATGTACAGGTAAGTCATAATAAATATGACTCCTAAATATAAACATAATGCTATCCTCCATATGAGCAATTGAAAAGAAATATGTGTAATAATAAAGAAATTTAACATATGGCATAATATCAACATAGCTGCCTAAATTTTTATTTTATTTTAAATTTTACACATAAAATTTGAAGTGAAGATGCCCTAAAAGGAGGGAAAGAGATATGAAATCCATAATAAAGAAAAAAGAAAATTGTTAAGACTCTTCTCATGACTAAAAGCAAGGGAAGCGCCAACTACACAAAAAATAAATAAATAAAAAGAAGTGAGGTAAGCTATGATTCCTTATATATATAAAAAAGGTAAAGATTCATCCCCTTAATGTTATAATTAGTCAAACTTTTATTTAACAAATTTGCTACCTTACTTTCACTTGTTCTATTTTACTAATAATTATTTGCCATACCATCTTTTTAAATCAAAGATGATACCAATAATAAATTTAATAAGTAAAAGTTTGATTGAATATAATATTTAATAACTTTAAAATTTATTTGTAAAATTTCATAAATATTTTTTTGATTGAATATGATATTTAATTATTTCAAACATTAGGATAAAAATTTATTTAAAAGAAAAAAAAAACTAACAAGTATTATGGGGTGATTTTGGAGAATGGGTAAAAAAATTGCAATTTTCGAAGCTTCTTTTTTTTTTTTTTCTTTTAAGAAAAAGTTCGTGTGAAAATATTTTGGTAAATATTGTTAAAATAATGCCCGTTAAAGTGATTTTTTATTTTTGACTTTAGGTGGTCGATGAAGCAACATAATGATCATTTTGATAAACGCATTTCCTTACTGCATTTTCAAGTCAAAGTTCCTGCTCATTTGTATCTTTGACCAAAGGATCGCTCAAAAATTGAACTTGTCTTAGAAAAAGAGAGAGAGAGTTGTTTAACTTAAAGCTTTTGGCTTTGAGAAACTTTTCTGTTTTAAAACAAGAGTATACCGTTCTATGGGATCAATAGGTTGAATTAAGCTGGGAATTGGCGCCTTCAGTTTGGAGAAAAAGGCTTGGATTTGGTGTTCGTGACTCCTGCTGTTTTATTTTATTTTATTTTTAAAGATAAATTTTCGATGTCTTGATGCTAGAAAGTTAGATTTGAGTTTTGTTATTAAAAAAAAAAAAAAGAAAGAAAAAGAAAGAAAGAAATCACAATGAAAACATATTCGGTAGATAGTAAATGCTATATATATGTACAGGAGATATTTGGATCAATCGCCCTTTTTCCATGAAAAGGCATATTCATCTTCTAATAACGTCACTGAATATACTGTTACTAAAAAGTTGTAACAAGTTCATAGATAGTAACTTTTTCACGTTTACAACAAACGAAAAACACTATTATGAAAAAGTGCATAAAAAGACAAAAAAAAAAAAAAAAAAAGAGCAAACAATCAGTTAACACCTAGCAACTCACTACAAGTATCTTCCATATATACACATAGTGTGATATTACCAATCATACATGAACATATAACAAATAGATAGTAGATTTTTAAGTAACTACTTAGTACTACCTTCACATATTCATACTAATTAATTGTAACATATCATGTATACTTACACTTGATATGTACTATCCAATAAATCATTTCTCCACTGATAATAGAGATAGAGCTTGGGGAAGCCAAAGTATCAAACTAGGATTTCTTACAATCTCATCCTTATATTTTATAAAACTGATTTAGCTCTCTATTCTACCATTGATTTATAATTCTTAAAATTTAAACCATTTAATTAATTGTGAATTTAGTGATTCAAATTTAAAGAAATGTAAATCAATGGTAGCTTGAATTACTAGACTAGTCTTGTCAAAATAAAGAATAAGACTATAGAAATCCCCATCAAAGCATTTGTGAGCCACATTTTTGTTAAAGCGCATTTTTGGTACAACATTTGCAAAAACAGTTTTCTATTAAATTTTTTAAAGGTAATGTTTAAAAGTGCAATATTTCACTTAATTGTCAATGATTTTTACTTTAGTCCTCAACAAAAACATTAAACTTAAACAATGGATATATATATATATATATGAATACACACATATATAGGTTTGTACTTATGCATATATACACACATACATAACATATAATATACATACATACATATAGACACTATTTTTGAACTAAAAAAATGAAAATTACTTGCGACCTTTAAATGAAACAATAATTTAATAAGGACTTATTGATGAATGGTGATAATAGATGGGCTCAAATAAGAAACTTATCAATGGATGTAAAATAATTACTAATAACATAATTTAGAAAAGAAATGGAATTAAAAAAAAAAAAAGAAAAAATTCCTTATATAAGTCTTACGTAAAAGCTATCCAAAATTCTATAAATAGACCTTATCTATTCCTTAGAATTTACTACAAGATATCGCTCATTGAGAAGGAAAACCTTAAAGCTACGCCACCTATGTAAGCAATCGAATCTTAAATCTTGCATTGTTTAAGAACTTAGGAGTATAAAATTGTCGCTATTACAAACTAAACCTCACATTCACAACCAATGAAATCTAGAATCTTAATTTTTTTTTTCAAAGGACAAGAAACCTCGAATCAAAATAAGATTTGAACTTTAGGGTGAATATGAAAATAAAACTTGACCAGTTGGTAGAAGATTAGAACTTTATTGAAAAGAAAAACTATTTTATGTAACCAATGGATCATATTCTTCAGATTCTTCCTTCACGGTATTGATAATTGGATATCCACATGTTGGTATAGATCCTAGAGGAATAAACGCATCTCTTGGTTTATGTGCCAAGGACATAAAGTGTTGCAATACACTACTTCAGTAATAGATTGGTTGTTGTGGGCATGTACCAAGCAGGTATTTCCATTTATACTCTTCACAACCCAAACAAATGCATGAAATCAGTTTCTATTGCTTTAACAACCTTTAATTGGTGCATTGCAACACATGTCACTAGAGGAGAAAAAAAAAAAAAAAAAAAGAAAGAAAGAAAAGGTTGAGGAAGGTTTTGTTGGGCGACGGCATGTATGGTCCAAAAAATTTTTCTCAAAAGGGATGCTTTCAATTTTGTCGTTTTTTTTATTTTTCTTAATTTACTCTCTTAAAATCTTAACACACATAATCAATAGTTAGGATTTATAATAACATCATAAGGTATTTCAAAATTCTAGACAATTTCAATAACCATTTTATAAGTTTTTTTTGCATGTTTTCCCCTTTAATTTTGCTAATGATGTAGTATTTATAATAAAAGGACAAGTATAGAAAATTCATCCTTATATTAAATTAAACTTAATGCTTATTTATACTAAATTTATTTGACTCATCTACATATTGCGTCTTCCAAATAAGTATTCTTTATTTATGTCAAAATTCAATTAAATTCCATTACGTTTCAATTGAGCCATCAAAATAAATTTATCATACCGAGTCTCTTGGTGAATGTGTCATATGATTTATAATTTATGGTGATAAAATATAGAGGATTTAAGTGAAGTAAGGATAAAAACATATAAGAACTTAGAAGAATCAAGCTTAATGAATTTCATACAAATATATAAAATTTACATAATTCACCGGAAATATAAAAGGATTTCTAATATATTTATGTTTTCGGTAAAACATTAACTTGATACCTTATATATACTTCAGTAAATAACATGAATGTTCGATTAAACAATTATAAAATAGAAACTTTGTACTGCAAAACAGTGGGACGAAGCTGACGAGTGAAGACAGTACGAAAGGAGAAGGTTTATTTTAAAGTTTGTCGAATTTTCAAATACTAAAGCGATAAATGTGGTCGCCGCATATCCTTTGGAAGATGCCATCACTACAACCTTATTGGAGAACTAACCCTCATTCAACAGTCACATCCTCACCTCTCTCTCTCCCTCTCTCTCTCTCTTCGCTCTCTTTCCATTTTCTTATATCTATATATATAAGAGTCTTTAGTTAGCTGCTCCACATACCAAGCTAGAAGCATCCCTATTCCTATTGTTACAAAGTATATTTCATATGCATCTTCATAAGGTTGATCACGACTTTCCTTAAAGCCCAGGCCACCTCTACTGTGAGGTGGTGGCCACCAGTGATGCGGTCAGCTCATCGCGGTAGGAGGTGGCCGGGTCTGGTTTAGATTCAGCAAGTTTTTGAAATGAGAAGGTCGGATTCTCCCGCAGGGCAACCTCAATCTTTGGCAGTTAGCTCAACTACTATTGTTGGCTAGGTTAATTGATCATCGTACGGACATGTATGGCTCGACCATGTTGTTAATTACATTACAATAGCCACTACGAGTACGTTATATTTTCATGTAACTATGTTTTATTTTATGTAATCTCGTGTAATAATAACTCTCCTCCTTATCTTTATGCCGATTCGATCGATTAATGTTTGCTTGGACCATTTCAATGTTTTGTCAAATACATGTATAAACCCGTACTCTTTGTTTCTCCTTATACCGTATGCATTTGATTAATACTAACCCGGAATTTTACTATAAGGGTTTCTAACGGAATCATTAAAATATATAAATTTATTCGTACTAAGGAAAGTCTTTTTTAGTATGACAAAACTCCAAATACAAAATAGGTTAGAAAAGGAAGTCACAGTTGTCTTCAAATTGAAATCTGGGAATCATAAACATAAAAGGAGCTTGTTATATACGAATAAATAACAAACTAAGGAACAAAAAATAACAGATTTGTAACAAATATATAAGTAATAGTAAAGAGTATTGAAAACCCTTATGAAAATTTATTCTTATCTCTTCCACCTTCTGGAGTTTGGTGAATTCGAATTACCATTATATCTCGCATAGAAATAAGATCAAGGTTAATAATTGAGCATTAGTAAAAGATCTGATAAAAGGAAACAAAATAAATACTTGAACAAACACAAGAAACTTGTGAAAAGTTAGGGTTTCATATAGCACATTACTAACAAACCTTAAGAGAGAGATATTGGAGAGTAATAGAGAGTTTCAGAGAGGAATTGGAGAGAGCAATAGAGTTCAACCTAGTGTCAAGTAAGTGAACCATGGGCTGGGCCTAATAGAGACCAAGTACACAGTAGACTATTAACTTGGCGGCTTGTTCTCAGTCCATATTATTCTGGCTCATTTTCATGCCATCCGTACTCAACAGCATAACACGAAACCCTCTATTGTTCATCCACTTAGTTTCGTATCTTTTCTTTTATAGTAATTGAAATTCAGTCATCCTCATCATGGGTCATTGAAGTTTTTATACATAGTCGTGATCCCAACGATATTAAATAGTACAAATGTATCATGGATTTGAATCCTTTAAAGTGAATTTTTAAAAATTATTTTCTTAAAATACGATTAGGTATAATTAATAGTTAATATTATAAAAATAATATAATATCATCATGATATTAGATGATATTTTAAAAATTGAAATAATCTCAAGTATTAAACTTGTTATTTTATTTAAAATATTTTAGTTGATCTATTTCCCCATATTATACCTATTTAGCCTAATACAATATAATGTTTCTGCCTATTCTTTATCCTTGATTTTGGTCCTCCCATCTACCCTTGATTTTGGTGCTTCCTTCGTGAAGGTATTATCAGATTTTTCTCCCAAAGAAAAATTTATATTGTTTCCACCTTGTACTAATACCCGTCAACATAGAAGGAGAATCATATTCTATGTATATATCCTTTACTATATATATATACACATGCATACATAGTAGTGGACGCACACATCTATATCATGGGTGCATTAAAAATGGTCAATAAACAAACGTATAAATAATTTCAATAGTTTTTAGGATTTTTTATAAATAGGCTTCTAACTATTAACTTTGTTGACATTTAACAAAATAAAATATTATCTTCTTTACTAGTAAAAAGAGAAGTGAACATGGCTTTACAAGTAAAATAAATATGAACATGGAAAATGAATAACCTCTTTTTTTTTTAATTTAAATATATTCAAGTTTTCAAATAAGTGATTTTAAAGAAATAATGTATAACCATTTGAATGTCCGTAATTTATTTAATAAAGATATCGAATAACGGTTACAAAAAAAGATTTAGCATTAGTGATTATGTACTCTATAAATTGAACGTATATTTTTAGCTAATTGGGTGGTAAGTTTACGTGGAAGCTACTTTCTTTGCGTTTTATGGCACTTTTTTTTTTTTTTTCCCTGGATGGGAGACAAGAAGATTTGACGTATAGTAAAGAATAAACCCTTACATGTTCTATCGGTTTGCCGAATATACCTAAGAATGGCTAAAATAGGATAAAAAAAGGAGGAACCTTTTAATCCATGGTTGATCCACCAATAGTTAGGGTTGGTAATTTGTGTTATATATGTTTCATGTCTCATTTTCCTATTTAAATATAATCATATTCGAAAAGTCTAAATTCATGGCACGATCTGTTTTTAACCGTATATAAAAGCCAAAACAGTAACCTAACATGTCTTGTGTCTAAATTAGATTCGTTCATATTAGAGTTGATACTTTATGTTATCATATCGTATTTTATTTATTTTAGGTTTAATATCGTTTATCAATTAAGAACTTATAATAAAATATTTATAGATATTATAACGGGAAAAAAAGTGATAATAATATTTAAATTTTATAAAGACAAATAACATTATATCTTTATACTTAACATAAAATTATAACTTGAACAAAAGTTATAGAAAAGCAAAACCTCACAAAATATAGAAAATTCGAAAATTTTCAATTATATAACATTACTAAATTAAATAAAACAATTGATTAAATAGATATTACTATTACTATTAGTATTAATTTTAAATTTATCACATTATTTGTTAGATTTTCAAAGGAGATAGTTAAAAAATCTACACATGTAATGCCCTAGAATTTAAGGGCTCTACAGTCTGCCATGTATTCTTAGTTTTTTTAATTACACATTAATGTTTTAAAACTAACTAATAACCTCCGAAGTCATCTTTAATAACTTCCATCAATACAATAAAACAAACATCCACAATTTAGACAAAGTATAACTACCTAAACAATTCATAGGCAAGTCATCTCCACAACAATCATAATCTAAGACAATATTCTCATCTTATGCAAAAATAGAGCTTAACAATGTATATAAATCACATACTAACATTTAATTCCACCAATCATCCATAAGTCACCAATACAAATAAAAAACATCCCTCAAACCCGACATGTTAGTAGTAGTCTCAATGACAATGTAAGCAACAAACTTTACCTTAATACCTATAGCTGTAAAATAAAAAAAAAAAAAGCCAAAGTCGAATACGTAATGCATAAGTACATACGAATGTCATACTAAGTCATACATATGCATATAATACAAATACATCAAACATAATAATAAACAGTCAATTAATTATTCTGAATTTAAGCGAGCAACCAACAGCCAGCAGCTAGCAACCAGCAAAAGGGTACTCATGACCCCACCACACCATGATCTTTGTCTACATATATAGGTAGAAATGGATATAAGTTTTCCTTTAAGTTATTCATAACTAGAGTCCAAATTCTAAAGTCCTTGAAACCTAATATTCTAACAGTGTTATCCCATATACGAGTCTACTAAGGAAACCTTAGATATGATCAATAATTGCCTTCTGAGGATTAGCCATTGTGTACCCCTAGGATGAGTAGGTCAAGCACAATTAGCAATCAACAAATTTTAGGTCGAATATAGATTAGTCTAGCTTAATTTGGCACTATCTTAACATGCACAACCATCAAGCATGCATCACATACTTAGAAAAGTCAAACCAAGACCAATTTCAAAGCCCAAGTCCAAACTGTATTCATAAGTTTGAGTCTAATCTCAAGGTCTAAATCGTACTTAACAAGGAAACCAATTCTGATAACTCGGCAATTAGAACAATGAACTTTTCTTAATTTTTCATTCTATTCATTCCAATTCAAACATCTCAAAAAACCCAAACTATCTTTAGATAACACTCTCTAGAGGCTCCCTAAACTCCTCTTTTATTTTAGGATTTTAAAGGTATCTATGGCTAAATAAGAGGATAAAGCCTAGACTTTGGCTAAGGAAAGGAGAGATTAAAATACCTAGAATGAGGATTTTGAGGTCTTAAGGAAGGAAGTTTCAAAATAGAGTTCGATTCTTTACAAAACATATTTGTAAATAAGTTATAATGCTTAAGATGTTCAAAAATGGTTTTAGAGTATAAAATATACTTAAAGAAATAGGTTAGAATACAAGGAAATTAGTTTAAGAAAAAGGAATAGAAGAAAACTTGGTTCAGCCTTTTAGTGTGAACCCGTAAGGTTTAGGGTACCAGCCGACTGGTCCTTGACCACCTTTTATGTCCACAAGATTAGTCACAACTATTCCTACAATTCCATTTAAACTAGCCTCACGGTTCAAACCAAAATAGTAAACAAAGATTTGAATTCCATCCTTAAACTAACTTGATTCTAAAATTTTCTTCAAACCTACTTTAATTACATTTCAATTATTTTTATGTCATCTAAGCTATAAATTTTGGTTTAAACACCAACTCAAATTACTCCATTTTTATTCTAAACTCAATAACACCTCATCAACTTTTAAAATAAGAGGGTAAATGTAAGAAAACTTACTTTATGTGAAGTAAACACGCAAAAAGCCCAAATGAAAGATGGAACCTACTAAGAACTATAAAGAATAACTTACTTTAATTTCATTTCATGCTTCAATCTAAGTAAAACTCCTCTAAAACGAGGTATTATGCTTAGAAATGAACTTAACTCAAGCTAACCTCCAAGAAACTAACCTTAACTCATGATAAAGTTGTCCTTAGTGAAGACTTAAGAATTTCTAGTCGAAATCTCTTAACAATAAGCTAAGATTAACAAGAAATGAGTAGCTTAGGATGCTATTTGGTTAAAAAAAAATAATTTATTTTAAAAAAAAATCCTCTAGGACTTACCTTATCCTCCTCTTAATCTTCTTTTTTAAGAATTTTTTTATGGAAAACCCTAACTTTCTACCTACTAGTAACTATACAAGGAATAGAATTGGGATGAAGACAAAGCTCAAGAGGCTATTTACTAAAAAAAGTAGGGTTTTTAGCTAAAAAGCCACCTTAAGTAGAGGGTAGGATTTTAGTAACCCTGTAAAAAGACTAAAATACCCTTGTTTTTTAAAACAATTTTCCTCAACATTAGAATATATGAGTTTGTAATTTTTTATCCATTTAAACTACAATATAACAAGAAAAAATATATAATATTACTAAATTTAAATTACATAACATTACTAAATTAAATAGAACCATGATATAAATGAATATTGGTATTACTACTAGTATTAATTCCAAAATTTATTACATCATCTATCACATTTTCAAGAGAGATAGTCAAAGAATTTGTATATAAGTTCATAATTTTTTACTTATTTAAATTACGTTCTAGCAAAAAGAATATATAGCTGAAAGTATCTTATACATTTATTTGAGATATCTAATTTAAAAAGAAATAATTTGTACAACAAAATACAAATAGAGAAAAATATATAACATGTTTCATATCCCGTATCTATGTTTGGGAGCTTAACCCAAGCATAGATACGAATTTATCTATGTTTAAATAGATTTGTCCCATTTGTATCTTGTATCAACTTTTTTCTTATACTAACTTGTTTAAATCGTGTTGTATTATGTCTAAATCTATAGTTTTTGGTTCCAAATTGCCAGTCTTACCAATAGTACATAAATGTTAACTTTTCTATTGTTTTCAAATAGATGTAGTAATTCATGTTTGCAATAATTTGCCAATTGTTTTTAAAAGTCAAATTTATGCCATTGTATAATTGAAATTGACGATAAATAATATTTGTACAAATAAACCACATTATGTTTCCTTGATGTGCATTTAGTTTTCTTTATATTTGAAACTATGGTGTTATGCCTCAAATATTTTTTTAAAAAATGCTTTTTAATCGACTAAATGGCCTTTTGACCCTTTAAAAATAATTAAAAAAATACTTTGATCAATTTTAATTATTTTCATATAAGGACAAGATAATAAATAAGGGCAATGAACTCCTTTAGGAAACTTAAATGCATATGGAGTATATAAGGAAGTGTAAATGCAATTTAACCTAATAAATAATTGATTTGATTTATAATGTACTGCACTAGTGTAGTTGTTGTCATGTTTATAAAACTACATGAGTATCAACATTCATGTATTATAATCATATCGTAATGTTGTGTTATCATATTAGCTCATTTCATGAAGTTACATTTATGTGTCATTTTTCCATTTCAAAATATTCTCCTTACATATTCACTTTCTTCTTCTTCTTCCTCTTCTTCTTCTTTAAATTGAAATAAATACAAAATTTATTAATAAACAAGTAAATTATACTTTACATAACCATCTTTTCTCCTTTTATAACTAACTTTACATACATATGATTTATAACTATTAGTTAGCGGACCTGTTCTTGGCTTTAATTCATGATAATTAATTTAATAAAATAATATTATTAAATATTTTTAACCAAATATATAATAAATACCAAAAAATATGAAAAATACATAACAAAATTGCCAAAAAGATATTTTATGCACTAGGGATGAGGGGGAAAAGGAACCATATAGTACTACTAAGTTAATGGTTAGCTAAGGTTTGTACAAACTCACAAGTCATGAAGGATGATGGATAGTCACCCACCATCTCAAAAACCAAAAATAGAAAAATAGATAAGAAATTTGCAAGAAAAATTTGGAGTCTTTTGGCCCAACTTTATCATGGCAATTTTTATAAAATTTTTGTCTTTTCTTTTGATTTTGATTCCTAAGATTTTTAATTTAATCCATTTTTCCTTAATGGAACTTAACTAATAGGTCTAATATTTGAATTTAATGAATATTAATTTTAAATATATGTTAGTAATTTGAATATAAAGAATATGAATTTATTTAAGTTCATAAATTTTCTTTTATTTTTTAAATAAACTATTATCAATTTAAGAATTTATTTTCTATTTAGACATGATTAAAAATTTGTATTGAAAAATAGAAAATTTAAAAAATAGAGAATAAAAATCAAATTATCCTTTTATAATAAATAAAATGTTTATATAATAAATAAAATAGAGAAATAAATTTAATAAATAGATAGATTAATATATCAAGTTAAATTAAATAGAAATAAATCAATATCAATACACTTATATCATGTGGAATGCTTCAATTGCCACTATTGGTGGCATTAGGTTCTCCATGACTACTATCGAGGGGCTAAATCGATCTTTCCTCCAAACACTTAAGTTAACTCTAATTAGAGAAAGAAACTTCAAGGAGACTTTAAAGAGTGAGAAAAAAACTTAAATGTATTGAATGAATTTATATAGGAGGCCTTCATAGATGGATGATTCAGAACCATCTTATTTAATGTTTTCAATCGATCCGTACCAGTTATGTATTGCTATCCTTACCAATCCTAATTTATTGTATATGAAAAAAATTTTTAAATTAAAAAAAAAAGGGACCAAGCCTTGGTCATATTCTTTACATACTATAGACTCATTTATGCAAATAAAAAGGAGAAAAACAAGCTTAAGGGAAGAACTAAAATATTCTCCCTTATGCAAACCAACAATACCCTCCTTGTAATTCCTACCTAGAAAATCAATTCACCAATTGCCTAAAGGGTACTTAATTTAATAGCTATTTCTAAGCAAGCCTTTCCATTAGATTGGTTAAGTAAGCTTACCAACCTGAAACTAAACTTCAAAGTAAGCTCCCATAGAGGATTTTCTTAGCCTCCTTCTAACCTACTTGTTTTATACCTTTTGTATTTCATTTTCTAATGCTACTAAAATCTTTGACCTCTTGAATTGGTAAGCCGAACAAGCTTACATGAAGACTTCTATATCTTTAATCATCTTCAACTAGTGAAACTTATTCTCTTCCTTAGCCATTATATTTCGGGCTCTTAAGTGATTCAACTTGATGTAATTAATAGTATAAAAAATTATTCGAGAGTCATATAGTTTATTAGGTTCAAAACTTGCTTGGATGAGCCATCAAGAGAGTATGGAAAGTAAGGAGTAGTAGGTTTAAGGTTACTATTTGGATGCTTATAGAACCTTTATTTAGATGGCAATAAGACTAATCAGAAATCAAAAGCCATCCAAACAATGCCCTTACTATCATCCGAATAGCCATTGGAAAACCGATATCCATCCAATAGGTCACCTCTTTCTTGTTCAACAGGTAAAGCTTGATCCAATCTAATTGATGCCCCCATTAGGTTAGTTGTACATTCAACTATTCAACTACTAATTACATAATAGACCACTAAATAATGCATTTTTAACATATTTTGGTTAATGTCATACTTTATACCTCAATTATACCACATTTTGCATTCATATACCCAAAGTTTCAATTTGTCTTATTATAAATCCAATTAAAGTTTAATTTTCTACCATCTACACCTTAATTAACTTCAATTCATACTATTAGTTCAATGACTATCAAGATTCTACTATTCATTTAAATGTATAGAATTGGTAAAATTATATAAAATCATACAAAATTGGTAAAATAGTAAACTTATAGAATCGTATATTAAAATTCATAATTTTACCAAAAGTTTACATCAAAACAATTTTATATATGTTTCAACTAGAAAAATATTATAAAATTATAAACTTATAGAATTATATAATTTACTTACAATTTTAACCACTATGGCTCCAATCAGTTAATGAAGTAAGGGATTGTGGGACCTTCAATAAGTGGCTATTAACTACCCCTTGCAAAATAGTGTGTCATGACCTATTTAAAAAATGTAGGTCACGACAACTACTAATGGTTGTAGATAGCCGCCTATGGCCCTCAAAGGGTAGTTATGAATGGCCCTCCTATTGGTAGGTTATACTGACTAAACTAATACTTCGACCTTTAAAGCCATGGGTAGCCATCCCATTAGCTAATAGTACCGACTAGACTAACAGTTTAAATTGGAGTTAAGTGTAGATGGTGATGACTAAATCTTTAATTCAAGGTATAAATAAACAAGTTGAAACTTCGAATGTATAATTACAAAAAAAAGGGCAAAGTTGAGTTGTAAACCTTTGACATTACCTTAATATTACTTAGTGAACTATGACTCTATTGCCATTGTTTCCTTAGAAGAATGTAAGGGTTTAAGAGGGGTTTTTGTAACAAATCTTCATTATCTTCTTTATGCTTAAAATCTATGAATCGTAACATTGAGTGATATCTTTGCTATTGAGTGATTATATCCTCTTTAACAATTGTATTCTTATTAACCATTTGCGATTGTGGTAAACCATTCTCAAGCATTCGTAAGTCACATTGAAGGTCACAAAACAACTCATGTCTAATTTTCATGTGTTTGAGTAATATCAAACACCATCTTAGATTTTGTATTCAATGCTAGTGAGTTACATCCAATATTGTTTGCATCTATACACCCCTTTATATCAAAATACAATTAATGACCCAAATACATTTAGTTATAGCTTATGCTTTTAGCAATTTCTCTCATTGCAAATAGAGTTTAAGTTTCCCACCTTTGTATTGCATTATAGCTCCCTTGGATCATATTAGTGCTCTCTAAATTTCCTCTAAAGATTCTTATGATTAGGATGTGTACCTTCTATTCATTTTTATAGAGTGGTCTTTCCTCCATCTAATATTCTATGGTTTATCCCCCTTACTCTAGCATCAACACGACATGAGGAGTTTAGCCTAAGATTGTATTAATCAACTCTAGTACTTCACTAAGTTTGGGGCCCATCACCTCTTAGCCTAAAAGTACATATGTGCTTATAATTTAAAGTCTTCTTCCTCTAGAACCTCCTCTTCTCCAAGTAGATTAGGCTTGGGATTAGAAAGCTCCTTTGACATCTTAGCTTACGCCTTGCCTTTCACTTGATAAGACTTGCCACTAAGAGTTAGTCTACAACAAGAAGTAGTATAAGGAGATAGTACAAATGGCATTGCATGAAGCTTTATATGAATGAAAGTGTAGGTCCCTTATGCATTAGAATGAAGTTAGTGAAAGAAGAATTTTCACACCTAAGTTAATATAAAAGACTGTAAAAAAGATCCAAATTTTTTAAAAAAGTAAGCTTGCAACACAGAATGCACAAAAAAAAAAAAAAAGAAATTATGCATTTGAGAGGAAACACATGTGAGACCTTAGCTGCTTAACTATTGATAAAAGTTATGGCACTCGAAATGATTTAAAGTTTCCAAAAAATTTTATTTGAATTAAGCCAAATTCTAATATGAAGTTAGAAAAGTTAGGTAAAGAGTTCTAATAAGGTTAATTTTTTGAAATAAAGTATATATAATATTTAATTTCAATAAAACTTGTTTTTACTAAGATCGTTTGAAAATTATCTAGAACTCAAAATTTGAGCATCAAAATGCAATGAGCCCTTACATATAAATTATTTGATTCATAAAAATAATATTAAGGAGTCAAATAGTACATAATGTGATTATATAGTCATGTAATATACATATTATATATCCAATATGTATATATATTATTAGATATGCTAAATAATTGCTAAAAATTGTATTAAATTAATAAAAAATTTATAAAATAAAAAACACACTTGGAACAGTTGGAATTAAGCATAGCATCCAGCAAATTCAATAGGAAACATAATGTGTGAGTTGCCAATTAAAAACAAAGCAAAAACTCTAATATAAAATATAGAATAAATTTAAATTGACACATGTAAAGCTACATTCTCTTTTTTGCACCAACTTGAACAACATAAAAAAGAGTTGGGGAAGTGTTGTAGGATATTTACTCATTTTAGGAACTAAGAAACTCTCCTAAAAACTAGAATCAAGTAACAAAACAAAAATTAGAAAATTATTACAAAAATTCAAATCAAAATAGGGCATTTAGGGTTTCCCTATCAAATGATGACTTGACAAGGCATGGTTTTGGACTTAAGCATTTGAGGGTGAGAGGTGGGTCAACAATCATTGGTAGTAGGATGGTGGTTGAACAGCCGTGCATCAGTAAAGTCCCATTTTACATTCAATTTTCATTTAATTTCTAAAAATATTCACTTATGTCAAAGAATTATGAAAATTTGTTTTCCTAGGTTATTTCATATGTACTTTCATATAGTAATTTTATTTTGTTGAGAAAACAATGATTTATAGTACTCGCTTAATAATGTGTAATGTACTAATTAATTTTAATTAAGTTTCTCAAAATATTAAATGATGTTGTTTCAAGTTAAAAGCTTTTATATAAGACACTTATAATATGTAATAAATTATGGTAACAAGAATTTTTGGAAAATTTTATGTTTACTATTTATTGTAATTTATTTAGTATTTACTAGTATTTTTTCTAATTATGCAAAATAAGTGGATTTTAAAGTATTTTATCAACAAAATCCATGTGTGATGATTTTTGAAACCTGGTAATATTAAAATATATGTTATATTTTGATTGTAGAAAGAAGTGTAATTATTTATCCATTTTTAGCTAATGATTGATAAAATCAAGCTCAAACAAGCATTTTTAAGTAACTTATATATTAAGCTATTTTAGTATTTTTCATGACCAAAATATACAAACTATTATTTTCTAAGTATAATATACTTTTCACAAATTTAATAAAGTATGGATATTAATTATTACATATTTTCCTACTATTTATGTATATTTTGCTAAATATAACGATATAAGATAATTTTGTATAATTAACACCATAATAAGGTAGAGTATAAACTACTGTTGTATGTGAAGTAATTTTTACTAGTCTTAACTTGACTTAGTTAAAAAGTTAAAATATTGTAAGCAAACATGGTATTCTAATCGAATCAAAAGTTAAAATTGAGACAAAATTAAAGGTTGTATTTAGGGATTCTTGTATAAATAAAACTTAGATGATTGAGCTAGATGAAATACTAGAGATTCTTAATAGGTAAATTGAGGATAAAGTTAAATAGTATCTAATTAGAAATTTTGAAGTTAGATTGGATTAGAGAGTAATTTAGAGACTAAGTTAGATATAGTTCAAAGTAAACTAAAAACCAACAAGCTAATATCAAGTTGAAATATGTACATACACATGGACTATAGTTGACCTTAGTAGTATTTACCCTTATTAGGTGAATTCATCAAAAGCTTTTATAACATACCGTAAGCTAAATAAGTGGATATATATAGAGAGAGTACATTTACATCTACTTATTAAGGAGTGAGTACAATTGTATGTGATTGTGATGACTGTATGTATAACAATTGAACTTGTGTGTGAAGTGTACTGTGATGTTTTGTTCTATGTATTTAATGTTAGTTGATCATGATATTGTTGATGTATTGTGCTAACTTGGATATATGCTAGGTATTAATCCCATCTCTTAAGATGTTCACTTAAGTGAACCGAACATCGAGGTTTTTAGAAATGAAAAGGGAAAGGAAATAAAGCTAAGGTCTAGGTAAAACAAAAAACTAAATAAGCTTGGTTGTTTTGCTTAGTATTCATCTAAGAATAGGTTGATGCATTCATTACATGGTACCAAAAAAGACTTAGGGGTCAGATTTCTTAAACTTATGGTTTTGCTAAGATAGGTTTTCAAAGTTAAGTTTTTATGCATATAGATTTGCACTAACCAAAACCTCAACCATGCTCAGTGGTTTTGATAAGCTGAATTATTACTAGATTCTTGGATATTCTATCTAGATGTCCAAATTTGAAGTTAACTAAACCGGATCAGTTACTAAGCTGGATAAGATTTAGTATCGATGCTTATCACGTACACTAACATAGCATATGAAATTTGCATATCTTACTTATTGGCTAGGTGATTAACTTAATATGATATTTGAATGCCTTTATCATGTGCATTGTTGTATTGCTTCTTATTTATCTACTCTCACTTAGTTTATGGCAAGCTAAAGGAATAAAGTATTTTATCCTCAAATTATGAAGCAGATTTTAGGGCACCTTCATCTACAAGGTGTACTTTTGAGAGCTTTAGTTAGAGTAAGCTATTTTGAAAAAGTGAAAGTTTTGTAGAGCAAGTGTAATAGAAACATGAAAGTTTAGTTTCAACAAATGAAGTTATAACTTTTGGGGTTTTTTGAGATATGTAAATGTTGTATATATTTATAACATAAAAGGCTACAACTAAACTCATTTTATGTGTCCAATGTATAAAATGTAACTTTTTGTTAGATTTTTGTCTAGTTATAATAGGTTTTTCTATATGACGGTATATTCCATGCTATGTTGAAATGTAACAAAATGCCTATAAAGTTTTAGGTAGACAATCATGTCTTTCTATGGATCTCTCTCAATAAAGGAGTAGTGTGGTTTAAAATAAAAAAAAAAAGTTTAAAATAAAAAAAAAAGTCAAGTGTAAGGTATATTAAGCTAATCAAAGTTTTAAAGAGGGTCAATAATATGGCTTATAGGTTAGTGTTGCTACAAAAATTAGCAAGTATATAAAATATTGTTCACATGTCAATCTATATCCATGTCGTTGAGTTGGAACTACTTAAATTTCAAGAAAACCTAACTTATACTAAGTACATAGCAAATATATTGGACACACAATAAGCAAATGATGAGGGCCATGTAATAAGTAGGTGAAAACTCAATGGTGTAACTATACTAAGAGAAAGGCAACATAGAAATTAGAAGAAGAGAAATGCTACTAAAGTTACCCCAAGCATTAGCTAATTTTCAAGCGATTTCAAGGATAAAGAAATAGTTTTTCCTTCTTCAATAAGGGTTCTTCCTTTCTTAGTTTGGTTTGGGTTATTAACAACTTCAAATCAAGGAAGGAATCAATAACACTTGTAGTCAAATGGTGAGTTAGGTTACCGTATCCCATGTTCCTTAATCATAATAGTTCCCCTGTGCATATGAGTGGATAATAATAGCTTACGACCCATACTTGTCAATATACCATTAATTTACATAAGGCATGTCATATCTAAGCTAGCAACATAAGTGGAAGCAACAGATAATCACATATAACCCTAAGAATAATGCTTATTAAACATGAAGAATTGCTTGATATAATAAATTTACATGTTTTAGAAATTCTTAACGCATTGTTTTATAACTCTTGTCATCATCTTTTCAAATTAAACCTCACTTAGCTTTCCCATTCTCTATCCTACATATCGATATATTTCCTGGCATTCATCCTAGTCTTTTGTAAAACCTACAAAAGTCTATTAGATATGGAGAAACCACAACTCCATAAGTGTTGAGGAACATGCATTATACATATAATCACGCAAAAATGCAACATTGTCCAATTAAAGTGTCATGCAACAACTAAATTTCATCCATACATTGTTATTATTATGAAATTAGAGAAAATTAACTCCTCTCTAATATGGATTTCGCGGAGTTTCCATTAATAACATTCTCCTACCTAAACCTAAGCTTATGCAATAGACCACTATCCTCCCTAAACTATTGCAAACTATCCTTAAGTAGCTTTTACCTAAACTATGACCTCCTATCTAGTTAACATAGTTCAATATGTTCAAAAGAAGGCAACACTTGTACCTTACTTGATGGTTAGTATTTAGTAAGATAGACTTACAAAATGTAGGATATACAATGCATGTTTAGTTGATTAATATTGAATAGAAGGTTTAGTACCAATTAGAGAGTAATCAAATAATGTACTAAACCATAGAAATTTAATGCTATCATAAGTAGTCACATGAACCATGTAAGCTCACTCGCTATACCACATCTCAAACACATTTGCTACAAGTACATAAGTTAGTCAAATTATAATGATAAGTAGTATAATGATTGACATTCCTTATTAAAATGACATTACTATGGTGAAGTAGGCTAACTTACCTAAGATGTATTTGCTAAGGAATTCCTAATTGTAAAATAGAATTCCTAAAAAGATATTCTTCAAACATAATAAGGTTTCAATAAAGTTCTAAATACAAGACTCTTCTACATACTAAAACTAATAAAGTTTGTACTTTGGTACTAAAATTAAGGGCTAAGATCTTTACTGCTTACTGTATATAATAAGCATCTTATAGTATACATATTGAGAAATGAGTTAATCCAGTAAAGAGAATTTTGAGTATTTGGCAAAGTTTACATAATAAGGTTTTATAGATATCATACAGTAATATAGTTGAGTTTTTGGATATAATAATAGTTAAATTCATAGAAATGACTTATGTTGATGGTTGATTTTATAAGAGATTGGAAAATTTTTTATTGTGTTTTTCGCTCCATTTTGCGATCTCCTAGAAAACAAAAAATGGCTATCAAGCGGTGCTATAGGATATTCCAACATGATAACTTCAATGTCTAAGTTAGCATGAGTCATGAAGAGTGAAAACTCTAATGAAACAAGGAGAGAGGGAGAGCCCCTTTACATTGGAGCCTCATTTCTTATGTATAGATAATGAGGTCGGTATATTATAGTAAATATATCTCCTATCATATCTTGAGTTGAATCTTATATATATATTTATTTATTTATTTTCAAGGGGGAGAACATCTTTTAGAAATTAGAGGATACTTGAGCTATTAGAACTTATCTTAGGTATCGAACCAATTTAGTTTTAGGCCTAGGACCTATGTGCTAAAAACACTTATCAACAAGTTGAAGCTTTTATAAGTTTCATAAAGAATCGATGAAATAATTCCCTTACGTTATCATCATATGCTGGCTACGGAAATTTTCTTAAGAATAATTGATTCCATTTTATTCTAATATTTCGATTTAGAGATTAATCACTTTTGATATTTAATTAATATAAAGGGACTTTATTTGTAACTAAGTGATTATAGTGGAACCATAACTAGTTTAGTATTTGAAAGTTAGAATTTTATGGTAGTAATTCTAAGGTCTTTAATAATCATTAGCATTGTAGAATAACTAGTAATTTTTAAGATTTAGGCCAAATAGCTTCTAACCATGCAAAAGACTATTGAATATCACCATAATATAACTAAAATAGGTCTTAAAATTATCGAAAACAAATATTTAATATTTTGGAACTTCTATAAATAACTTAATATTGTTCAATTTTCACATGAACACTACAACAATTCCAACCTTCTAGGACAAATCAAAAGGGGCGCTTTAGTATAAATCATGGTATTAGATATAAAATGGGTGAAAAAGGTGGGTGCACTCATAGTCCATCTATTTTTATATGTATCCTCCATTCATTATTAGACACATGTCTTTTGCTTTGATATTTGCACCTAGTTTCCTTTTTCCTTCCTCCCATTAACATCCATTGGCTTTTGGTATAACATAAAAACTAATGGAGAAAATATACTAATATCATGGACTTCTTTGGCGCCAAAAGATCATTTATTTCCTTTTTGTAATGAGAAAGTCACCCTTAGTCTTCTTCCTAGAATTGGAGTATAACATAAGGCATGATTTTAACCTTGTTTATGCTAATTTTACATCATTTTATTTTTAGTTTGCAATACCCCCTTTTTTCTTTTTTTTTTGGCTTTCTATCATATCACTATGATGTTGTTTCTTTTTGTTTATCTTTTGACAACAATGAAGCTAAATTTTTTAGTAGTTACAAATTCTTTTCATTTTTTTTTCCATTTATCAAGTTGTTATTTTTGAACTTGAACATGGGGATGTTTATTTTACATATATAGGTTTCTTGTGGTTATTTTCCAATTTCTATTCTTCTTGAATTTTTTCTTGGGAAACTTTTGTTGAATAATATAAATGCTATCTTCCTTTTGTGAAATTTCCAAGTTGTCATTTTCTACAAATAGAAATGTCTAATATGCATATTTGCTTCAGTTTTTCCAAATTTGCTATACTAAAAAATGATTTGGCATCTTCCATCAATGTGGAGAAATAAACAATTGGTTTTATTTCTCAAATACTATAAATTGAAATGTGCTTTTCTTCTTTTTACAAAGATTATCAATTTTAGAAAAACTGCACTGAAGCAATTGGTTTTGGCATTAGAAAAGGGAAAAATTCGAAGGTTGTAAGACGAAACATTCAGAAAATTTATCATATATTGTCCAAAAGAAGGATATACATCGAAGAAGTAGAAGAAGTAATGTGAAGTTCGAAAGGAGAGAGACTAGAACATGTTGTAGTGCAAAGACAGAATTCATAGTAGAAGGTGATAAGTTATTTATTTCTTATTTTGTTTCTAACCTCACTCATGAGTTAGTAAGAGAAGATCAAAGATATATGATGAAAACCTGTAGAAGGATTTCCCATGCTCTTGAGATTATTCTTGACAAGACGGACCATTATGGGATGAGGCCAATTGAAGCACTCAATTTTCTAATCGAGGAAGTTGGAGTTGAAAAGTGTTTAGGATATCTTGGTGTGGTTGCAATAGTTACTTGTATAACAGAGAAGTCAATATCCTAAAGGCAAGAGATGTACATAGTTTGATCGATCACTTCAAGCGTTTGCAAATAGAAGATCCCTCATTTTTTTACTCTGAACAAGTTGATTCGAAAAATCATATGGCTTTTTTATTTATTTTTATTCTTTTAGAGAGATGGAAAAATCAAAGAAGAATACTTTAGGAATGTTGCTATATTTTACACGACATATAAAACAAATAGAAATAGCATTATTTTTAAACCATTTGTTGGAGTTAACCATCATTGGGAAAATGTGTTGTTAGGGTGTGCATTCTTGCTTAACGAGACGACATCATCATTTATTTGGTTATTTAGGACCTTTATGGAGGCCATGGGTTTTAGGCAACCAAAAACTATATTTACTAATCAGTATGCTGCAATGGCAAATGCAATAAGAATGGTATTATCAAGTTCATGCCATTGACTTTGTTTATGGCATATTGGCCAAAATGCTGCAAAACGACTTGGCAAATATTGTGTGTCCTAATTTTAAGAAGCTTTTCAATGCCATGTTTATATCATTGTCAAATGTAAACAGAGTTCGACACAAAGTGGAATTATTTGATGGAGTGCTATAACCTTAGAGAATATAAATGGCTCAAAAATTTATATAACTCAAGAAAAATGATGTTCGCTTTACAAAAAAAATATACTTTCTACTAATATTCAGTCCTCCCAAAGAAGTATGAGTATGAATTGTGTTTTTCATCATTTAAAAAAAAAAAAAGACCATGATATTGACAAAATTTGTATAGCAATACGAATGACTAATAAAGAGAAGACGTGAAAGAGAGTTGCGAGAATATTTCAATTGTAGCCAAGTAAGCCTATTCAAATCTTAAAGGAAAATATCATCGAGAGGCAAGCTACTAATGTACATACTCATAATATTTTCATAATGTTTCAAGAAGAATTGGGAAGATGCCTGGGAATGGAAATGCACAGTGTTTTCTTACATGATTCCATTATTGTATAAAAGTTGGTAGAAGGAATCTTAAGGGAAGAGAACATTGCAACATTTGATGGTAGCTATTTAGAAGTTCATTGCACATGCAAAAAGTTTGAATCATTAGGTATTTTACCTCACATGAAATTAAAGGTACAATACTAATAATATATTAGAAGTACTACTAAAGTATCTGTTGAAAAGATAGACAAAGAATGCTAAGGATGGAATGGTTTGTGATGGTCATAGTGTGCAAGTGACAAATAAATCAAGAAGCTCGGTAATTTTTGTTATGTGCAAACTTATGAATGAAGCAACTAATGTAATCTCTAAGGCTTTAATGACAAATGAGACTTGTGATTTGCTAGATCAGTGCTTGGATTCGATAATATGAACAAGATTGAGGAAAATTTGAAAAGGAAAGTGGCAATCAAAAGTTATAATGTGGATAAAATGGATCAAAATATGAAAATGAAAAACCCAATATTGAAGGTAACAACAACTTAGAGTCGAAAAGGGTATTGAATTCTATAATAGTCCATCCAAAAGGAGTTTCGATAAAATGCATAAAAAGTAACACAAAAAGGAGACAAAGACACGATACGATAGAAATTGGAAAGAACAAGCCAAATGACAAACAAACAATCATGCATCCATAATCTAGCATTATTTTGATGAGTAAATTGGTTTTCTCAGCATTTTCACTACAATTGCATTTAATTTAGTTAACTTGAATTAATTTGTTACTTTTTCTATATGTATACTATATCTAAGTTCGAAAGAAAGAAGACAAACTTTAGAATCAAGTAATGAAAATTTTCTCATGAGCTATGTAACGAAAGAAACTCCATATTCAAGTTATATGTATCTAGCAGCTTTAGGAGATACAAGCACATCCGTTTTTGCATTTAATGATTCAATTAGTCTCACAGAGGTAAATTACGAATTCGTTATGTTGATGACCTTCATTATGCAATCATTTTCGTTATAAGTCATCAAACTTTAAATTTTTATCCTAATATCATAAGATTTTTCATGTTATGTAAATTTCAAAGTTAAAAAAGATCTATAGTTTCATCCTAAATTAGAAAGAAGCTATAAAAATCTCTATTTCAAGGTGAAGAACATTTATTTTGAGTAGTCTATGAATATTGTTTATTATTAATATGCTTTTAATTAGTTTTATTTATTTTCACTTTCTCATAGATTTTGAGATGTTGTTGGCATAGATAAAAAACATTGGATATTGATGAAAGTGTATGAAGCATGTAGATCATTTTGGATGGCTTTTGTACTTCTTAGCATATATTGTTCTTAGTGGAAAAGTCTCCTTTTGTAGTTTAGATATATGGAGAGCAAATTAATATGGTCTTTTAGAAAATCAATATGAAAATAGAATATCCTTTGTTATTTGAATGGTTCTGGATTTCAAGTATTATTTTAATGACAGAAACTTTTGAGACATTTTGACAAGCACATGATAGGTGTTAGTTATTTGCTTTAAATGTATACTTATGTAACAAATATCCATCTTCACATTATTGCTTGCCTTATTCATGAGATTTTGCTTTCTAAAATTTCTAAAGGTCATTATACCTACATACGTACGTACGTATATATATATATATGTGTGTGTGTGTTTCTTTCTATCTATCAGCAAAGAAGATGACAAAGAAATATATCTAGTACCACGCTGGTTCGTGCCTTATAAGTTTTGTTAAGTTCATATCCCCTTTTAAAATATGTATTCTCAAATAAATTGTAAAAAAGGTTTTATTAGCAATAATATTTTAGTTGTGGCAACGATCATCATTCCTTCAGTGAAACAAGTTCACAAATTGTTTTATCTATGTTGTAGAGTTGTTAATTCTTGAGTGAAATGGTCAATACACCAGAATCACACTAGAAGACAAGAATGGACGTGTATTTGGACAAATGGGTAACCAACCTCAACGGGAGAAAGGAAAAGGAAACTTGTGCTACCAAAGCAAAAGACATTTGTCCAACAACGAGCAAGTATAGATAGATGGGTTAAGGGTGCGCCCATCCTTTTCTCCTGAAATGAAATGGAACTTATTTCAAAATGAGTGATGAAATTCAATTTGACGTGACGCAAAATAAATGGCACTTGTATCCCATATTTTTTCTAGGTTCCCTCTTATTTATTTTTCACTTCCTTCCCTCTTGATTTTCACTTCCCTCCGGGACCAACTTCCCTCTTCCATTTAGTTGTTGTTCTTTTCATTTTCACAACCTTCTCCATTACATTTCTTTTCTCTGTTGCAATCATCTATAAGCCTGATTTCTCCATCGCTTCTATGGATGTTCTTAAGATTGCTGTCTCTAGACTGTTACTTCTCCGAGGTTACCCTTTTGTTAATAGCAAAACCCTCTTACTTCTCTCACTCATCCGAAACTGATGCTTTCTTTTTGTAGATTGCATTATACACCCCACAATCTGTATTAGGGCTTTAAGGTTTTTGATTTGCCATATGAAACCTTAACCTAGAATTTACCGCCTAAATCCTAACTCTAAACTCTATGAGATTTGAAAATAAAGATATTATGGAAGTAGATGGCACCAAACGTTACATTTGTTGAAAGAAAAGCAAAGGTTTATATATATATGAGCATGATTATATTAGATTGGAAGCTGTTAAGACAAGAGTTTTAGCCCTTAAACTACTATTATCATCGAGCTCTTCGCCTCCTTCTAGCTCCCATTTCTCACCTAAATCTTTAGGTCTAGATTTTTCTTTTCCTTCTTTTTTTAATTTTTCTATCGCAACTCTCCACAACATTGCATATGCATTCCCTTATCAATTGATGCTGCTTCATATGGTTGAATCTCCTTTCATAAGCTTTTACATATATGGATTTGTCATTATGAAAAGAAAATATGATATTAAAGAGATATGAAAAAAGCGTGTTTCTTTTTTTATTTCTTTAAGCAAAAAAATGTTGAAAACATGATTCTATTTAATTATTGTGGCTTTTATGCATATGGTCATGTTGCAATTGGGTCAACAATTAAAAAAACTTGTTTTTGGATTGATTAGTAAGTGAAAGATGATCAACGATTATCAAGCCTAAATTTTACTCCTCCTTTGGATTTTGATCAATATCGAACTCGATCCATTTAAAATGGAACACTCGATTAAAAATCAAAGAACTTTTGAAAAAAGAGAAAAACTAATTTTTAGGAGTCGTAAACCGATCGAAGTTGGTTATAAGGTAGGTTAGATATCAAGCGAGTGGAATGCTTTCTAACTTAGCTATTAATCAATTCAAAAAGAAAAAAAATTCTTGTTCAAAGGACTTGAATTTTAAAACTAAAAAATGAGTTATCAAACAATTATTTTTGAAAATAAAGGGCCATAATTGTAAAATAATGATACATATTGTAATCTTATGACTAGCTAATAATGGAAGAAGATTTTTAAAAAGTCAATTTTTGGTAACATTTCTATAATTTTTCACTTTTTATGGAAAAATAATTTCTTTTAAATTTTTTTTATGGCTACCTCACTTACGTATTCACTAGTCAGAATCAAACCTCTATAATTTATTTGATTTTGTAAAACTTTAATGTGTCATTTACTTTTAATTTAAAAATCAAATCATCTTATGCTATTCTCCAATTTTTCTTTTCCTTTTGTAAAAAATTCTAAAAGATCCCATGCTTCTTGTTTATTTTCAAAAATCTAATGAGAATCCTAATTTTATGAAAAAACCCATTTATTAACTTTTGACATTCAAGAAAATAACTAATTAAGTGCTACACATGTCGATTTCTCATAATATGTATACAAATATATATATATATATATATATATATAAGGAGGAAAAATACTAAAAACATTTTTTTAATTTTATATACATATGGATAAAATAAAGAAAAAGTGACTATTATAGAAGAGAAATAAAAATTGCATACCTATATACATATATTTTTTATATTTGTCAAGAGTGGACATTGTTAACCCTATGAAATTTCAACAACAAAAAAGAAAAATTGGATGAAAAAGTCATTCAACAGTCTCTAGAATCACTCAGACATAATATTAAAACCTCATATAAAAGAATCAAACCCTAAACATTAAACCAAAACTCTAAATGAAGTAAAACCCTAAAGACCTAAAACCTTAACTAAACAAGCAAGAACCCTAGGAGCCTTAACACTTGAAAAACCTTAGGACGATAATAAAATCCTAAAAAGATCATTAAGCCCTAGTTAAATGATCAAATATCTTAGCACAATAAATAAACACTAATAATAAGTTTAAATCCAACAATAAAAGCGATTGATGTCACCAAACAACTAAAACCTTAACTTTCGAGCTTATACGTAAACCAAATTGCTATAAAGAGATATCAAAATCTAAATAAACCTTAGGCACATGTGTAAGTACATAGATTAACTAAGGTGTAAAATTAAAATTCAACAAAACCCTAAACATATCGTAATTACACTTAACAAGCCTAATTATGCCTAACTACTATCAATTACCCTAATCAAACTCTAATCCAAAACCAACTATCATTACATTTTAATTAACTACAAGTTAAGCTTAATTAAGGACCAAGAGGCAAATGCATTAATGACCTTAAAATATCTTATACTTTAATGGGACAAGATCTTTCCTTAAATGGCAATAAAGCAAGGGATTACATGGTCCCCATTTGTGCTAAGTCCTTGTATTCCCAAAACACATACACATTATCCCCTCCCCCTCTCTCTTACACGCCAGCCATTCCCTTCCCCATTTCTTCATTTTTCTTCATTTCCCAAACTCTAAAACACTCTCCAAACACTCTAAAAATCAAACACTTAAAACACTCTCAAACTTCCCATTCAACCACCCATACACCCACTACCACCACCGCTACCACCACATCGAACAACCTAGCACCAAGCCTCACGTTACACACATATGTCCTTCTTGTTGTTCGACACATACACATACACCCTTATACATACACACAAGTGCACGGTAAAATACCCATAAGGAAGACATCCATACCCTTACTCTAGTAAGTGTTTAGTTTCATTTTTCATTAGTTTTTCTCATAAGATAATGCTAGGAACATATATTTTTATGAATTAACTTTACTTTACAGCAATGTTTTAGATTTTTTAGGTTGTTTCATGAAGAACGAATAAGGTTAGTGAAAGAAAAGCACACTATAGTGAGAGTTATAACATTAGTAAGTAGGGAAGTGTAGTATAATGTTGGTTTTAAGACTAAAGCACTAAGAAATGTGATGAAACCCCCCTTTTCTCTTGCATGCCACCACTTCCATATCCCTACACCACTTGTCTACACAATATTATGTTATGGTTATAATTATAGATAAGTAAAAACATAGGTTACTTAAGTAGAATCACCACAAAAATAAGTATTACATGAAAATGGAAGAAGGAACCTTAGCTTCACTTGTTGGCCGCCACTTTCAAGAGGACACCAAATATGTAAATTATTATCTATTAGCTTAATGATATGCTTATTTAGTGTTAAGTATGATTTAGGACTTAACTAATCAAGTTAAGTAAGCTAATGTGTAGCTAAGGCCTTAAATTAGCTTAGTTAGTGATTAGAGGCTTAAAAATGGTGCTAATAACCACTATAACTTTAATGTCTAGACTTGTAAACCTAATAAAAGTAAGCCAAACTTAAGGTTAAAGTTGGACTTAAGCCTAGAAAGGCAAGTAGATTTAGGCCCAAAGCCTTAAAGTGTGATTTAGACTAAAAAAGGCTAAAAGAACTTACTTTAGAGCTTGTGTGGATAAATGACCAGATTTGAATCTTAGGTTGAAAGGCTTAGAATGAGTTAATTAAAGGGTTCACTAAGGCCAAAGGCTCAACTAGGACACCCACCAAAGGCCTCTTGGTGATTTAGAGCCTTAAACTTAGTAAAAAGGCCCATTTTGGCTTATAAGAGCATCACTAAGGCCTACATTAAAATTTTAAAGTGTTGGGTAAAAAAATCTCAATTAAAATATTTAATAAAAGCCCAAATTATTAAGTATAAGGCTTAAGGTCAAAAACCAAGCCCAAGGCCCAAAACTAGGCCCAAACCTTGAAGTAGCCTCACTTACTGTTTAGGCCCTCGACCTTAAAATGCTCAAGCCAAGAACTTACTGACCCAAATACCTAAAAATAATCTCACCAAATGAAAGAACATAAGAAGACGATGAAAACAACTATAAGTTCACAAAAAAAAAAAGAGTTAAAAATTTGTCTGAATTACGAAAACAACTAAAATAAGGTTAGTAAGTAATAAACCTAGTTAGCTAATGTAAATAGAATACTCATAGGCTTTAATTGTCTTCTTTAGGTGATGAGGATATTGAGTTAGATGCAGTTAAGGACTACTAGGATTGTTAAGTGTCATGGCTAAGTGAGTATACCATCTCCCATTTTACTTCTTGTATGCTTGTAGCTAGCATACTATCTAAGTACATTTGACAACTGAATTTATTGTATGTTTGGGTATATGGGATATCATATGTGTCTGCTATGATTAATGGTGATTGCAAAATATCTTAAGATAATTCATATATCTATGCTTGCTACATCGGAATTCTGGATATTGGAGTGTTTGAATAGAATTGTTTGGACACACATGAATTTGAGCTAATAAATATTCAACCCTTAATTAAACTAGACATGCATTGCATCTTATAACATGAAATTGAGGGCATCAACATCACGCAGTGTAACGGAAGATCATACTTAGTTGAATCTGCGTTTCATATCGTGTATTAAGAATGTTATCGTACGACATATTTTGTACGATGTGTTCTTGTCTCGACCTTTAGGAATTACTCAGCTTTAGGGAGTACTGCCTTTTGCTTAAGGTCGTACCGTCTCTACTATTGAAGGTGGTGATATTGTTAAAGAGATTTTATATTAGACGTGGATACTTGGGTCTTGACATACCAAAATACTTCCCAACCTAAGTAATGGTAGGTGTTAAAACTGTGCTATATACAATTACCGACCGACTATTTATACTGTTGCATTCATACGCTTAATTAATAACTTGTTTAATATTATTTGTTAGTAAGGTAGAGAGGTTACTCACTAAGCAATTGAGCTTACCCCCTAATAGTTTGTTATTGTAGCAGGATCTTTGCTAGAGTTGGGTTGTGGGATGTTCGAGGTTAATTGCACCAACTTAGGGTTGATTAGTGTAAAGAAGATGAGAGCTTGAGTGAACAATTTATTTATATTTGAACTCTCTATTTTTAATCAATAAGTATACTAGTTTATTAAGTAGCTTAGACTGCTAGTAATAACTTATCCCAATTCTGTATGACTTTTATTAGGAGAAAACCTCATATTGCCTCTTATTTATGTTTAAGTTAGTTTTAATTGGATGTTATGATTTTATATTATGTGCTTAGCTATTACTTAATGTTAGTTATTAGGAGGAAGTTGTAGTTGTAAAATGCCTTGTATAGTATGCCAAAGGCTCTTGATTAAGGATAGTGCTTGATCTTGGATCTTCTCGTAATATATGACAATATTATCATGACTCAATCCCCTTTTAGGTTATGATAATATTTAAGTGGTATCAAAGCAGCCAAGTTAAATAAGATAAAACTTGACCCTAGACATCTAGGAAGAACCTACCAAGTGAGTTGAGAGGGGTAGAATTGGGTTTAGGTATTGTATATATAAACAACTTTAGCTTAAAAGCATAATAAAACCCTAATTGTAAGATAAGCCTTATGATTCTAGGAGGACTTTCTAACCCTCATGGAGCAATGGCTCGACTCCTAGATGGATGATGGTGAGACACTTTTGGACTATTGATGCCATCTTAGCTTACTTTTTGAGGATTGTGCCTTAGTGAGACAGCTTCATAGTATGCACATTGTATTGTCTTAGTGGAGGGGCAAACTTACAAATCATTGGAGATTTTGATGCCAAGAGCTACTCATGGATTTAAATGTGCTAGTCTATACTGATATTGAGCTTATCTACATCTTAGAGCATGAGTCATGGGTTGATGGACTTACTATACTAACTTGGAGGTAGTATTTTTGGTCAATGACTCTTACTAACCCTTAGCCCCAACTTTTGGTTAGTGGAGGTAAGTTAGACACAGGGTTATATTCGCCGAAGAACATAGGGGTGACCACCTAACCATGCTTGAGATTGATATCCAATAGGCTACAAACGCTTAGTAGGAGGAGATGGAGTTGGAGTTTGGCATACCAGTATTGTCGAATGATGAAACTGAGATATTAGGAGTTGATATTAGAGGCTTCTGCCCTAGATATGATGGAGATGGATGAGGCTAAGCAGTATTCACCCCAAGATGAGGTTCTATAGGAGGCTGTATCCCTGATAGCACCGGATGATGACCTCAATCATCTTATAGAGTTGATGGATGGAGGAGATGAGATAAAGATTGGGGAGCCTATTCTTAAGCCTCCCGCACTTACAATATAGGATCTTAAGGAAAGGATTGGCTAAAGTTATCGACTTACTTTAATATGGATTTTAATGGAGTTAGCTTCGATAATTCAGATGGGTTAAGTTCTATAGGTGCCGATGCCTATGCTGAGTTTGTGAAGGTTGAAACTGGTTTGACCACTCGCCCATAGACGTAGTAGATGATGATATGCTTTTGTATGAGGTCACCCGATTTTAGGATGTACTTTTCTTGATTTTGTACTCTAAACTGTATTACGATGTTATAAAGTCTTGATGTAGTGTTAAGATTATGTTTAGACATAGTACTAGTGGAGACTTATTCTCTAAAAGTGACCACCACTTATTGTAATCTCATTATTGACAAAATTAATGAAATGGATTGCTTATTCTATTCAAGTTGTGATGTATTTCTCTTGTGTTATAAATGTGAATTTGAGTTTTGAAAAATTCATCATACTTAAAGAACTTGTTGAATTGTGTTGACCTTAAGAATAGGTGAGGACAAGGTAGGCCCTTAATGAGGCCAGATCATTTAGTAGATTTGCTAAAGCAGAATCTAACTAAAAATCATGTAGAGGAGATGCTGGTTACAGTACAAGAGATACTGAGAGGCTTTCGTGAGAGGGATAGGACCCTATTAGCTCCTATTCCACCCCTTGTACTGATGGAGATGGTACTCTTACCACCATTACCCCCAACTAAGTAGGTACACTTAGCTCCTGCAGCACCCCTAGATCCTTGACCTTAAAGGTCCTTGATGATGGAGTTTATTAAGTGTACTAAGCACTTTGATGGGGTAGCAAGCTGCTTAGAGGAGGCAAAAGATTGGCTCATGTAGATTGAGTAGACTTTTGAAGCATATGAGATTCATCATCACCTGCGAATCACTTACAGTACTTATATGCTGAGACATAGTGGGAGTCAAAGAGAAGGATGACTAAAGAATCGATCACTTGGGAGGTATTTAGGAGAGAGTTCATTTCCAATTATTTTCTTGAGTCTTTAAATTTGCAATACAGTGATGCTTTTCTCTCTATCTAAGGAGGGAACTGTACCACAGATTAGCATAAGGCAAAGTTTAATAGGTTGCTGCAATTTGTTGATGAGGATTTTTAGGTGAGTGATAGGTTGAGATTGTAGGTTTTTGTTAAAGGATTAGATTTTGATATCGAGCACTATATATGTAAGTTTTAACCCTGAGACTTTCATGAGACTATTGAGATTGCTTAGACTGTTGAGAGTGCTAGGAGTTTTGAAGATAGAATGGAGAGGCTTAGGGTGAACATTTTTGGGAAGAGACCATTTGAAGGACCAAGCTTTGCCAAGAAAGGAAAGAAGACTATGATGAGTCATGGCCATTAGTTGAGGCTAGGTATGATAGGTTTTGGATCAAGGATTGGTGTAATTAGATGTTAAAAGTACAAGGGAGGACATTGCCTTAAAGAGTGCCCCTAATTGCAACACAAGTGTTTCTTATGTGGGCATGGCAATCATTACATAGTTGAGTATCCCAAGAAAGTTACCTTAACTTGCTTTGTATGTAAGCAAGTAGAGCATATTGCTCCAAATTACCCATAAAGGAGAGCCACACCAACTACTTAGCCAACTCGCCCTATGGTTTTACCTAATTGCCCAATAGACCACAAATACACAGGAGGCTAGACTAGGAGCACCTGTACATGCTATAGTTTATAACTTGAAGGGTGAGTGGGACTATCTGGATGATGGACTTAAAGAGGATGCTGTTGCCTTTGAGGAGGGAGACACTATAAATGCTAGACTTATTGTAGGTACGTAACTTAATTTGTATTTTTCTTTTTCAAAAACAATAGTAGATATAAAGTGTAAGAATATGTAGGAAGTAACAAAAGAAGAATTTAGGGGAATTAAAAGATGCTTTATAGCTAGCCAACCAAAATAATGAAGACTATATTGGTTTAAGGAATAACCATGTCTCCAGCTTACCTATGTATGCCTTATTTGATACGGTAGCAACCCATTCCTTTATCATGCCCAAAGCTACCGAGCAAGTAGGACTACAAGTTATGGTTACAGAGTTGTGCTTTAGGATGAAGAACCCTATAGGAAGTGTAGTGGTGACACAAGAGTTAGTGAAGAACTACCCTTTGGAAATTCAAGACTATGAAACTTACACTAACATGATAGTGCTTGAGATGAACAAGTGTGAAGTCATCCTACGTATGAGTTGGATGTCAGCAATAGGAGCCAAGGTAGGTTGCCAGAGAAAGGAAGTAGAATTTGAGACTTTGAATGGGATAAAGGCTACTTTCAAAGAACGATCAATGATCAGTAAGTCAAGTGAGATATGCTCACTTAAGATAATCTCAAATGAAGGATTTCAAGCTTAGGTAGAAATTAGTTTAAGCATAATTGAAGCTAACAAAGAGAAGCCTTAATTAGAAGAAATTCAAGTGGTTAATGAGTTCCCTGATGTTTTTCTGGATGAACTTCCAGGGTTGCCACCTAAGAGGGAGGTCGACTTCATCATTAACTTACTACTAGGCACCAAGTCTATCTTTGAATCCCCTTATAGGATGGCTCCCGTAGAATTGAAAGAGTTGAAAAAGTAATTGCAAGAGTTACTTAACTAAGGATTCATCTGACCTAATATGTCATCTTAAGGGGCACTCGTGTTTTTTATAGAGAAGAAAGATGAGTCGATGAGACTATGTATAGATTATTGAGATTTGAACAAGGTAACTATCAAGAACAATTATCCCTTGTTGTGGGTAGATGACTTGTTTGACTAGTTGAAGGATGCTAAAGTCTTTTCTCAAATTGATACGAGATCTAGATATGATCAATTAAGGATTAAGTTAGACGATTTTTCCAAGACTACATTCAGAATGAGGTATAAGCATTATGAGTTTCTAGTGATGCCCTTTAGTTTAACTAATGCCCCAGTTGCCTTCATGGACTTAATGAATCGTATGTTTTGAGTACTATTGGACAACCGTGTGATCATCTTCATCAACGATATCCTAGTGTATTCTTCCTCTTCTAATTAACATGAGGATCATTTGAGAATGGTGTTGCAAATTCTAAGAGAACACAAATTATATGCTAAGCTATCTAAGTGTGATTTATGGTTGAAGGAGATCTCTTTTCTTAGACAAATAATATCAGGTGATGGGTTGAACCCGAGAAGCTAAAGGTCATAGTTGAATGGAAAAGGCTAGAGACAGTTACTGAAGTATGTAGTTTCTTAGGATTAGCTAGGTACTACAAGAAATTTGTCAAGGACTTCTCCACTTTAGCTCAACAGCTTACCCAGTTGACACAAAAGAATGTGAAATGTGAATAAACCAATAAGAGGGAGCAGAACTTTCAAGAGTTAAAGTGTAGACTGGTATCTACACCAATTTTAATCCTACCTAATTCTAATGAGCCTTTCATAGTATATTGTGACGCTTCAAGGAATAGTTTGGGTTATGTGCTGATGTAGAATGGAAAAGTCATAGCCTATGCTTTATGATAATTAAGGCTACATGAGCAGAATTACCCTATACACTACCTGGAGTTGGTTATAGTGGTTTTTGCTCTTAAAATCTAGGGGCACTACTTATATGGCCAACAGTGCGAGATTTATATAGACCATAAAAGCCTAAGTATCTTTTCACCTAAAAAGAGTTGAACATGAGACAAAGAAGATGGCTTGAATTGATCAAGGATTACGATCTTAGAATCAATTACAACCCAAGATAGGTAAATGCCATTATAGATGTGTTAAGCCGAAAGAACCATGTAGAAGTTGCTTCACTCCTCACCAAGCAATAAGAGTTGATCAAGGAATTTGAAAGTCTTAATATTAAATTCACTTGGGCTGAAGAAAAAAGAGAATTGTTGAGCCTGGTTATTGAACCTACATTGATGGAAAGAATTAGAGATGCCTAATAAGTTGATCCAGCTTTAATGAAGTTAAGGGAAGAGATGGCAGATGGGAAGTACCTTGATTTTGGTGTTGATGAGAAGAGAACTATGCGCTTAAAGGGAAGATTATGTGTATTAGAAGATGCTTCCCTCAGGAAAGAAATTATGAGTGAAGCTCACCACTTAAGTTATTCGATATACCCTAAGGGAGCAAAAATGTACCAAGATCTCAAGAAATGAATGAGTACGGTAAACTACCCTAGGAAATCAAAGAGTTACTGGATGAGTATGTCGACCTATTCCTAGAAAAGTTACTCGAGTGGTTGCCCCTAACACAAGTCATAGAGCACTGCATTGACTTAGTACCCAATACTGCATTGCCGAATAAGCCAGCCTATCAAATGAATCCTCAGTAGGCTTTTAATTTCTAATGTCAAGTTAATAAGTTGTTGGAGAGAGGATATATCACAGAAAGTCTAAGCCCTTATGCTGTGCCAATGCTTCTAGTACCGAAAAAGGATATGACTTGGCAGATGTGTGTGGATAGCTAAGCTATGAATAAGATTACAATCAAATACAACTATCCTATTCTTAGATTAGAGGACATGCTGAATGAACTAAGTGGAGCCAAGATCTTTAGTAAGATTGACCTAAAGTCTGGCTACAATTAAATCCGCATGAGGCTAGGAGACAAATGGAAGATTGCATTTAAAACTTGGCATGGACTTTATGAGTGGATGGTCATGCCATTCAGCTTATCGAATGCCCTAAGTACTTTCATGTGATTGATGAACTACATGTTAAGACATTTGATTGGAAAGTGTGTCATGGTGTATTTTGACAACAAACTTGTCTACAGTATCGACATGTCAAGTTACTGCAAGCATCTTTGAGAAGTATTGGATATCCTTTGTATTAAGAGACTATTCGGCAAGCTTAAGAAATGTTGCTTTTTCTAGGAGGAAGTGATATTCTTGGGTTACATAATCAGTGGAGGAGGCTTATAAGTAGATGATGAGAAGATTCGAGCAATTGTAAAGTGGCTGACTCCTACTACTTATACCAACGTGAGAAGTTTCCATGGACTGGCTTCATTCTATAGACAATCCATTAAGAATTTTAGTACCCCTGCCGCACCTCTTATTGAGCTCATGAAGAAGAACACCGACTTTTTATAGGGAGAAAGAGAGGAGAGGAGCTTTGCTGAGATAAAAGAAAGATTGACCTCCACCCTTGTGTTAGTCCTACCTGACTTCAAGAAAATATTTGAGTTGGAATGTGATGCTTGAGGCATTAGAATAGGCACTGCCCTAATGCAAGAAGGTCGACCAATTGCCTTTCATAGTGAGAAGCTCCAATGACCATAGTTGAATTACTCTATATATGACAAGGAACTCTTGGTACTAATTCGAGCACTATATGTATGGCAGCATTATTTACTACTAAGAGAATTTGTCATATATACTGACCAAAAATCGCTAAGGTACCTTTGAAGTCAGACCAAATTATTAAAGCGGTAGGCAAGATGAGTTGAATTCCTTGAAGGATTTAATTTTGTGATTAAATATAGGTAGGGAAAGAGCAACATAGTTGCAAATGCTCTTTCAAGAAAACATACACTTTTAACTAAACTACAGATTAGGCTATTTGGGTTTACAAGTATCAAAGAGTAGTATTCATAGGATCCACACTTTGGACCCATAATCATGCGATGCATTGACGGAAGGATAGTGGATGAGTATCATGCGGAGGTTGGTTACTTGTTTCGAGGTGGAAAATTATGCGTGCTGACCTATTTACTATAGGAACTATTGATTAGGGAAGTCTATAGTGAAGGACTCTACAGATATTTTGGAGAAAGAAGGACTTGTGAACTATTGAATGGTCAATTCTTCTAGCCGAGGATGAGGAGAGATGTGCACCAAGTTGTCAATAGCTGTATTGTGTGCAAGAGGGCTAAGTGCCGAGCTAAGTAAGGGAAAGCAATGCCTTTACTTATTTCAATCAAACCATGACTAAATTAAGCATAGACTTTGTTCTCGAACTACTACAAACTATCTGAGGTAAAGATTCGATAATGGTTGTCATGGGTTAGTTTAGCAAAATGACACACTTCGTACCCTACTCAAAAATTTACGACGCTTTAGCTATTACTTCTCTTTTGTTGTAAGAGATTATGTGGTTACATAACATGTCGAAAAGTGTAGTCTCTAATAGGGATATAAAGTTCTTAAGTCATTTCTAGAGAACCTTGTGGCGTTGGATGGGGACCAAACTATTATTCAGTACTTCCTAGCACCCCCAAACTGATGGCTAAATAGAGGTGGTTAATCGTATTTTAGGATCACCACTTCGAGCTATAATACGAAAAAACTTAGCTGATTGGGATATCTAATTACCAGTGGTCAAATTCGCTTACAATCATATAGTGTATGACACCATTAAGTAGATAACCTTTGAAGTGGTCTATGGTTTCAATTCCGAGTTGCCCCTTTGATCACATCTCTATACCTATACCTATGCAAGAGAACCCTAACGTAAGAGCTTGAGCATAATCCCTTCAGCACATCTATGACAAGGTCACTCTGCATATCGACCGAACTACTAGAAGAATGTGAGAAAAGACCAAAGGTAGGACAGTTAAACAATTCCAATCAAGAGACTTGGTATAGCTACAGCTTAGCAAGAAATAGTTCCCGAGCAAGAGGAGGAACAAATTATCTACAAGAGCTCAAGGACCTTTTAGAATCCTCTAGAAGATCAATGATAATGCTTACAGATTGGAGTTACCCGAGGACTATGGGCTTTCTGATACCTTCAACTTTGCTAACCTTAGTTTGTATCACCCTAACGGAGAGCTAAACGAAAACCATCCACATTTGATCCCAAATCCAAAACAACTTGGAGAGAATGATGGGAATTAGGCTATCGGACCACTAACTCGCAGCCAGGCCTAAGGACTAGAGGGACTGGCAAGACGAATCCTCTTGTTCTAGTCAACTTATGCGAAGGCTAAGTATCTCCTTACCAACCCATTTTGCTTACTATGTTGAATGACTGCCTATTTCTTACATGTTGTGTGTCAAGAAGTGGAAGGCCAAGACAGTATCCCATCTTCATTCTCACATATGCCTAGCCAACTACTTACTCAGCTATACTTTTACCGAGATGCCAAGAGAAAAAGTCCAGACTGACCAAGCCACCCTTGCTCAGATAAGTAAGCTATTTGTACTTTTTTTCCACATCTTTCAAGGGCATCACCAATACAACATTGCCATGTGTACAGGATCATGTATAGAATTCGTTACACCAATGATTATTTTGCTTGTATTCATTTTTATCCTTTTATATCTTGTACATTGCTTTATTAGGAAATTCCCTTTTAGGCAAGTTGCCCTAACTTATGGGTATAAATACCCTTGTACTTGTAGTTATAAAGAAGATCAGAATCAAATTACCACTAATATACTTTATATTTTCTTCCTTATGTAAACTTTGTTATTTACTCTTGGAATCACTCTTATCTTAACCCTTGAGCAAGGCTAAGTGGTGAATAACCTCACCGGACTGATTTATGGATCATAACGAATTGTTCGATGAGTTCTTAGAAGTTCCATTGGTGTGCCATATCCTTTAGAGCCGGTCATAGGTTTTTGCTTATTCTTCATTCGCATTTGTCCTTTCATACATACCCCATCACTTTCTTTCGAACTTTCTATAAACCTAGACCCGTCTAACGATTGGCCTTATTTGTTTTTAATCACAATTCACACCATAATATCTCTCTAAATTAAGATTTACATGTATGTTTTTTGAATTTTAGAATATGAAACAAGTTCAAATTTGATAAAAACCTAAGTTTAAACCTAATCAACTCGAAACTTAAAAATTGCATAACTTTCTTAGTTTAAATCCAAATGAGGTCTTGTTTGAACCTACATTTCACTTAAACCATGCTCTTTTAAATCCACAAAATAAAAAAAATACTAAGCTTGAGTGAAAAATTTATTATTTTGAAAATTGAAACCTATCTTTATTTAAAAATTTAGCTTTATAAAAAATTCAATTGTATCAAAGTAAAGTACATTTTAGCTCCTAAATAGTCATTTTTGTCTAAGAAAGCTAAAAATTTTATTTTCTTTTTGGTTTTCTTAATCATTAATTTTCTTTTTTAAGATTTTTAATTTTTACGATTTTCTTATTTTTCTCTTTCTTTGGTCTTTTTTGGATTTCTACTTTTTTTTGTGCAATTTCACAAATTTTCAAATTTTTTTTGTATTTTTTATATTTCACAAGGCTTTTCAATTATTCTAATTTTTGGAATTTCTAAATTTTTCAAATTTTTGGCACTTTTTTTCATTTTTCTAATTTTTTATATTTTTCTATAGAGAGACAAAAATAGTTTGTTAATAGCTACTTCTCTTTATAGTATGTTTAAAGAAAAACTTTCCCATAATTTTATAGTGAAGTTCAATGAAAACGTCATTATGAAGACAAAAAATGAGACACCATTTTTGCCCTAATTGATTTTAGTGCTATGGAGATGGTTGGTCCTAAGCTTTGTATTATTTATGGATGCTAGACAAACTGACAAGTCTAGACTTGAGTCTTTCTTATAGAGGTATCATATGACTAATGGGCTTAGGCTTGGTTTCATTTAGAGGATGTTAGACTAATTGACAAGCCTAGACTTGGTTTCATTCTTAAAAGGAATAACATCCCAATAAGTTGGTTATCTGATGAGTTTCTAATTATATATATTTTATTTAGTGACTTTTCCTAATTTTCTCTTGATATTTGGGTTTATTTTTAGATAATGATACTTATTTGAGTAAAATTTTATTTTCTAGGTTTTGAAATGATCTATGTGAGAAAATGAGAAGATAGAAACATGTTTCACTTAATTCGAACCTAAAATGAACAAGTTATGAAAGTTTGAAGATCAACACAACTAAACAACATAGCTGTATTGTTTCTAAGTGAATTTGGAGTTTATTTTCAACTATTACAGCCCAGTATACAACCAAACGACATGACCATGTCCTTAGTTATGTCTTTCCCAATTTTGAAAAGAAAAAAAAGCCAATCACAGTAAAGGACATGACTAAGGAACAAGATTGTGTTCCTGATCGTATCTTTTCCAATCAACTTATTTTTATCACTTTCTATATAAAGTCTTGTTAGGTTTTATTTAAAGAGAGATTTTTTAACATGAATTTTTGAAGGCTTTCTAAGCCAAGAACACTCAAGAGAGTAGGGTAAAAGAAGACTTCAAGATTCAACTTTTGTGGATTTTCATGATTCTTACTTCTCTTCTTTTGTATTCTTTGATTTTAGTTTTATATTTCATGATGTGTAGAGAATAGATTTTTTTTCGTATCTAGGTCTTGTGACCCTAGATCTCACATGTGACAATTGATTTTATTTAGATCTAATAAAAACATTTATTCTTTTTGAATCAATTATGTGTTCTTTCATGTTTTAAGTTAATAATTCTACAAGTTATTAATTTAAATATAATATTATACAACAAGATCAAAAGATTTCTTGTATAAATAGATCTAGCATAGTTGATGAGAGTTTGTGCAATTTTAGAGATAAATTGTAAGGCTTTTCCGGAATTATAATATTATCTTTAATATTATTTTTAAGAGAATTCGCTACACAATTAATATGATCTTAGATTACGCTATGGGGAAGAGTCTATATTAGGTAATTTAGAGATTAAGGTTAATGAGCTTGAGAAAGTTATTAACTTTAAAAGAGAGTTCTCCCGGTCAAGAAGAAATTAAAGATTTAAGTAGATTATTTTTAGGGAAAGTTATATGTGTAGATTTAGGGAATTAAGATCTAGGTACGTTGTTGAGTCTTAAAGTTAATATTTAATAGTTTGTTTTCGTATTAAGTTCATGATTAATTATTAAATTAATTAGTTGCTACAAATTTTAGTTTAAAGAATTGAGTTCTTGAAATTGAATTTTTTTGGTTAAATAATAGACTAAGGTTAGTAATAGTATTTAAGGTTTATGACGGATTAATATTCAGATTCATATCCATTTCACTATAATTTGATAGGTATGCTTATACAATTTGTTATATGGTCATGTCTCTGACCATATCATTCCTAAGGCTCTTAATTTTTTATTTTTTTTGTTTTTATTGTGGCCACAATGGGTTACACAACCACGAGATACAGTCGTATCTCAGGTCGTATCGTGCCCAATATATAAGGCCACGACATGGAGTTTCTTCCTTCTTCCTAATTCATTTCACACACATGCACAATATCCTTTCTCATCTACACTCTCTCTCTCACCCAAAATACTTACTCACATACTTGCTACACAATCTCTCATTCACATACACCAACTCAAAGATCTTCAATTCAAAACTCTAGGTAAGTTCTTGATCCTTTTCTTTGTTTAATTTTTCTACGAAACCTACTTAGATTCTACTTTTATGTAGGCTAGAGTTGTTAGAACTTGAAACTTTTAGATATTGGTATTTCTTTGGTATAAGTTATGATAAATTTTACTTGCTTTGTGAGTTAGGTAGTGATTTTCATGTAGAACACAATCGTGTTCTTGATTTGGTGCCAAATTTAGAATTTAAATTGCACAATTCTTGATACGTTTGTGTCAATTGTGATGTATCCTAGGGCATGTGGAATTTCCTCTTGCATGTATGGATTTTAATTTTTTTACACATGGATGTGATTCTTGCAACTCAATTAAGTTAGGGTTTTAGCTTAATTTCAAGATTTGGAGCTTTTGAGGCTAGAAAAGTGTTATAATCATTTATTCGTCATGCTTAGATTACTTTGTGTAATATGGGTTATGTGATTACATAACAAATTTCTTCAAAAGCCCAAACAATATGGCATGCCTACCAAGTGTTCAATAAAATTTCCTAATGACTTTCATTACACTTTCTTCTATATTTGTGTTTACTTTGTACATTGTTTTCCATTCTAAGTGTGGGGAGGGGAAGTGTTGGTGATCATTTGTTGACTTTAATTGAACTCTTTTTCATATAGGAAATGGCACCAAGACAAAAGTTAGAAGTTAAACGCAAGTAAGAGGCTACTCAAGAGGAGAGTTTAGAAGAAGAAGTTGATGATGAAGATTTGGATTTTGTGGACAATGATAATGATTTCATGGATGATGATTAGGGGGATGCAGTTATTTTTCTTTTCATTTTAATTGCCTGGGATGTACTTAAGTTGACAAGGCTAGGTTTTTTTTCTAGACTTTCTTATTGCTTTTTCCCTTAGGATTTGCTCTTATTTTTCTTTGTTTTGCTTTTATCTTTTATGTTTTCATTTGTGTTTGGATGGAATTATAGTGTTGGTTGCTTCTCTATGCTAGAATTAAAGGTTGAAGCTTTTAGATGAAAATGTTCAATTTTTGCATTTGCAAATTTGGTGTGGTTTACTTCATAACATATGGCTTTTGTGCATTTGAGATTCTCAATTTTCATGGGAGCATTAGTTCTTTTCCCACTTTTCTATTCCCTTACTCTTAAGTGTTTGTATTGATTTATTTTTCATGTGTAACTTAATTCGTACATTGAGGACAATGTATAGTTTTATGTATGGGGAAGGGGATAAAGAAATTTTTTTTGCAAATTTATGCTACTTAAGATACAAATTTTTCACATTTATCCCAATTTTATTATTTTATTGTCTTGCAATTATTTGGAAATTGATAACTTTCGATGGATTGTAATGAATATGACTAATACTTGAACTTTGATGTTTGATTTACTCTTTGCTAGAGTTGATAGGTGAAATCTTTATGGAATAAAGTTACGAATTATTTAGTTTAGGATTTTTAAGGACTAAGGATTAGAGTAATATCATTAGCTAGGAGTTAGTCATGATTATTTTTGAAACTTACTTTTATGTATATTTTCCTTTTACAAATCTTTAGAGCCTTATAATCCTTAGTAAACAAACAAATAAAATTTGTCTTTTATGAAACCCTTGAAAACTTGAATTAGTTGGACATAGAAAAAGATAACAAATGCATGAAAAATAAATAACAAGAAGGAAAAATTGGTAAGAATTCTCCTTGATCCCTCAAAAGAGCGAGGTTGAATTTCACTACTAATGCCAATGTTAACTTAAAGAATGAATTGGTATGGATTAGCCTTGGTCCCTAAAAAGAGCAAGGTTTTTTTCCACTACCAATACGAGGTTTAAGTTAATATGGATCAGTCTTAGTTCATCAAAAGATCAAGATCCTTTCCCTCTACCAATACAATCATCCTTAAATAATGTGCTTAATTAATAAAATAAGTTCAGTGAATTTGCAGCCTTCCCAACAAAAGCATGAACTAAGGAGATGATCCAAGGATAAGTAGATGTAGTATGTGCTTACTTTGAATTATGGCACTTAGCGACATTAAAGAGAGAGTTGTATACATTTTAGTTAAGTAAGTTAAAATCTTTATGACTTTTTCCTAATTGGCGAGATGTTAAATCTAATCTTGAGTACGGAAATTTTTTATTAAATGATCTGAGTAAACTTTAATTTATATAGATTAGCTTATGATCTTTATTACTTTATATTTCTTGAGCATTGAGAGAAAGATTGAGTATGAGAGTTAAGGAAGTTGTTTAATGAAAATCAATTGAAGTTGCAAGTTGAATCTTTTTCTAAGTTAAGTGTAATTATGGCTAGTTTCCTAAGTGGCAATTATTTTTAACTTAAGAATTCATGTCCTGATTTTTCTTTGCTTTATTTGTTTGAGGACAAGAAGTACCCACAAATTTTTCTTTAAAGGGATAATGCCATAATGGGCCAGCCAACTAGAGTTTTTCTTTAAAGGGACAACGCCTTAACCAGTTGACCATTTGGTATTTTCCAAAAAGGATAGTGGCTTAAAGGGCATACCATCTAGTATTTTCTTAAGAGGGATGGCATCCTAATAGGCTAGCTACTAGGAAATTTTTTTATTTTAAATTTGATACATTGAGATTTTAGACTATCTTAGTTTCACAAGACAACTTTGACTAGAATCTTTAAACTTTAATCAACTCATGAGGTTTGGAAAGAGGCCAATTAGAACGTAGGTATCAAACTGGTTTCTTATTTCTTGACTTTTTTCAAAAATCTTGTTTTATAGAAAAATTTTCTTCATTCTTCTTTTTGTTTTTTCAATTTCCAAAAATTCTTGGTTTCTTAAGGATGAAGGCAACCAAAAACTTCATCTTCTAGAAATTATAATTCTAAAAAGCTCAAAGTAATCAAAACTTATTCTTCAAAAACTTTTGTTTTTCTTTTACCTTGAAACATGATTTTATTTGTAAACATTGGATTGGCATCATGCAAGAGATTTCACTAACCATTATGATTACAATTTATTGGTGAGCTTGCCTTAATGTCAAAGTCATTTTTTCTAATGATGGATTGAAGGTTAGGTCACAGCAGTGGAACATATTTTCTCTTTATGAGTTCATTTTGAAAGGATGAACTTGAATCATGTAGGCTTACTAAATGGAACTTGTATATTAACAGGATTAGCCTAAATCTTGCCCCTTTTCTAGCATTATTACGTCTATGGATGGAACTCATTTGTCGAGGGAAATCTTTGTCCCTATACTTAAAGTGATGCTTCTATGATTTGAATTGATTTTCCAGTGGAGATCTTTGCTCCTTTTCTTCAATATTATTCTCTAGAAATTCCGGTATTGCTTAGAGTATCTAACCCTTTATCTTTGACCACTCTATTACTTATTTATAGGATAGTATATACATCACTGACAACGTCATGTATGGGACTGTAGGCAATTTTCTTAACTTATTGGGCTTATCTTTCTTATTGTCCCAAGATTTAGGGAAACATTCTTGATGGGAATCAGGCTACCGAACCACTAATTTACAACCAAGCCTAAGGACTAGAGGGATTGGCAAGACAAATCCTCCTATTCTAGCCGACTCATGTAAAGGCCGAGTATCTCTATGTCAACCTACTCTACTTACCAAGCCGAATGATCGCCTATTTCTCACATGTTGTGTGCTAAAAAGCAAAAGGCCGAGACAATAGCTCATCTTCATTCTCACACATGCTTGGCCAATTACTTACTTGGCCATGCCCTTGTGAGATGCTAAGAGAAAGAGTCCAAACTGACTAAGCTACCCCTACTCGGATAACCTTGCTATCTGTATCTTTTTGTCCATACTTCCAATGGCATCACCAATACAGGTTCGCTACATGTATAGAATCATGTGTAGAATCCGTTGCACCAATGATTATTTTCCTTATATATTCATTTTTACCCTTTTGTATCTCATACATTACTTCCTTAGGAAATGCCCTTTTTTGTTTTTTCCCTTTTAGGTAAGTTATCCTAACTTATGGGTATAAATACCCCTATACGTGTAGCTGTAAAGATGATCAAAATTAGATTACCATTAATATACTTTGTATTTTCTTTCTTACATAAACACTGTTGTTTACTCTTGGCATTACTCTTATCCTAATTCTTGAGCAAGGCTAGGTGGTAAATAACCTCACCGGGCTAATTCGTACATCATATCAAATTAAGTCATGAGTTCTCGAAAGTTCCATTAGTGTGCCATATCCTCTGGAGCTATTTGTAGGTTTTTTCTTACCTTTCATTCGTATTTGTCCTTTTACACATACCCCATCACTTTCTTTTAAGCTTTTCGTAAGTTCAAACCCATCCAATGACCGGCCTTGTTTGTTCTTCATCATGGTTCGCACCATCTCCCATTTGAGAACACTCTTACATTGCATTTTGTTTCTTAAGACTTTATCCCGACTTGACAAAAAGCTACCCTTTATCGAATAATTTAGTCTAAGAGGATTTTCTCATACTCTTCTATGGTTTATTTTCACTTAAGATTTCAATCCCCTATATTGTGGTCCATCTTAAAAGTGATACATTTTCAATCAATCTAATAGGTCTCTTAGGGATTGAAATATAGGTTTTGGTTAAGGGTTTAATGAAAGGGTGTTCGTATTTTAGCTAAATTTTGAAAGAATCAAATTTATCAGCTATCCTGGGTTCACAAGTCAAGAACTGTTAAAGATAACGAAAATGTGCTTGCTTTAGTTTCATGGATGAATATTGCTTAGGGTAGACCAATTTCCTTTGATTGAAAAACCTCGTTGATTGGGGGATATTATGTATAGGCTAATGGAAATTAATTTATTTAGACTTTTGAAGAAAAGGAATGACTTATGGGCTTTATGTGTTTGCAATACCCCAATCTTGATGGGCTTTTGGGCTTGAAAGAAATGTTGTGAACTTTATGAGTTGGATGCATTTTAGTCTTTTTAGGCTTATATTGAAAGAGCTTAAGGGCTTTCAAATTTTGTGAAATTTAGGCTCTTGTGTTTGAAACGTGCCTTAATAGGCTTATGACCCAAATGTATTTGGGAAACATTATAATTTGTAGTTTTGAAGTGATTAGACTATTACTGGTCTTTTCTTCTTATCTTTTTTCCCCTTCACTTGTTTGTTTTCTTCTTTCTTTAATTTACTTTGGCTTTTCTTTTGTTTGGCTAGCAAAACTCAACGACATGAAAAATACTCCTTTTTTTTTTTTCTTTGTTTCCCTTTAAGGCTAATTTGAAGCCTAATTTTTATAAGTAAAGTGTATTGGGTCAAAAGTGTATAGGTATTGGAATGTAGACTCCTTCATTTTTTTTAGGAAATTAATCTATCGGTTGCAACTATTACCAATGAATTTATGTAACTAAGGAAGGTATAGATTAGTTTATTCCTTTTCTCCTTAACCTCCATTTGCCTCGGTATAGGATGATTCATGATAGAGTTTCAATTTAAAATTTCCCATAAAGGCTTAAAGGGCTTGACAAGAGATATAATTGTTTTGAGATAATTGAATCAAATGCCTATCATCATTTTCACTGGTATATCATATTCAAGACAGATCTCCCTTAAGGAATGAGTTTACATCCTCACATTGATTGTTACTCAATTCTCATATGTTTTAGGGTAAGTATTTGGAATAGGGTTTGCCTCTTGTCATTCTAAATTATTCAATTGAAGTAACACCTTTCCTCAGGTTAAGAAATTCTTAAACCCTTTTGAAAGTAATTTTTATCAAAGCCCAACATTGGCTCCTAACCTTTGTCATAATGCTTCTTTAGTAATGGATAATTCATTTAATCTTAAAAACATGCTCCATTAAAAATCAATTGCCCCATAAATCAATTGTCTCCCTTAGTGGGTAGTCCCTTTTCTTATTTACCCTAAGTCTACTCTTGATTTGGTCTATAACATGACAATTGTTTTTTGTTTTATTTTTTTTTCTTTTGCAAAGAAAATTGCGGAGATAACCTTTGTTGGCTTTTATTTATCCCTTTTTTTATGAGTTTATTGTAGGGTTTTCCCTTCTATTGTGATTGAAACATATGAATTATAGCATAAGTAGAACATATTATTGAAAGAGAAAATAACTGGTTACAACTCTTGATTAAATTTATTTACAATAGTAGTCTCGATTAGATTGGGAGCTATCTTGAAGTAATCTTTTCCCTCTTCTTGGTCTCTAATAGACTCACTTTCTTGTCATCCACTCTTTTCCTAAACAAATGCCCTTACCATTGGACCCTTTCTTTTGCAATACATTCTGCCTATCATGTTAACCAAAGGCCTATTTTGGTTTAGAGAATTCAGATTATTCCCATCAATGAAGAGAAGCCTAACATCTATCAAGTCTTGAATTTTATTTTTCAATCTTTAGCAAGCATCTATAGCATGACCTACTTGGCCTATGTGTTATTTACATCATGTATTGGGGTCATACTTCCTTAGCTTGTAGCCTAAAACTAGGGTTTCTAGGGCCAACATGTTTGTTGCTCAAAGCTGGTGGAAATCTTAGGACATAGGGATTTGAATTTGAGAAAATTGTCTTCACCGTGGCTTTGGGGTTTATGTGAGTTCCAGTTTGGTGTTTGAGGTATGGGATTGTGTATTGTAAAGGGCTTGTGTATGGTCAAAGAGGGTATCATAGGGTTGACTACAATCATGGTTTCTTCAATGAATGATTTTGATAGGACTATTGACTTCTCTATCAACCTTTATGTCCTCATGACATCTTTGATACTACCTCTTGCCATTATTATATCTATAAAATTGGTTATAGTATTCGCCCATATGTGGTTGAAATATGGTTCCCCCTTGTTATTGATAAATATTGAAATTAGAATCTTCTTGGGTAAAGGAGATGTGATTCAAGTAGCTACGGATTTCCATCTCTAGACATATTCCTTAAAAGTCACATTTGTCTTTTTGGCCATTTTTCTCGAATCTAGCCATAATGGGACCATCTCTACATTGAATTTGTATTAGCTGTAGAATTTATATTTGCTATCTAGATGCTAAAGTATTATTTTTATAAAAGAAATTCTTTCAATTATTTCAATTTTCAAAAAAAAAAAAAAAAGGAATAGTCTCTAACTTGATTGTTTTTATACAAGAAGATTGTACTACCACAAAATGGGCTAACTTAAATGGACCCAGTAATAACGGCACACTAAAGTAACAGATTCTATCTAAAAGCGATGACTACTATGAGGATAACTAAAAGGGGCAACTAAGTATGATGGTTTTATATATATATATATATATATATATATATTTATAAAAACATTTATATAACCTATTATATATTACAGATTTGGCACATTTTTTTTTTCTTAAATCTTACTCACATTTTTTATTGATTATTTTCAATCTTTATTTCTTTCTCTCTCTTTTTTTTTTTTAACTCGTTTTACCTTAAGAGAAAATGAATAAATGAAACTCTCAAATGGGTAATCAAATAGCTTCTATTAAAAAGTTACCATGAAGTAGATATTTAAAATCCTAAATATTTTCTAAAAAGGGTCACTAACAACCTCATAAATTGCTTGACTTTTCCATTTTTCAATTAGGGGAAAAAAATTATCATGAATTATAGAGGTAAAAACTATTAAAACAGCTTTCTTGTTACGAAGGAGTCAGCTTATATGAGTGTCTATGATAGCTTCTATTTACATAGATGCATGCCTCTATGATAGCTTTTATTTTACAAAGATTTGGCTAGAAATGGGATAGCTATAGAAATGATAGGCTTTATGTATTGGACAATAACTCCCAATCAGGTTTTGTAAAACCTGGTAAAAAGAAAAAAGAAAATAGGTTATATTTAATAATAATAAAAATAATAATAATAGAAATATAAAATAAGGGAAGGAATATAATAATAGAATAAAGACTTGAAGATATAGTATAGCTTATAATTAACTAGAGATGCTAGGAGCAATATTATCAGAGGAAAAGATTCAAACATTGGTATGGCATGTGATTACACATTAACGTCATAGGTAATTTGGTTTAGGAAAATTTACACTTCTCACTAAATAAATTAAATATCTTACATTGCCAAAATTGCCCCTTACCAAAAACATTACGATACTTTTCTACGGAACTTGTAGTACTCAACTCAACCCCAAATCCCTAATTAAGATTTGCATTATTGAAAAAGATATTCAATAAGAATTAATCTTTTCTCCATATTCAAGTAAGTCTTCGTTTTATCTTTGTTTTACCTTTTCAAATTTATGTTTTAAGGCTCCTTTGAGTTTAGGAAGGAGGTGTTGTTATCGTTAGTATAGTGGAGATGCGGTTATGGCATAGATTACATATTGGTAGTATCGCGGAGTGGTGTTAGGATGTGTGCTCTATGTATGTGTTGTACGATTGCATGTGTGTTTGTCTATGCAATCGGGTGGTATCTGTATATTGTAAGATGTTGAAAAGTATATGGAAGGATATGAAAAGATATGTAGAGTGCAGTTTGGAAACTCGGATATTGAGGCAATAAAAGAGAAAGAGTGTTGAGTTAAGTTAAAGATTAATGAATTGAGTTTTGAATCTAGTATTGTATTAGTGACTAGGTGTTAGGAGTCGCATAGTGCCAAACTTTGTTGAGATAAGAGTACCAAATACGGGATACATGTTTCTTAAATGTGTGTGTTAGGCTAGTAAATATATAATGGACTAAATTGAAACTTGCACTTAATTGTTTTGTTGATTGTGCTTGACTTCGACCACCTACTAGTCAAGTTTAGTGGTGTTATTGAGGCACTTAGTAATCTTTATATGATACTATCTCTAGTAGAGCCTTGCACTAAAAGGACCTAGATAGATCTATGATGGTTTTGGCACTCCGGTGATTAGGGAAAACTTAACATCAATACTTATATAGTATTTATGTATTATATGTGTAGGGATCATGAGTAATCCTAAGTCTGAAGATGCTAGGACTATACTGTTTGTGGTCTTAAATAACAAGATCTAATCGATTGTTTGTTACATTTATGATTGTTACTCGTGTGTGCTTGGCTTGTTACATATATGTTCATGCGCATATGTATGATATCCTGTACTAAGCATTAGCTCACCTTACTAGGGTTGTTGTTTTTCAAATGTAGGTTCAAGGTATGAAGTTTGTGGTGGTTATTTTATGGAGGATGCAAGTTATGATTATTTGTACTATGATAAGAAGGTTGATCTCCGTTATTATGGTAATGTAGCAGGGACAACATAGTTTATCTTTTAGGAGTGAACTATTGAAGATCATATGTTATTATTTCATATTATACATATTTAGAGAATGTTGATTGTTTAAAGTCACCTGTGACTCCTTTAGTTGATGTTATTAGGCTATCACTTGTTAGAACTATGAGACTTTAGGTTGTTCATCTTAGAGGTATATCATATTCAAGTACATTCACTTGCAACAATTGGATTCATTTACTATTGCAATATATGGAAATTAAGTAGTTGACATTTCATGCTTATTTAGATTTGAGATTATTAAATTGTGAGTCAATAGATTTCATGTAATTATTTTGTGGATTTTAAACAAATTATAAGTTTCTAGATGCCTAACGCATTAGTAGAAGTTAGGTACATGTGACAAGCCAAGCATTTTAGGTTCTAGGGTGTTATAGGTATACTAGATGGTATTTTAAGTTTTATAAATAAAAATCATAAATTTTGCATTTTATAAGGTACAAGGATGTTATGGACATGGATTATCAAAATTTTTGGTCCTTAAAAAAATGGGTTAGCTGGATGAAAAAAAAAAAAAAAACTTTTTCTATGTTCGTCTAAAAATAGTCAAAGGGTTAGTGAAAGAAACAAAACAAAGTTTTTATATTTATAAATTTCCCTTTCTCTTTTCCTATTAACACAAAAGAGGGGTATCAACAAAAACATTATCCCCAAGAATAAATCACAATTCTCAAGAAAAGGCTTAAATTTTTCTTTTCAAAAATTCTCTTTATTTTTTAACCTTCATTTTTCGAAGAGTTTGTCTCCTAAAGAAACTTTTTTTTTTTTAAAAAAAAAAATCTGCTCATTACAAGAAAAAAGTCTAGATCCTACTTTCTTCCTATATTCCTCTTTTATTAAGAATTTCGTCTATATTTTTTCCTTAGTCCCGTAAAAAGGACATTAATATTTACATAGAATGAGACGCATCTCTCTTGTTTGGAAAAATATTTCAATTTCTTTTTCTTGTTTGAAAAGAACTACTTTTTCCTTTTTCTTTTCTCTTATACAAGAAAGTTTTTAAAAATGCCCCCAAAATTACAGTCGATTGTTTTACAAATTAAAAGAAAAAAATCTTATCACACAGGGGCTTTAAAATTTACGAAAAGATTTATTCACATGGGACTAATTACTATGACATCTTCTATTTACAAGGATGTTAATCCTAACTAAGTTTGCTAAGCAATATATGGGAACAATTACAATATAATGAGCTGAATCTTTTTATTTTCTAAATATTTCCAAGTTTTCTGATCCTCCTGAAAAGCACAAATAGAATGACAGTAAAACGTAGAATATTTACAAAAGATAGACAAAAATTAGGAAAAAAGGTAGATTAAAGAGATATTTACAAGAAAAAAGACCTACATTTTTTTAAAAAAATTATTTTTCCTAAAAAAATCCAAACAACATATGGGGCTTAAAGATTCTTTCTCGAGTTTTTTAAACATGTGGATGAAAGCTTTGATATATACAAAAATGGAAGAAGAAAAAATTTTAAAGTATTGAATTTTTCAAAGGGCAACCGAAGAAGAATGATATTTACAAATCGGAATATTTCTTTATCTTTTTTTGTTTTTTGGACATGAAATCTACAGAAACGTCTAACCCCTAAAACTACTCGAGAAAATTTTGACATTTGCAAAGGGTAAGTAGGGTTAAAGTGACGACTACGAAGGAAAGTGGGTAAAAAAAAAAAAGAAAAATTATAAACTAATTTTGAGTTTTTCTTTTTTCTTATTTCCAATGATTTGTTCTTTATTTTTTATTTTTCATCTTTTTTTATAAGTTTGGGAAAAAAATGGAGTTTTATTTTATAAAAAATGAACCACCTTTTCTATTCTAGAAAATATTTTGAAGTTTTCAAAATTTTGAAAGAAAACCATAACCCATGTTTCAATGATTACCTTTAGGGTTCGAAAAAAAAAAGATTAAAACAAATTAAAAACTTTGAAGATTTCTGGGAAAGAAAGAACTTGCAATTTAAAACAAATTAAAAATTGAGGAATCATTTGGTGGATTCTATGGGTACCTAGCTCTATAACCTCACAGTATTTCCAGGACACGAGTCCCTTATTATATTGAAGCGCAGTTGGAGAGGCTTAGTCACCTTCAAGCAATGGTAAATACACAATATAACTCTAGGGCTACACAATGGCCATCTTAATTGGCGTTGGTTCAGCTGTAACTCTATTCTTATTCTCCCTCATTTTTCCTCACCAAAGCCTTTTTCTTTTTCTTTTTTTTTTTCTTATTCCTATAGAAAGGGGTTGGGATACAAAAGATATATATTCAGAAAATATGCATAAATAAATGAAAATCTACATAGAGAATAAGCCTTTTATGTCAAAAAATATTTTTTGGCTAATCCACTAAGAACCAAAGATTCTAGGTTCGGTCCCTAATGGAGTTATCGAGCTATTGAGCTTAAATTTTACCCTTCTTTTGATTTTGATCCATATTAAACCTAACCCATTTAACATGGAATACTGGACCAAAAATGAAGGGTTTTTTTTTTTTAAAAAAAAAATGATTTTTAGGAGTCACCAATTGTTGACACCATAGTTTTGTGCCCATATTATTTTAAAGTTATCAAATAAAAGGCCCTGCTTAGAAAAACATAAAAAAAGAAAAAGAAAAAGAAAAGTATGAAAAAATTTCACAAAAAAATGGAAAAAATTATTAAAAAATTCAAAAATTAGAAAAATAGATAAAAAAATGAAAATATAGGATTTTTTTTACTTTTTATATTCTTAACAAAAATGAGCATTCTATTGAAAAGTAATTTTTGATTAGATTCGACTTGCTTATTTTTTAAAATATCTTGGAAATAGACAATTTAAATTGATTATAGCTTCTAATGACACCTCAATTGGACTCGAATCAAATATTTTATGAGCAATTCAAGTTTTAAGTGAAGTTGAGTACTAAATAGAACTATACCTATAATTCTATCAAATCAATCTATTTTTAGAAAATAATTTTTCACACATGCATAATAGAATAAGTAATTGCATGCCAAGATAAATTGGCTTATTTGGACTTAAGAGGTTTATACCAATTTTAAGGCTCGATGTTCATTGGAAGATTTATTAAAAATCAGTGCAGAAATAGATTAAATATTATTGTTGTTAGAGCATGACAAGAATCAACTAGTAGCTTAGTTAGCTAAAGCTTTGGACTAAAAGTTAGAGGTCTTGGGTTCAATTTATGGAAGTGTAACATGTACCTTTAATTGCAGTTCAAAATATGTAATTTTTTCTACCTTTAAAAATTGCATTTATGCATAAATTTGGTAAAAATTTGTTAATTTTATATAAAAAAAGAGTTTATGCACAAAATGGACCAACTTGAGTAAAATTGCTAAAAATGAATGAAAAAGGATTGAATTTAAATGAATTCTATTAATTTTATATCCTACATATAGGTGCATGGGGACTACCATGATCTTGATAACTCCTACCATTTGATTAAGGAGGCTGAAATTGATAAATTGACGAAATTTGGCCTATTAATCGATAAATAGTCTTGCTACAGATCGATCGGTATGCCCTAAAGTATTAGGATTACATCGATGAATCAAGTGATCGATTGGAAGAGAGGATGGTGTAGTTTAGAAAGTGCATGGATGGAATCACTTATACTAGTTGATCGGTAGAAGGACATAGAGTTAGGATTTCTTTAGACATAAAACCTTAATCCACTAAATGCCACATTTCATAAAACATAAAGATAACCTAGGGTTGATAGGTGTCTACCAATTGATCAATAGACCTTCTTACCAATCAACTGGTAGCTCAAATTTATAAATACTTGTATTTCTTAAAGAAACGACGAGCCACAAATAAGATTTTAGTAGGGTTTAGCTTAATTTTTTGTGCTCTCTATTATTTTTACTATTTCACTGGATATTTTATGTTATCCTACTCTTGTTTTTAAGATTTTAATGCATTTCTCTTACTATTTTGAGTAGAATCTTGATTGTTTATAAACTTGTTTATCGATTATCCTCTTGCTCTTCTCTTATGAGTTTATATATAGTTTGTTCATGGAGTTTGCTACTGATTTTGTGAAAATTATAGTTGTTATCGCTAATATTTTGAGTGGCCAAATTAATTCTAATGGGTTTGTGACATTGTAGATGTTGTAGTTGGTATATCTTTGTAGTTTTGATATGGGTTTGAGTATTTAATTGGGATTTTTATATTTGATACTCCATTTGCAACTCTTTGAGGTGCTTTTAATGAAATTTTCAATTAGTTTTCCTTGTGATTATGAGATCGAGAGGAAATTAGTCTTAAGAAGTCCCTTGAGAGTTAAAAGGTTTGCATAATTACGAGACCACGAGGAGATTAATTGTTTAAATTCCAATTTGAGTTGTTTAGTTGGTGCAATATCAATAAATGGGTTCATACAACTATGAGACAAGGAGGAGAATAGGTGTTCCCTATTGAATTGACACTACATTATGTGGTTCTAATGAATTAGGATAAGTTATAAGACTGAAAGGAGATTGACCCCTTAATTTCTAGGATTGAAATACTTAATTATTGATAGGAAATAAGTATTTAACTAATCGTATAGGAATATGAGGTCAAGAGGAGATTTTTTGCTACATAACTAATTGAGCGCCCTACGTAGGATCATGCTTAAGTGAATTTCGTTAAAACCTAATTAAAAACCATCCCTAATATCTTAACAACATATCCTCACCATTACTTCAGAAGCATGTTAAAAGCCTACATCTTTATTATTTGTGTCTGTTGTTATTTTTTACTCTCATTTTTTTTTTTATTTCAATTGCAACTTTGAACTCCCTATTCAACTTGTTTAGATTAGACTAGCAAGTTATCATCTGATACTTAGTCAAATCTCTTTTCCCTAAGGAATTTGACTTAGTGAATACTCACTAGTATTATTGTTGCAATCGATTTAGTATATTGGTCCATTAAGAGATGATACTGTTTTAAAATCTTTCATTTATAAGATTTTGTGTCTAAAAACTATGTTTTCAAATCTATCATTTTTGTTAATGCACCATGTCATCATCAGTTTTTGGTACTATTGCTAGGAAAAAGGCAATTATGCTAATATAAGATAAACTGAAGACTCTAAAACTAGGCTTTAGTATAGTTGTAGTGTAATTGGTTGAGCAGTTTAGTTATTGAAGTGATGATCTTTACCTATTTTCTTATTCAATTGAGTTGATCTTGCTATATATTTGTTAATTTGAGTTGATTTAAACATAAGGTTAGAAACTTCATTGTTGAATTTGTTGGAAAAGTGTCGAATTTATCCTTAGCCAATTTGTCTTGAGTTAGGAAGAGTGCTGTTTATATTTTTGCATCAATATTTGCAGGTTATACTTTGAAGGTTCGATTGGATTGAAAAGGAGTAGAGTTAAGAATTGATAATTTTTATTTGAAGAGGGGTGAGAGGATTGTTTGATGAATTTAACCTTAAGGTAGACTAAACATTTTACCATAGGATTAAGGAAAGGAGGAGAGATGAATTAAGAGAAATGGAAAATCAACAAGGACCCTTTAGTGGAGGAGATGGAAGTGGAATTAATAGGAATGGAAATAATGGACATGGAACTAGTGGAAATGGTAATAATTAAGCCTTATAGGAATACTATGTCTCAAATTTGAAAGAAGTTGCACAATCTATCACTTAGCTAACTATACAAACAAACAAATTTGAACTTAAACTTGCCTTGATTCAAATGGTTCAACTTAATCTTTTTGGTGGATCACCATCCAAGGACCCCTATGAACACCTTCAAAATTTTTATGCAATTATGTGCCATAATGAAAACAAATGATGTATCCAACTATGCGATTCGCTTGAGGTTATTCTTCCAGCAGTCCTCTTCAATGGGTAGTTCAGTCAACTCTCTCAACTTTAGTAGTCTCCTGACTAACATAAAAGTTGACATATCAATCTTTATAGCTTCTCGGAGCTTGGCTTTACTCATTATTAAAGCCTTTTTCGATCCTCAAGCAAGTTTAGCTTGCAATTTGCTAACTTGACTTAGCATCATTGGGTTTAAAGTAACTTTCCTTCCATTCTTCTCAAAAACATAGGTGTTTCAAAATCCATCATACATAACCCCTTAGTCCAAAAGCTATGGTCAGCTTAACAGCACATGTGATGCGTACATGGGCAACATGTCACAAAGGATCTTATCAGAATAATTCCCAATATTAATTAGTAGTATTATTTGCAAAGTGATATGTAGTGCCCCTTTCTTGTTCAACCAGTATAACTTGTATGGCTTCGAGTGTGTTATGGTCGGCAACTTTAGCTTTTTGATTAGATCAACGGATGCTATATTGGATAGCTACCACTATCTATAATGAGTGCACACAACTGATCATTCACTTTGCCTATGATATGGAACAAGTTCTCTCTCTACTCCTCCTTAGGCGAAGGTTCCAAACTCATTATAAGTCAAACAATTAGAGTCAACTTGTCTAAGTCTTCTACAAACACATATTCTTCAATCAGGTTGGTCTTAGTGTTGATCTCTCCTTCCACTTCCTCTCTTCCTCAAGCTGCTCATTTGTATTATCTACAATAAGCTTTGGGACATCCCGTTTAATAATCATGGTTCATCAATTTGGATACTGAGCAGCTATGTACCTAAACCCTTCGCACTTGAAGCACTTGATCTAGCTTTTCTTCCTTCCAAATCCCTATCCCTTCTCATATGCCTAGGTCAGCATATCACTATCAAGTGACCTCTTCTATTTGACTTGAACATCTACCTTTCTAACTGGCTCGATACTTGATTTAGGTCGGTAACTTCCCTGACTAGGTTAGCTTAGTTGACTAGGTCAACTCATTAGGTGTCAGGTTAGCATTTTATTCCTCCTTTGCCTTTCTACTTGTTGGGCTATCTGTATAGTCTTATCCATGGTAGTAAATTGCTAGAGTTCCACAATGTCTCGGATGTCACTCCTTAATCCAGTAAGGAACTTAAAGACTATGTTGATGATTCCTCCACTTTACAGTGAATCATAAGCATTTGGAATTATTAAACATATTCGTTAACAATTTGGCCTCCTTACCTCAGCTTTTGAAGTCGAGCAAAAGTGTCTTGTTAACAAGTATTCGACATAAACCTGTTTTTAAGTATTCACTTCATCTCAAACTAAGTATTAATATCCCTATATCCTTTTCATTTTCTCATGACTTGAAAGTTCTTCCACCACATGGTAACATATATTGAGGACTCAACAGCAGCAATCCTTACCTTCTCATAGTCTTCATATTGGTAGTAATAAAAAATACACTTTACCTTTTCCTCCCAATCCAAATAATCATCTGCACTTCAAAACCCATTAAAGCTCAAGATTTGAAGTTTTACATGGTTGGTAGCTCGTGGTGATCTAGCTCTCTCTTCTTCTTCATACTCTTCTTCTTCAATGTCATCCATTTCTCCCAAATCAATCCTTCATCGGGCTCGTTTACTTACTCTTCCACCTTTAGCTTATTAAGTTGGGTTCTATCCTCTAGTAGGTCGGGTAGCTTGTGGGGTGTTGTACATGACCTCAATAGGTCTATAGGCCAATGAGTGAATAGCTTTGGTCAAATCAACTAGGAGATTAGCTACCTCATCAAGTCTTTCATTCGTACTCCTAGGGTACCTTGAGATTATCAACTATGGTGGACAACACAACTGTTGTCATCCCCAATACCAGCATTAATACTCGGGTCTATCATTTTCCTTGAAAAATTTGATTTCAAGATCTAAATTTGAGTTACAACTAACAATATTTCATCAAATCACACAACACGCACTCTCTTTAAACAAGATGCTCATTAACCTACAAACACAACAACTAAACTAGTATAGAAACTTGCTCTATTTTCAAACACCTAAATTAGGGTAAAATAGGGGACTTCGAGAACAAGTTACTACACCCTATTGCTTGCTTAGAATACTTCAATGGTCTACTCTACAACTACTACAAACTAACACAACAAAAACTACCTTGTAAATCCTAAACACAACTTACCTAAAGTGAAACCTCTGCTCTAATACCAAGATGATGTATGGCTGTAGCCAAGAATAGACAAGATTGGTCATAGGGGTAGGTCCAAGCTTGGTGAAAGCTTGAAATGATTGATGCTCTATGTGCAAAAGAATAGAAATGGTATGATAAGCAAACCCATAAATAGCTCCAAAGGATATGACACACCAATAAAACTTCCAAAGACTCACGACATAACTTAATATGACACACGAGATGGTCCGATGAGATTACTTACCACCTAACCTTACTTAAGGGTTAAGATAAGAGTAAAGAAGGCAAACAAGTAGTAGAACAATGTTCACAAAGGGAAATATTCAGTATATTAGTGATGATAAGGGTGTCTTGTAGCTACATGTACAATGGGTATTTATACCTAAGGAACTAAGGTAATGAAGAACTGCCGACTAACGGTCCCATTACTCACGCATAGCTCCGAGGACTCTAATCCCTTACCTAGCAAATTCTCTCAGTAACCTACTGATGATGAGAAAGTTTACACCAAAAGAATGTGGCTGAACTCGTTAAGCTCCCCTAATTGTCATATGTTGATTTGTACACTCGATAATGATGATGCCAACCATTGTTTTATCGAGTAAGCCGACTTAATACTACCAAGAAGTTCCTACTGAGTGATGAGAGACTCACTTAAACGGTCGAATAGTTTTCTCTTAGCATGCTACCAGCCCCCTCGTCCTGACCCTTTATTGTTGCAACATTTTGACCCCTCTTGCCTGCTATGCTCAGTAAATATTCATATGGGACCAATGTTACACTGCCACCTATCCACTTCATCTAACGTTATACTACTTTTCTATTTTTGGTCTTTTGTTTCTTTTACCCTTTTTAGTATGTACTAAGAATCCCTTTTTTGTATATACTTTCTTGTCATTTCATTATTTGTAATGCTACCTTAAGAACTTACTATAAATAATCCTTTTCTTTTATAAGCTACAGATAACTTACATTTGAATACTGAATATTCTATTCTTATGAGACAACCCTCTCAAAGTCCATATTTCACATGCTCTTATCTAATCTTACCGAGTAGCTCAGGATTAGTGGCGGGTGGATCTTGACATCAACTTGTGCGTCATATTAAGTGTGGTGTTAAGTCGTGTTGTGTTCGTTGGTGAGTCATATCCTTCAAGTAGCTTCACGTCAGCTACTCTTGTTCGGTTGTGGACTATTTCCCTCTAATTTTCTTCAATATCTCGAAGGACCCATTTCAGTTCAAATTCGCCACGGTAAGTTCTAGTGATAATTAAGCTCTTAAGCACACCATATATTCTTGGTATCAGAGCTTGAGGTTGAGGTTGAAACCGAAAGTTGTGTAGTAATAGTCAATCTATTGTTTGAGATACTGTATGTGATTGTAGCCATCCGTGTGAAGTGTAGTTATTGAAATTTTTTGTTAGGAATGCCGAACCCTAGTGTACAAGGAGAAATTCACGATCTCGAAAGTGATACTCATGGTCGTCGTCGAGTGACCCAACAAACACCTTGTACTACTAATGAGCAGATATAAGATCTTGCTGCTATTATGGCCAATTTAGCTACCTCAGTAAATAGGGTCTTAGAAAATGGACTGTGTGAGAGAGTTGTTAAGTAGGGCTGAGAAATGAGAGATAGGCCAAGGAGGTAGATGAATGAGTGATCTTCGAAAGCCTTTCTAGTGAGCCATGCACCATTGTGACGTGCCAATAAAGTAATGAGGAGAAGGTTAGAGTTAGATGAAGTGGAAGAGTATGAAAAAGAAGAAGACCAGTATGTTGGGCTTGATGAGCAAGAGTTTAGAGTGCCAAGAGGTGTCCAACATCTTAAGGTACAGATTTTGAACTTCAATAGGTCTAGTAGTGCTGATAACTACCTGTACTAGGAAGAGAAGATCGAAAAGATATTTAACTTTTATGACTATGAAGATGTTGTTCTCATTAGAGTGGCTACGTTAGAATTTTCTGGGTATGCGGCAATGTGGTGGAAGAAGCTACAGAATGTTTACTTAAAGACTTGACGTAAGGTCCGAACATGGAATGAGATGAAGAGAGTTCTGAGGAATAGGTTCATTCCCGAATACTACAAACAAGACACTTTTCAACAACTCTAAGACTTAAGGTAAGGTAACAAATTTGTAAACAACTATGTTTGAGAGTTTCAATTGCTCATGATACGATGTGATGTTGACTAGCCTGAGACTTGAACTATAGTATGGTTCATCCCAAGACTCTAAGCTAAGATTGGTCACATTGTAGAATTATAAAGCCTTACAACTTTGGATGAAAGCATCCATGTAGCCTAGAGAGTTGAAAGGTAATAACGGAACCAAGCTAGTTGAATGCTGAGTAATCTAACTATGGTGCTAAATAGGATTGGCCTGCTAAGTAGACCAAGGAATGATAGGGCGTCAAACAGTCTCGAGATGGAACGTTGATTTCATGTCCTGAGTCGATCAGACAAGGTGGTAAGAGCAAGACCAAGGAACCTAGGCTAAGGTGTTAAGTAGGGTTGCCAAGCAAGGATATCGATCTAAGGTAGACTCATCCCAAAAGGAATGGCTAGGGACATGTATTGGAGCTTTTGTCTTCTCGACACCAATGTAACCTAGCTAGGGGTTATCTTGGTCATGATTGAGTAGGGGCACATGAATGGTTGGGCTATAAGTAAAGCATTTATTGAGTTAGCACATAATTTCTAAGAGATATGTAGTCACTTGACTTGATGTGGGGAGTTGGCCGACAATAAGGAGTAGCTTGGCTTAGCAAGGGCCGATCGAAGCAGGAGGATTCGCTTTGTTAGTCCTTCTAGTCCTTGGGCTCGAGTGTGAGTTAAAGGCCTAATAGTCTGATTTCTATCAAGTTGCATATCTTAACTAACCTTTGCCCTTTTACATGATGGGGACTGGACATACTTATACCTTTTCTAAAGGTAATTGCAGTGGCAATTCATAATAGTCATGGTGGATTATTTTACTAAATGGGTAGAAGTTAAGGCAATAGCAAGGACTACTATATGGAAGATTGAATCTTTTTTCTTTAATTTTATTTTATCAAGGTTTGGAGTCCCTTTCATGATAATAATCAACAATAGTTTGTAGTTTGACAATGACTAATCTTGAGCTTTTTGTGAAAAGCATGGTATTTAGCTAAATTATACATCGGTAGCTCATCCCTAAACAAATGGGTAAGTAGAGGCTATTAACATGATTATCTTATATAGCTTGAAGAGAAGAGTTGACCAAGTAAAGGATAAATGGGATGACGAGCTACCTAATATTTTGTTGGGATATAAGGCCACTCATTGGACTTCAGTAAGAGAAACACCTTTTCGATTAGCTTTTGGATTAGAGGTTGTTTTACCAATTGAATTTGAGTTACTTAAACTATGTACGTAGAAGTTTGATGTCATGGCAAATTAGGTTGGCTTAATGACCAATTTGGATACAATGGAAGAAATAAGAGACATTACAAAAGTAAGGGTTGCTACCTATCAACATAGAGTGGCAAGATATTATAACCAAAAGGTCAAACACAAGGTATTTTAACCAAGGGCCCTAGTTTGTAAGAAATTGGAGGCAACACGCATATGAGACAATAAGGGGAAGATTAGTGCAAATTAGGAGGACCTAGTTTAGGTCCAAGAAGTGGTAGGTAACGGAGCCTATCAGCTAAAAAGATTAGATGGCTAAATCATCCCTCGTGGGTGGAAATGTCGAAAATCTAACATTGTATTTCGAATAATTGTTTCGTATTATCTACCATGTTATGTATTTGCATTTGTTGTTCTTTCAAAGATTATGTAGGGAAATGGCCTAATCTTTATCAATGAGAAGCATTTCCTTTCCAATCTTTGACAAGTGTTTTTTATTTTATTAATTCTTGATCTATCTATAATTAACAAATAAACATAACTCTAGCTCATATGGGAAATGGATTGAAACTTAAAAGGTTTTGACCTATATTGGTTAACAAGCATAGTCTTATCTAGTAAATGAGCCCAACTTTCTACAAGAAGAGTTCTAACCTAATGCTGCCAACAAACTCAAAGTTGCCTTAAACAAACAACACTTCTGTTTAGAAAATAGACCCTAATATTTAAAATAAGTTTAGGTCCCATACGTTTAACAAACTTCTTCTAACTACAACTATGAACAAATAAATGAGTCATACGTATATGTAATAAAATGTGCAGCAAATTGAAACATAGAAAATTAATGAAGTCCCATTACAAACCAAAAGGTTGGCATTTCAACCAAAGCAATTAAACACAAGTCAATTATTAGCATGAGATTAGGGAACACTCTCCTTAGTAGAATTGGTAGGATTGAGGTTTTGGCTAGTCGAACTTTAGAAGACCATGTAGGAGTTAGGATCTTTTTTGGCATTAGATGCTTCAGTTGAAGCACTAAGGGTCCCTTTTTGTATATAAGGGGTCCCTTTTGAAGTTGTTTCTTCAACAACTATAGGGGCTTCAACATTGGTTAGTTGATCATCACCTTACCTTTGACCTTATGCTCCTTCCTCATCACCAACCACTTCATCATTGTCATCATTAGCATCATTATTATCAACGTCAACAAAGTCAAGGCAAGGGAGTTCATAGTCAGTGTAAACTTTAAAAATTTTCGCCTAGCCAACTGCACCTACTCTAAAAACTTCTTATGAAGCAATTTCTCGTATTATTGATTGGGAGCGACTATTAAAAGCACCTCCTCCATGGAAGGTTTTTTCCTTGTAGCTTCTTCCAACTCAGTGACACATGCTTCGAGTTTGTTGTTCTTGATCTCCATATTTTTAATCCTAACTTTCAACTTGTCCTCTTTTCATTCATTAAGGCAATTGTTTGCCCTAAACTCTAGCACTTCTCTTTCCTATCATGGAGTTGTTCCTTCAACTCCTTAGTCTCCTTGAAAAGCTCATCATTCTCGGTCTTCAAGCTCGACACCTCATCGATAACCAAAAAATGTGCCAATTTCTTAGTAGCTAACTCTTTCTACAGTTTTTGGGCCCCCATTTAGCCTTTATTCTGGCATTCTTAACTATGATTGCTTATGCTTTAGAGGAATTATAAGTCTCTTCCACCTTCTACAATAAAATATTAGAGCAATAAGCCAATTGGGTCTTGGTTACATGAATGAGATAGAGATGGTATGATATACCTTCCTCTTCTCTTCTTTGATGTCATCAATGGCCATCAAAACGTGACTATTGATCAATAATACACTAAGAAGGTCAGTAACAAGATAAGCAATGCGAGATAAGACCAATTGCAATAATATAAAACATACATAATACAACTTTGCAATAATGTAGCCATTGTTATTACTACTAACTCTATCTACATCCTTCTTTTTCATTTCCCTCTCCTTCAGTAAGATGATTCCTTTTAGTAGTGCTAAGGAATTCTTCCTATCACCCAAAGTGAAATCGATATCTAAGATGGTGTAGCTCCAGCAAAGTCCATAGTTATAGTTCTCTGTGATTTTAGGAACAAACTTAGCATACCCAATGCTAAGAGCCTTCTCCTTTAAAGCAACTTTGGTGTTCTCATCCATTTCTTTGTTTTTCTTAGGTGAAGGCTCCCTAACAAACTCCTTCCCTTTCCTCTTCTTTAGGCTTAGCATAGTTCTATTAACCTGTCCATAGCCTTAGATGGAGCGATCTCTATGATAGCAATTTGACTAGGCTTACCAAATGGTCTCTCCTATATGGTGTCCCTTATTATGGGTGGTACCTTATGTTGAACAGTTTCAAGGGCTTTCTTCTAATGTGGTATCTACTCACCCTCAAGATCGGTAGTTTCCTTCTTCTTCTTTGGAATGGCCAATTCTTTGATGACTTGTTCCTTAACAACATGTTTCCTCACCATAACCTAGCTTATAATAGCTTTGGTAGCACACTAATCAAACTTTTGTTTCTTGGTCGTTGCTTGGGCCAATAGTTTTTTGGTGTCTACATCACCTTTACCCATATTTGTAAGAAAGAAGTATGCTCCAATGAGAACAATGTAAGAAACTTGCAAATCCAGTCCAAGTAAAGCTCAATGGTAATAAGTCTCCCCCCATGAGTAACAAAGATTGACCTCCCTCTAATAGCCTAACTTGGTACGGTAAGAACAAATCCTACCTTCTTTATTCGAGAATATAGGCTCCCCTTGCTCATATCGTGTATTGATTCTTTCAACGTCCCAAAAGAACATCATGTTATGCTACTTATTTTGAATCATTTTAGCAGCAACAACATCATTCAGCTGCAATCTTATGTCCTTAGTTTAGATAGGTTCAATCAATTTGCCCTAAAAGTCTAGATCCACATCTAATCTATCAAAAATGTACTTATCATGCCACTTATAAATCTTGTATTCCAAGCCATCTAAGAGCTTGCGGTAGGCTATGCCCTTGCATACTACCAACCATTAGGTTGTCTTTTAATTGTAAGGAAATGTCTTAATAATTAAGGTGTAACCCTAACTTTAAGCTCCTAACAAACTATCTCGAAAGCGATGAGAAGCTTATATGTGTCGAAGATGATGTGCCTAGGAGCTTAGTGATCACTAAGGCTTACCATGGGTGATAACAACATGATGGGTCCTTCGAGATATTGAAGAAAACTAGCATGGAGGGGCTGGCAAAAATAGTAGCTTCTGTGGAGCTATTTGGAGAATATGATCCACCAATAAATACAATACGACTTAACACTTCGCTTGATATGACTCACAAGCTAATGTTAAGATCCACTCGCCACTAATCTTAAACTACTTAGCAAGATTAGATAAAAGTGTAAGGAAATTGTACTTAGAGAGTTATATCTCACAAGAATAAGTATATTTAATATTGAAAAGGATGTAAGATATCTTATGGCTATTGTAAAAAGACTATCTATAGTAAGCCTTTTAAGCCAACAATACAACTAAAGAAAATTACATAAAAGACAATTAAGAAGGAGATTACTAGAATGTATAAAAAGGGTAAATAGGATAAATAACGAAAATAAAATATAGTACAAATGTTAGAAAAGTAAGGATAGGTGGCGGCCTATCAATAGGTTCATATTGATGATTCTTGGGATGTAGTAGTTAAGGTGCAATGAAGTTGTGGTTGTTGTAGATGGATGGTATTTAGAACAATTGGGACAAAAGAAGGATGCTGCTTTTCAATAGGCTGAATAAGTAGAGCTCAACATGTTAAGGGCTTAACCTTAGCACTCGGTAACTTAGCTTCAATACTTATCATGTTTGTAGATTGTTTGTAGATTGGAGTCAGGCTCAATGCTCGGCCTCAGCATTCAGCAGGTTTCCCTTAGCACTAGGTAAGTTGGTGCTTAGGTACGGGTCCATGCAGAGAAGAATGCGTCTAAGCTAAGACCTTAGGAAATTCACTAATTATCCTTTCATATAATAGTACTTGTTCTCGGCAGGCTGACATGAGAGTATCCTCCTCGTAAGAGACTATAGGCCTTAGAGGCATGTGTAAGTAAGGGAACCAGAGTTCAGCTGTCCATCAATTTCCTAGGGATGTTGAAGATTTTCCCTCAAATCTTAGTCTTCTTCCTCTTTTGGCACATAAGGCGTCAAGTCAGCAACATTGAAAGTAGAAGATACTCCATATCATTCTCATAGCTCAAGCTCATGGGCATTGTCATTAACATGTCAAAGGATCTCATAAGGTCCACCTAACTTGGGGGTTAACTTGTTCATCCTCTTCCCTAAGAAGTGCTCCTTATTGAGGTGGATCCAAATAAGGTCTCTTGGGTTGTAAATGATATACCTCCTTCCTCAGTTTCCCTATTCCTTTTATCAGGCCATAGTCTTAGCTAGTTACTTGACAATCTTCTAATGCAATTTTTAGAACTTTTTGGTGTATTATAGGTTGGATTGACTTTCTCCTTGAGAGGTTAGGTTGATAACCATGTTTAAGGGTAAGTTTGGGTTAAGTCCATAGATGATCTCAAAAGGTGACCTTCCTGTCAAGCCACGAGTGGTGTAATTGTAAACGAACTTAATGATGGGTAGGCATAGATCCCAATCATGTAGATTCCTCCTAATAGTAACTTGAAGGGGTTACTAACTGTTCTGTTTGCAACTTCAATTTGGCCGTCTGTCTCCAGGTAGTAAGAAGTATTAAACATGAGATTCTTACTAAGCTTCTTCCAAAGGGTTTTCTAAAAGAAGCTCTTGAACTTTAAGTCACAATTAGACACAATACTCATTGGTACTCCATGTAGTTGCATGATCTCTTACAAAAAGAGGTTAGTAACAAATAAAGCACCATTGGTTTTGCGGCAAGGAATAAAATAGTTTATCTTGTTGAATTGATTAACCACTATCATAATAGAATCACGTCTTCTCGGTGTTTTGGGTAGCTGAGTATGAAATCTATGCTCAGAATGGTCCATGGTCATTCAAGTATAGGTAGAGGTGTATACTTTAGATACGGCTCCTTTCTTCCCTTGGCATGTTTGCACACCTCACATATTTTAAGAACTTGATGCACATCTTTCATCATCCCTAGCCAATAGAAATGTTCTTTCAGTAACTTAGCCATTCTCTTCTCACCAAAGTAGTCGGTTAATCCTCCAACATAGGCTTCTCAAATAAGTAATTCCCTCGCAAAACCACTCGACACACAAACTTGCTTCTCCTTCATTAGAAACCTTACAAAAAAAGGTTAGCAACAAATAAAGTCCAAAATATGGATCATGCTCATACTAATTAGGTAGGGTACTAAATCTAATTATCCTGGTTTATAACGCCGTAATAAGAACATGCCAATGAGAGAGTGCATTGGTCACAATGTTGGCACTTCCCTTCTTGTACTTAATGGCATAGTAAAAGGTTTCTAGGAACTCAACCCATTTAGCATAATGTCAAGAAAGTTTTTGCTACCCTCTAAAAAGCTTGAGAGATTCATAGTCTATGCAAATGATGAACTCTCTTGGCAACAAGTAGTGTTGCCAATTTTGAAGTGCTTGGACAAAGGCATAAAACTCCTTATCATATGCTAAGTTATTTAATGTGCCTCCTTTAAGCCTCTTACTGAAATAGGCAACTGGTCAGCATTCTTACATAAGAACAACTCTAATGCTAACTCTAGATACATCACATTATAGTTTAAAAACTTTTTCAAAGTCAGGTAGGACGAGTATTGGGGCTGTAGTCAACTTGGTCTTAACCTCATCAAAACTCCTTTGAGCCTTCTTAGACCAATTGAATTCAGAGTTCTTCCTAGTTAGCTCAATTAGTGGGGCAACTATAGAACTAAAGTTTCAAATGAATCTTTGATAGAATGAAGCTAGACCATGAAAACTCCTTACTTCAGCAGCACTAGTCGACGTCAACCATTTAAGAATAGCTTGGACCTTCTTGTCATTAACTATGATACCTCTTCTAGAAACAATATAACTGAGGAATATTATCTCGCTTTGACAGAACACACACTTCTTTAGATTACTGAATAACATCTTGGCATAGAGGATATCAAATACAGATCTCAACTGTATAACATGTGACATGAGGTTAGCACTATATACTAAAATATCATCAAGGTATACAACAATGCATTTGCCAATTAGTGGTCTCATGACATGATTCGTAAGTCATATAAAAGTGCTCAGTGCATTTGTTAGACCAAATGACATCACCACTTCTATTCATCTTCGAGTCTCATTCGTATTTGATAGTAGCTACTCTTAAGATCAATCATCGAAAAGATTTGAGCACCATGTAACTCATCAAATATATCATCTAACTATGGAATTGAATATTAGTATTTGATAGTGATTTTGTTGATTGCTTGGTTATCAATATACATTCTCCATGAACCATCCTTTTTCAATACTAAGATAGTTGGCATGGCATAGGGACCTATGTTTTCTCAGACATATCTACATTCAATTAACTCATCAACTTGTTCCTTTAACTCAGTAGCTTGCTCGAGGTTGAGCCTATAGGTAGGTTGGTTAGGTAGAGTAACTCCAGGTTAAAGGTTAATACAATGCTATATATCTCTAATTGGTGGTAAACATCTCGACATCTCTATATGAAATAGGTCAACATACTCTTGTAGTAAAGTCTACACCTTGGCAAGTAAAGCTTCGGCCTCTCTCAACCCTAGAAGTTTCTTGACTAACAAGAGCATACATTCTTTTGTCTTGGCATCTCTAGAAAATTAGGCTTAGGAAATCACTAAGGACTTTCATTGCAATGATCAGGAAATCTTCTCTTGCAACTCCTGTACTTCCTTAAGGCTCATTAAGGTTAGTATAACCTTCTTCCTTGTCCTTGTGGAACATATATATAAATGTTCCTATATTCATCATGCAATACTCTGAAATCAAATAGCCAAGGTTGGCTAAGTAAGATATGTGAGGCACACATAGGTAGGACATCACGTTGCACCTCATCCTTATATCTATCACCAACAATAATTGGCACTTTAACTTGCTTTACAACAAGTAGACATCCCTTCTCATTTAGCTAATGAATCTTATATGGCTTAAGGTGTAAGTAACTTAGCAATTTTAGGGCTTTAACTACTCCTAAAGCTATCACATTTGTACAACTCCCTCTATCAATGATTAATGTACAAAGCTTGCCATTCACTCAATAGTTTGTATGGAAGAGTTTTCCCTCTGCTCATTCTCATCAAATGCAACCGTATTAAGAGATCATCAGACGACAAAACAATATTTAGGTCCTACTTCAGGTGGGCTTATAGCATTAGAATCTTCTTGGAATTCTTCTCTCAGCTGATTAACTCCTACTTCATCTTCTCCTTCACTAGTACTCTCTACTTCAAACTGGGGTTTGTCTCCCTTAATAGTCACAATAAGTCTACTTAGGCACTGACTAGCTACGTGTCCAAAATTAAGACACTTAAAGCACTTAATCTCTCAAGTCTTCCTTCCTAAGCTCTAACCTTAGTCCTTCTTGACCTTAGGCTCCTTAGCCTTGCTCTTACCTCAATGATCATCAAGCCTATACGGCATTTGACTTCAGTGGTCTACCTCGGAACTGAATTGAGCCCAATCATATCCTAAATAGCTTGGCATACAAGTTCTGCTCAGACTCGACTAATTTGATTCCTCCTTTACCTCTTGACCTTTTGTGCTACTTAGATGGTTTTATCTAAAGTTCCAAGCCTTTGTATCTCTACTATGTTACCAATTTCAATCCTTAGCCTAGAAATGAATCATGTTATAGTCCTTATCTTAGCCTCATCAACATCACATCTAATCATCAGCAGTTGGAACTCTTGGAAATACTTATCTGTTAATCTGTTACCTTGTCTGAAGTCTTGGAGATGTCGGAGAGCGTCTTGTTCATAGTTTTTAGGAACAAATCTACTTCTTAGGACTCTTTTTATCATGTTCCATGTTCAAACTTTATGTCAAGTTCTCTGATGCACATTCATAACTTCTTCTACCACATTGCTGTATACCTAGAAAATTCTAACTTAGCCACTTGAATATAAACAGCATCTTCATAATCATAAAAGTAAAATATCTTATTAATCTTCCCTTCCTAGTCTAAGTAGTCATCAGTACTACTAGACCCATTAAAACTTGAAATCCATACCTTAAGATGCTCGGCTTCCCTAAGAGCACTAAGCTTACGCTCCTTGACTCCATCACACTACTTCTTCTCTACCTCGTACTCCTTAACTTCATCTAACTTAAGTCTCCTTTTCACAACTTTACCAGCATGTCGGGGAGGAGCTAGATTTATGTTGAAAGCTTTAGGTGCTCAATTCTCCCCCATCTATCTTCTTAGCCTATCTCTCACTTTTCAGCCTTGCTCAATAATAACTCTCTCTTACGACCTCTTCTCAATGGTCCTTTGCACAATAATAGTTAGATTAGCTACAATGGCAGCAAGGTCTTGTATCTACTCTTCAGCAGTTCGTAGGGTCTATTATGAGACACGACCATGACCATGAGCATCACTTTTAGTATCACTAATCTCTCCTTGGACACTAGAATTCGTCATTTTCAATTTAAGACTATAGAGAATCAATTACTGTAACAGAAAATCGTCACACAACTTGATAATACAATTTCTTACAGTGATTCGGAACTTGCTCTGTTGTTCTATAAGATAAAAGAGTAAGAGAGAATGCACTAACATACACTATAACAAGATCAACTAATTTGAAACTTAGCTCTCAATTGTGACCTCAAGTTTTGATACCAGAATTATATGATGTGCCTAGAAGTTTAGTGATCATTAGGGCTTATCGTGGGTGATAGTAATTGAATGAGTTGTTCAAGATATCAAAGAAAATTAGGATGAAGGGGTTGGCAAACACAATAGCTTCCATGGAGCTTTTCAGAAGATATAACTCACCAATAAACACAACATGACTTAACACTTCACTTGATATGACTCACAAGCTAATGTTAAGGTCTACTCTTTACTAATCACAAGCTACTGGGTATGATTAAATAAGAGTGTAAGGAAATTGTACTCGAAGAGGTATATCTCACAAGAATAAGTATATTCAATATTTGAAAGGATGTAAGATACCCTGTACCTATAGTAAAAGGACTATTTATAGTACGTCATTTAGGGTAACAATACAAACAAAGAAAATTACATAAAAGACAATAAAGAGAAGATTCTTAGAAGGTATGAAAAGGGTAAATAGGAAAAATAGTGAAAAAGGAATATAATACAAATGTCAGAAAAGTAAGTACTGGTGGCAGCCTATCAATGGGTTTATATTAGTGATTCCTAGGACGTAATAGCCGAGCTACAAAGAAGTTGTGGTTGTTGCAAATGAATGGTATTTGGAACTATCCATATGAAAGAGGGATATTGTTGCTCAATAGGTTGAACAAGTAAAGCTCGGCATGTTGAGGCCTTAACCTCGATACTCTTTAACTCAGCATCGTTTCTTATCATGTTGTAGATTAGAGTTAGGCTCAACGCACAGTTACCTTGTCCTTGGTATTCAGTAGATTGGCCTTAACACTAGGTAAGTTGGTGACTCGGTAGGGGTCCATGTAAAGAAGAATGCATTCGAGTTAAGACCTCAAGGAATTCACCCACTATCCTTCTGTATGCTGGCGCTTGTCCTCAATAGATTGACGTAAGAGTATCCTCGTTACGAGAGACTGTAGGCCTTAGAGGCATGCACGAGTGAAGGGGCTAAAGGTTGGCAATCCATCGAAAGAGAACATGCTTGACAACATATGGAAACAATTGAAAATTTTCTTTTGAAACTAGGAGAATGGCAAAGGCAACCTAAAATCAAAATATTTCAAATAAAGATGGAATTCACACTTAATAGGCAAACATGCCCTCCCGTCCTCCTTAGGCCTACACAAATGCCATTTAAGCTAAAGGTCTTGAAAATATTTATTATGCTTTGACACAATTGTCCTAATCATACTACTAATCACTCTATCGGGCGAATTAATATTATAAATTGAGTTGTTACAAAGGTGCTTAGTAGGTGATGCATCTTCTCCATCATCTAGATAAACATCTAATGGAAGCTCATTAGAGTAGCCTTAGAATCAGTTGGAGTGATAAAGCGGATTTTGCTCCTTGCCATACCTAATAGGATACGTAACCTAACTAAATAGGAAAATCAAAGGAAAGATTTGGAAAATTTTACTTGCACAAGGAGGAGGATTTCAATAGAAGAGAGAGAAGAACAAACTGAAAGAAGAAAGTTGCTAAAAAAGCTTCTTAGGGATTTTATATTCATCACCCTAGCAATCCCCCTTAGATAATTGAAATAGGGTTAATTAGGATTTGAGGCATGATTTGATTGCCTAGCATGGATTAAGGATACGTGTTTGACATTAGAGATCTAATGGATACCATACCTCTAGCAATTACAGATACATACAATGTAATAATGGTAGATTTGACAATTGTCCCATGCACAAGTATAGAAAGCAAATGAATGGGAAAACAAAAAGTTGTGACCTTTAGGTTAGAAACTAACAAGGCGTGTTGCAACGATTGCTAGATAAGGTATGAGGATGCCATAAAAATGCATGATAGCACTGCTCAGCAGCCACTTGATTGACTATGAGCACCATTCTCAAATGGCGTGCCTGTTGACCTGATATATAAGGAAACACCCCTCGCATACTCTCATAGCCAAAGGCTTAACTATGAGAGTTAGGGGTGAATGATGATAGTGGAATTACTCCCTTGACTATAGCTTGACACTTTTATTGTCGAGTTGATTTGCATATCAAGGTCTAAGATGTAACTTGTTTTGATGAACTGAAGGTCTTTAGTTCTAGCCAATTTGATGGGCCAAAAAGTCTAGCCTACCCATTTAAGCACTTTGAATTTGAAAAAAGACACAGATAGTTAATCATCCGCACGACCTAGTTACATAACTACCCACTACTCTACATCTTTAGGCATGTGTTCAAATTAGCGAGCTGCCATGTGATCCATAAACAAGGATAGTTTGACACTACAATTATTAGATAAATGCCTATAAATTATGATGCATAAACACTATGAGAACTCTTTACACTCTCTTAACTACTTACTCTCTTATTCTTTTTCTCTCATTTCCTAACTTTAACTTAAGCATTAGAGTAGCTATGCCAGATTAACCCTAGCACCCCCTTAACCTTACTTCTTTACTTTATAGGATCCAAGCTACACTCCTTTCTTTACCAACAACAATAAGGACTTTAAATAATAGGAAATTGAAGAAAAAGCACGTAATGATGATGATGTATACAACTTAGAGACAAATAGAATGAGGGAAATTTGTGGAGAAGAGGATCTAAGTGAAGTAAAAGTTGACTAGAATCCCAATGACTGTGAGAACATAGAAAGTGAACCTAAAGAAGGTCATCCTTCGAGAGCTGAGGAAGAGAATCTCAAGAAGGCTAAATTTGGAAAAGAGGGTGAAGTGAGTTTAGAGGAGAAACCTAATATTGATGAGTTCAAAATAGTGAACATGGAACATAAGGAGAAGGCTGCTAGTAGTTCCTAGTTTGAATACAAATTGGAGGATCTAGGGAGATTCACCATACCATATATCATATTAGATAAGTTTTTCCTAAAGGTTCTTTTAGATACGGGTGCATCAGATAACTTTATGTTAAGGAAAACTATGTAGGAATTAGGAATGGAGAGTTTTATGTAAGGAAGCCCATGTTATATACAAACCATCAATACAGGATAGACTACACCTTTTAGGAGAACTCTACTTCATACTCGTTAGTGTAAGGCCATGTGACTCGATGAATGTGTAAGTGTGAACCAACAAGTGTATCAAGTCATGGAAGTAATATAAATAATAAGTCAAGGACGTATTTCACAAGGAGCTAGGTGCTAAGTATTAAATCACTTGAGTTTTTTTCTAAGCTAAGCTATCGATAATTAAACTAAAAAAAAAAGTAAAAACTAAATAATAAAGAGAATACTAAATTGAATGTCCTAGCTACACTATGAGGGTCCTGAGTTTAGGCAATAAAAATTGATCAAATTGGGATTTGCAAATCTATTCTCATTTGAATCAATGTGATACCTTGAATTGATATACAAAATCAACTAAATGGGATTTAACTAAACTCATTAGAACTCACCTACCTATTAGAGTAGCGAAATTCTAATTATGGCATAAATCCACTTACCAAGGTAATCTATCTATAATTATCAAGTGAATAGTAGTTTGCTTATACGGGAATTACTACTCTAGTTAGAAATATCAACTAAGCACATCCTTATAATCCAAACCATATTTCCAATTACATTAAATGCATGAGCTTATGAATTTAATTAAAACCAAATATCCTCATGATGTGCCTTTTTCAAAATTTTAAACTATGTTTATCACGAGTTAACAAAATCCTCCTAAATATCCTATAACTCTATTTAGCTAAAAAGTGATGGCCAAACGTTAAATAACTAGACAATGAAAACAATAGCAAAATACCCGATTACTCAATAAAGAGATTGGAACAAATTATAAAATATATTAATCCATTAAATCCATAAACACAAAACCTAATATATTAAATCACAATATCTAAATGAATCAAGATACATAAACATTGAAATAACAAGGAAAATAAAATACCTTAATTGACATAATCAAATCTGAAACTCGATACAAAATTTAACATATCTTGAGACAGTTGGACATTTAGGAAATCCTTTAGTGAGGTAGAATAAAGGGAATTAGTATCCTGAAACTAAGGAAAACATGATCAAATTAAAATAAAATTCAAATGAAAAGCTTCTATTCAATCCTTTTTTTTTTTTTATCAAGCTACTCTATTACTTTCTCTTAAAAGCCATTTTTTTTCTATTGTGAGCTATTGTATCCTATTTCTCTGGATTCGGCTCCCTCTATTCTTCTATTCTCTATCTTATATTATCTTCTATGCTAAAATTTCCTCCAGACCGATTGCCCTAAAGCCCACAGCACATGTATCTCTCTAGCTTTTGCAATATGGACCCAAAGTGATGTCAACTCTTCTTCATAAGCTCCGTTCCTTTCCCTTTATGTCCTCCACCCCTCTTTTTTTCTTCTACAAAGTGAATCCTCAAATGACAGTAATAAGAATGGATTAAGGCCCTCAAAGTAGTAACATGACCCATAATTGAATGTCCGCTCTAAGTGTTTACTTTATGCATCGGATATTATTTCCAAAAAAATGTTACTGATCCTTCCTGTAACATGCTGTGATGTTATGTTAATTTTTGTCTATGTGGGCAGTTGAGCGTGACAATAGGCTGACATCCTCTTTTGGGCTTATTTATCTAGAGTCTTGGCGTGAAGCTCTTGTACTTGCTCTGTTTGGTCACATGGATGTTAGTGTGCATGTTCTGCTTCACTTGCTACTATTATTAAATTTTAACAGATTGCAGTTGGGATTTGAAGTGCTACTGGTCACGCCTGTTGAATTCGCTCAGTAGCTTCTCTACTACTTGTGAAGTGAATGCCGTGGCTGATACCTACTATGGGTCTTGGTTAGTAGCTGCAACTGCTTAGGACAAGTTGGAGCTGCTGCTATCAGTAGAGTTGCAGCTCTTGGTTTGGTGGCTACTGTGGAATTCGACAGCCTACTGTATGGACAGGAGCCTCTCAACAAGTGCAGGAAGTTGCGTGTGCTGCTGTTTTCTTTTTGTTGCAGTTGCTGTCACGCAAATTGGGAGCTGTTGGTTGCTGAATTGGTTTCTACTCGGTTGTATAGTAACTACTGTTGCTCTCAAGTAGTGCAAAAATTGCTGCTCATATGTCCTCTATGGAATGCCGTTATGCTGTCACTTGTTCAAGTACTTAGCTACGAATTTCAGTACATGGCCATTGGTGTGCTTGAAGTGTCATGGCTGCCATTGTTCTTGAATGGAACCGCTACATGTCATCAGAACTGCTTGGATTATTGCTTAGGGAGATGGAGTTTAGAAAGTGCCTAGTTGAATACTACTTATTGGTGGAGCTTTCCAGTTGATTGGCGTACAGTTTGGAGTTTGGCATGCTTGTCTTTAATTCAAGGAGCCATTGTGGACCTGTAGTTCTTCGTGATTGGAGTTGATGAAGTTGGTGACGCAGCTGCTGTTCAAGTAGGCGCTCAAGCTGTTGAAGTTACTTGGAATTCTCGGCCAATTCTGTTCTGCTGCAGGGAGCGACTCGGTTGCCTGTTTCAACTGATATTGGAGGGCTTCCGCTTGGTATGCATTGAGTGGAGTCATGGCCACCGCTGCTGCAATTGAAATTCAGCAGTTCAGTTTAGTTTGCGAATTCACATTTCAAATCCATATAGATGTGGAGGGGCAGTTGCAATTGAAGTTGAATTTTTCGTCGGCTTGGCATGGTGTGCTATGTTTACAAATGAAGCACGTGAAGGTGTTCTGCTGCTTGCTAGTGTTATTTGCTTCTGAATGCTTGGTGGCTCTCGGTTGTTAATTGCACTTGGATGTGCCGCTGTTAAAGGATCAAACGCTCCTCGAAAGTGTGCTCGGTTCTCACAATTAATGCCCATAAAACTCGTCAAACAACCAAAATAAGGTGATAAGCTGATGTGAGCATCTAAAAGAGGATAGGACAATTGGCTTTTGCAATGAATTGTAAGCTAAAAATAAATTGGGCATTTGGAAAGAAAAAATGCATTGGTTTGACTTGGTGTTGCTTTCTTGCTCAGATTGGTCAGAGTAGCATGCTGTTATTCTATTTTTTTCTTAAAGTAAATTGTTGTTTGGTTGCCGTTAGAAAGTGCAGGTTCTCAGCAGCTCGGTTCAGTAGTTTCTACTGCCACTAGCTGCTGTTTTAGTCTTTAGCAGCTCAATTAGCTACTGCAAATTCCGAACTTGTAGAGTGCCATATGGGTGTTCAATCTTGATTGAAGAAGCTTAACTCTTGTCTTATGGAGCTAGTTGATCTGTTCTTGCTCACATTTAGCTCAAGAAGAGGATAAATTACTCTACTTGGTTCAATTAGCTGCTGTGCTTAGGTTACTTGGCTTAGGTGCTACTAAATGAAACATAAAGCCTCCCTTGAGGTTCTCTAGTGAGTCTTTAACTCTAATCACCAAAAGTACCAAGTCTCAAATGGTTGATCTACTTATTCTAGGCTGTCTTCTACCACTATAAAGTGAATGGAGCAGCTGTCCAAATGCCGTGCTTTTGACTGCTATTCATGTTAGGAAATTACATTGGTTTGGAGTAGCTCATTCTTTCAATTCTCCAAGCTATTATCCTACTACTCTTGACTTAATCCAACTAAACTTTCTTAGAGGAGCTTCTATGAGTTGGTCTCTTCACAAGTTTGATCATGAAATTGCAATGAGTGACAACATGTTATGAACTCTTCACTGAGTTGGCAACCTAAAGCTCAATCCTACTAACTGCATAAGTTCCATTGAGTTGTTACAGATGGATGAAGTGAGCTGCTTGCTGTCTAGTGCTTGGTTCATCAAGACTTCTTGCTAACAGCTATTGCTCAAGGCTTCATATATCCACTGGCTGTTATCTTGTACTTAAGCAAGATGTTTGGCGACTATTATCACATGAAGGAATGTTTAGACCAATGAATTACTCATCATATATAACCTTGAAGCTAAGAATTAAACACTATTATGCATAATTTGCATCTATGAATAGCCAATAGTTTAGACAAATTGTTGTATTCCTATACAAATTATGTAAGGCTAAACTTTGATCCTTTTTCTAATTCTTAACAAAACCGTTCCAAATACATGTACTTTAGCCACTTTAACTTAGAAATAACAGTAAAACTCTATAAAATACATGAAATGTGCTATTTTGGAAAAGATAAATGTCTAATTTTAGACATTTATCACCATGTGACTTCCTAGTTAATTTCATTATAAGGGATATGAACAATGAAGACCAACCCCTAATTTTTGGAAGATTATTCTTAGCAACCCCTAAAGCTATATTAAATAGGAAATAGAGGGTAATCATCTTAGAAAGTGGAGAAAGGAAAGTAATGCTTCAAGCTAAGGAATGAATCCATCAATTAATGGAAGGAGAACAAGAATTGGATTAAGAAAAGGAATTTAAGAAATGTAGTTGTATGGTAAAAAGGAGGATTCATGAGCAAGGAGAGTCAAGCATGAGTTAGGGAGCTAAAGGATTTGGGCCCTAGAGGAAGTATGAGGAGCTACCATGAAGTAACACCAAAAAGCTTGGTTGAAGCCTTAGAAACAAGCGCTTGGTAGGAGGCAACTCAACCCACCATCTTTTCTTATCTTTTTATTTAATTTATGAGTCTTTTTAATTTTAAAGTCCTTTTAGTTATGTATCTTTTATGTTACATAGGCATATGTGAATAAATAAAGAAAAGGTTAAATTCATCAATCGAAGGACACAATTAACAAATTCAAAAAGGATTTAAGAATTTATAACACATTAAGAAACTAGGGGAGTCCTATTCTAACCTTTTTCTCTTTAACCATTCAGGCATGCACAAGCTAAATTAATGAAAATATTTCTTGAACTTAAAGTTAAGGGTAGAAAAATAAGACATGGACATTGAAATTTGTCATTCTGATTAGGCTTTAATGACTTAATTGAATTCGTGATAAGTTATCCCTTCTGTATACCTATAAGATAATTTCTTTCCATAAAGTTAGATCCATTTTCCTTAATGCTCTTTGCCTCTAAATTTAAGTACATTATCATTTGTAAAGTGTGTATAAAAAAACGTAGGAGGAAATGATTAAACCTTATTTTGAAAGAAGTCCCTTATGCATAAGTCATAAACACTTTTCAAAACTTTGTGATCTATTCATAGCATCTTTGCTTTATTTAGTTATGCTCAATTTAGGTGTAGTTTAGAGGTTTGGGGTTAGGGTAAATTTTTTGGTTGAGTGTTAGGCTTTTGTGTTTTTAGAAGTTGACTTATATATATACAACATTCTTTTGAGGAATTGAGTGGTCTGTTAATATTTTGTGAATTGAAGTAGGTACTGGATTTTACCTAAACATTCCCTAACCAATGCACAATGAATGCCTAAAGACAAAGAAAAGAAAAGTTGAAAAGAGCAAATGATGGGGATCAACTAGAAATTAATTACAAATCAAAATTAAGATCCCATCACAAAAGAAAAATGAAGTTGAAAAAGAAAGAAAATGTTGAAAAATTGAAAAAGTCAGATTATTTCAAAAGTTACGGAGGTGAAGTAAAGTACGATTTAGTAGTCACTCTTTGTTTACATGGCATTAGCATACTTAAGAGACTCATAAGGAAGAATTGTATACATGGCATTAGTCACTCTTTGTATACATGGGCTTGCAGTACCAAGACCTCTCATTTAGCTTGACATGTTAGACTTGACTCCAAATTTCATAGGCCTAAACTAAATAAGAAATTAACTTTTCTAGGCATTGATTCCTAGATTAATTACACGGTCTTTGATTTTATGAGCATTTGATTTAGTATAAGTAGAACAATTTTAGCATTACTTCTAAGGATTTTTGCACCATATCAGGCACATGCAAACTTTAAGCTTTTGATGGTATAATATACTCTCAATTCTATGCGAACATTAAGGAAGTACATGCTTATCCCACCATTTTCTAAACAATTTGAATTTTTTTCCCCAAGTTGGGGTTGGTGATTACGATTCAGAATATGCAAATTTTTACAATAGTAAAACATGCATTTGTGCATAAATTTAGTACAAATTTGATAATTTTACATAAAACTAGAGTTTATGACAAAATGGACCAACTTGAGTAAAATTGCTAAAGATGCATGAAAAGGAATTGAATTTTATTAATTTTATATCTTACGTGTAGGTACGTGAGGGCTACCATGATCCTAGTAGCCTTTGAAGTTCGATCAAAGAGGTTGAAATTGATGAAGTGGGGAAATTTGGCTTACCAATCCTTGCTATCAATCGTGTCCTAAAGTATTAAGATTATTGTCGAGCCTGATTTTTCGGTTTCTTTTTAAAATTAATCTCTCATTTTTTATTAATATCAAATCTTAACCCATTTAATATTAATCCTTAACTAAAAAAATTGTGAAATTCCGGTTTTTATTGAAAATAATTTTTTGAAGTCATCACCCGACCGGAGACGGAAAAAGAAAAGAAATCGTAACCAATTAGGTGGATTGATTATGATTTGACTATCGGTCTTTAATTTCAATTTGAATGAAGAACCAAAGGGTTCCGACTTCGGGGGCTAACCTATTAAACCCTAACGGGTACCACTATCTATTTACCGAAATTAGAATTATTCTTCTAATTATAATATTTAAAAATAAATAAATAAATAAAAATCAAAAGAAAAAGAACCTAAGTTTCTACATATTTTATCGTTGCCCCGAAGTTGCCTATATACCCACTAACAGAGATTAGACGATCGTTATTCTTTTCAAAAATCTTTAATGCATTAGTTTATTTTAACTTTCAAAATTGACTAGGTTTACGTTGTTATCGATTTAATTTGTTTAACTAAAAACTAAAGGGTCCTACTTCTTGAGCTCTTTTATTAAAATAAAACTCTTCTAAAAGTCCTAAAATTTTTTTTTAAAAAGGGCTTTCTATTTATTTTTATTTTTATTTTTAAAAATAGTTTTCTATGTAAAGAATTCAAAAAAACCTAATCCTAAAAATTCTTAAGCTAACATACACATATACATATCTCTATATTATTACTATTAAACAACTACCTACATAAATAAAATATAACATACTTAATCCATATAATTAAAAAAACTAATACTAAAAGAATCGCCTAAGCTAATATATATACATACCTACTTATATATATTGTTATCACCATAGATAACTAAGGATCTAATGAAATAACAATAATACTGATAATATAATAATAAATAAATAATATAAAAATAAATTGAAGAAGACCGAGCCTTACCTGTTTGTGTCCACTATACGATGAAGAAGCTGTGAAGTTGTATATGCAGCTTGACGGTGAGTATGTCATCGATGCAGGCCGTGTTTGTATCATAGTAGTCGTGATTGGTGTGTTGTATCGCTGGTTTAGAGTTGGTGTATTGTTTGTTGTTCCCGGTGCTGTTTGTGGATGGAAAAGATAGTGATAGCGTATTAGACAAGACATGAGGATTGCGTGGGGTGTCGCTGTCGTGTGTGCTCTACTGTTTTGGCAATGTGGAGACGACTATGGTTGTCACTTGTAGATCTTCTCAAGTGTTGTTGTTACGTGCGTACTGTTGTGTTCGAAGTAGAGACTATTGCAGCTATCGCGTATGGATCAGCGTGTAGATTATGGAATATGGTTTGTCTTGGCTATCAGCAGTGAGGGTGAATGCGTGTTCAGTAGCATTGGGACAGTGTTGAATCGTGTACTGTGTTGCTATTGTGCAGAACGTATTGTAGTGGCATGATTCAAGCGTATGTCTACGGCTTGGAACTGGAGTTGCTCTGAACATGTAAGGGAATTTGTTTAGGCAGTTAGGATCAGTTGCTGGAGTGTTCTGCTGTGGGGATGAGCGCTGGGTGAAAGACTTGGTCTAGTTGATGCTGTCGTGAATGAAAATTGTAGAGGATGGAGTGATCGTGGGTATTGTGTACCTTTAAACATGAATGTGTATGTATTCATAAACCCAAACCATATCATATCGAATCGTATCTATTGCATTCGATTTGATAATAATATCTCGCTTATTTATCTTGCTTTTTGTAAAAGATAGAAAAATAAAAGACATAGATGCCTAGCGAGACTCAAACTCAAACCCCAAATTAAATCCATATCAAATACTTCAATATTTATCCGTTAGGCCATTGGCTTGTGTCTTGACATTCAGTACAATTAAATTGTACTTAAACCACGTGACTCTCTAAAATGATTATTCAAACTAAGCTAAAACTAAAACTATTTGTCCCTAATATAAGTTACTTCCTAAAAATCTACAAAATCTTTATAATTTTTCCTTTTCTTTTTTTTTTTTTTGTTATTTTTATCATTTGTTAATTTTTATTATTTTTATCTTTTATTAATTAATTTTTTAATTTCATTTTTATTATTATTTTATTTTTGAATTAAGACCCTTTTTGTAAAAAATAAAAAATTAGGATTACAAAGGGGCAAAAATTAGGTGTCTACAGCTGTCCCTCTTTGTGGTAAAGTTTGAGTAAAACTTTGCTACAAAGACAAAAGAGACACCATTTTTACTTCGGGACGACTCTATCCTAAGGAACGTTAAGACACTTGACGACGATTAGTTTGAAACGAAAAATAGCGAGGGGTAGCATCCTTATGGGTTGGTAAAAATCCCTAAGAAGAATAATGAGAACTTAGTCCTCCCCCCTATAGGCTAACTAACCAAGGTGCTCAAAACGCCTTTTGAGCTGGCTAAGACTTGAAGAAAAGAAAACTTGGTCGTACCTTGGTGAGTTGACTAACCAAGGTGGTCAAAATGCCATTTGAGCTGGCTAAGACCTAAAAATGAGGAAACTTGGTCGTGTCTTAATGAGCTAATTAACCAAGGTGATTAAAGCGCCCTTTGAGCTGGCTAAGACCTGAAGAATGAAGAAACTTGGTCATGCTCTAATGAGTTGACTAACCAAGGTGATTAAAGCGCCCTTTAAGCTGACTAAGACCTAAAAATGAGGAAAATTGGTCATGCCCTAATGAGCTATCTAACCAAGGCGATCAAAGCGCCCTTTGAGTTGGTTAAGACTTGTAAATGAGGAAACTTGGTCGTGCCCTAATGAGCTAACTAACCAAGGCAATTAAAGCACTTTTTGAGCTGGCTAAGACCTGAAGAATGAAGAAACTTGGTTGTGCCTTAATGAGCTGACTAATTAAGGCGATCAAAGCACCCTTTGAGCTTGCTAAGACCTAAAGATAAAGAAACTTGGTCATGCTCTAATGAGCTAATTAACTAAGGCGATCAAAGTGCTCTTTGAGCTAATTAAGACCTAAAAATGAGGAAACTTAGTTGTACCCTAATGAGTTCACTAACCAAGGCGGTCAAAGGGCCCTTTGAGCTGGCTAAGACCTGAAGAATGAAGAAACTTAGTGGTGTCCTAATAAGCTGACTAACCAAGGTAGTCAAAGCACCCTTTGAACTAGCTAAGACTTGAAGAATGAAGAAACTTGGTCGTGCCCTAATGAGTTGACTAACCAAGGCGATCAAAGCGCTGCTTCAGCTAGTTAAGACCTAAAGATGAGAAAACTTGGTCGTACCCTAATGAGCTGATTAACCAAGGCGGTTAAAGCGCTCCTTGAGCTGGCTAAGACCTAAAGAATGAAGAAAACTTGGTCATGCCCTAATGAGCTGACTAACCAAGGCAGTTAAAGTACCCATTGAGCTGGCTAAGACCTAAAAGATGAAGAAACTTGGTCGTGCCCTAATAAGCTGACCAACCAAGGCGGTCAAAGCACCCTTTGAGCTGGCTAAGACCTAAAGAATAAAGAAACTTGGTTAGGATAGCGCTCCATGAGCTTGCTAAATCCCTAAAAGATTATGAGTTAGGCAACATTCTGTGAGTCGGGTGATTGGGAGTCTAAGAAACTCTGGATTGGGACTACGCTCTATGAGCTGGCTAGCTTGCTAAGAGATTATAAATTGGGACTATGCTCTAAGAACTAGCCATCCCAATAATTAATTGTTTTTGGAAAACAAGCTGTCATCCTTAAGGGGAAACCAAATGCTAATGCAATGTTTTATCAGGCTTAGAACTACTTACTTGGTTCTAGTGATAGTTCCCAAGCAGTCAAATGTCTTATTGAGTAGTCCGATTAGAACCAATGGTTTTGACCCTTCCCATTGCCTTTTCTTGTTCTTGCTCTTTTTCTTCTATCTTCTTCCATCTCTTTCTAACCCCTTTTTGTTTTCTTTTTTTCTTTTTTTTTTTTTTCCCTTTTTTTTTTTTTTTTTTTTTTTTTTTTTTTTTTTGTGAAAGCAACTTAAGCCTGAAATGAGTGTAAAACATATTCATTTCTTGAATGAAGATGTCTTGTGTTGAATTTCCGGTCTAAACATGGGCTTTTCGTGTAAACGTCTATTCTCAAGTGAGTTTCTATTTATGTGCCACACGCTACTTTTTTTTATCATGGCCTTATCTTGAAAAATAGGAAACAAGTCTCCCTTCCTTGGGGGGTTAACCATAATAAAGTATTAAAAGAATTTTTATCAATAAGCATCGCTTCAAGTTAAGTACTTATTTTTGTTGTGCTTCTTGTGTGTAGGGTTTATTTAGATGAAGGATAGAGCGAGAAATGGGGACTTTTAGTGGAATGAAAAAAGGGGCTAAAGATATTTACCCAATGCTAACGACTACTATGAATACTAACTTTGCATGTAGAAAATGAAAATGAGACTATAATAATAGTAAGATTGTTTGCATTTCATAATCTGAACAAAAATTCCATTGATGTTCAAGGATAGTACATCTTCAATACGTCAGCATATACTGGGTCCTTCAAGTCCAGACCATCCATTTGAGATAAGATAACAGCTCCCCCAAGCAATACTTTCTTCACAATGTAAGACCCCTTATAGTTTGGAGCAAACTTCCCTCTCGAATCAGTTGTGTTAGGTAAAGTCTTCCTCAGCACCATGTCTCCTTGCTCAAAACTTCGAGGTTCTACTTTTTTGTTGAAAGCCTTGGCCATTCGTTGCTAATAGCAAATGTTATGGCACAAAGCTGCCAACCTGCACTCATCAATTAGATTCAAATGCTCAACACGCATCTTTATCCAATCAACCTCATCTAACTGACTTTCCGACAATATTCTGAAAGATGGGATCTAGACCTCTACTGACAGTACAGCCTCCATTCCATATACTAAAGAGTAAGGGGTTGCCCCTGTTGATGTTCTGATAGAAGTTTGATAGGCCATGAGTGCAAATGGTAACATCTCATAGCAATCTTGATATGTAATGGCCATCTTCTTAATAATTCTTTTGATGTTCTTATTGGCTACTTCTACAGCTCCATTCATTTAGGGCCGATAAGGAGTAGAATTCCTATGGATAATCCTAAAGTGTCGGCATAACTCTAACATCAATTTATTATTCAGGTTTGTACCATTGTCATTAATAATTGTCTCTAGCATACCATATCAAGCCAATTGGTCTCTCCTGATGAACTTGACCATTACTCCCTTCATCACATTAGAGTAAGATGAGGCTTCAACCCACTTAGTGAAATAATCAATAGCTATCAATATAAATCGGTGCCCATTAGACACCTTTGGAGTGATCGGGCCAATGATATCTATTCCCCACATTGAAAAAGGCCATGGTGCTAATAGTTTATGCAATTCTTGAGGTAGAGAATTTATCTTGTTCACATAGATCTAGCATAAATGACAGTATCTAACATGTTTGATACAATCTGCTTCTACAGTTAACCAGTAATATCCCATCCTCATGATTTTCTTGGCAAGCATGTAGCCATTCATGTAGGGGCCACATACTCCCTCGTGCACTTTTTTCATTAGCATCTTTACCTCTTTTTAATCTATACAACGTAAAAGCGTACCATCAAATGATCGTTGGTACAGCGTCGAATTGCTGATCAAGTACTGAGCCGCCAATCTTCTAATTAATTTTTTATCCTTCTTCTCTGCTTCTTCGAGGTACGTTCCATGTTGTAAAAATGTTTTGACATCATGATACCAAGGCTTTTCGTCACATGAACTTTCCATTGCCAAACAAAAAGCAAGCTTTTCTTCAATTTCAATTTTAAGTGGCTAAATCTCTACTCTTTGCAATATTTAGACCATTGATGCTAAAGTAGCAAAAGTATCAGCAAATTGGTTCTGAACCCTAGGTACGTACACAAATGTAATCTTTTCAAACTTGGTTATCAACTCGGCCAAGTGTTTACAGTAAGGTACTAATTTGGGGTCTTTCGTCTTATACTCACCCCAAGCTTGGCCTATGATCAATGAAGAATCTCCATACACCTGCAATTCCCATATCTCCTTAAATAATGCGATTTTGAGTCCCAAAATATACGCTTCGTATTCTGTTATATTATTAGTATATGGGAAAGCTAGTCTCACAACCATTGGAAATTTTGTACCTTCAGGAGATACTAGAATTGCCCTGACTCCATATCTAGACACATTAGTTGTTCCGTCAAAGAACATTTTCTACCCTGAAGATTTTTCGACTACTTCACCATTAGAATAATTTCTTGTTACTAGGATACTTTCATCAGGAAACTTAACCCATGCTCCTTGAAGGGTATCCTTAGAGGGATTCTCCACTAATTGATCGGCCAAGGCTTGCCCTTTGACTGAATTTTGGCTCACATACTTAATGTCAAATTCTATCAGCAACATCTGCCACTTTGAAACTCTACCGATGAGAGCTAGTTTTTTAGCTAAATATTTCAAAGGATCGTGTTGTGTTACCAACTCAATTTGATAGTAAAGTGTATATTGTCTGAGCTAATGCATGACCCAAACTAATGTACAACAGGTTCTTTCAGCTTCTAAGTATTTCTACTCTCCTTTTGTGAACTTCTTGCTTAGATAGTAAACAACCTACTCTTTCCCTTCTTCATCCTTCTGACCAAGCACGGATCCCATAGATTTAGTCATTATGGTCAGGTACAAAAACAACGGCTTTCCAAGCTCAGGAGCTACTAACATTGGAGGTTTCATAAGGTATTTTTTTATTTTAGTGAAAGCCTCTTCGCATTCCTCATTCTAGCTGATCTTCGTGTTCTTCTTTATAGCTTAAAAAGAGGGCAGCATTTGTTTGTTAGCTGTGATATGAATCGGGCTATGTAATTTAAACGCCCCAGCAATCCTCGTACTTCCTTGAGTGTTTGTGAAGGAGGCATGTCAATTATGGCTTTGGCTTTATCAGGAACGACTTCGATACCTCTTTGGATAACTATGAATCCCAAAAATTTTCCTAACATCACACCAAAGGTACATTTCTTCGGATTCAACTTCAAGTGGTATTTCCTCAGTTTATCAAATAGCTTCCTCAGGTATTCTAAGTGATCTTCCTCTTCCTTAGATTTTGCAATCATATCATCAACATACACTTCTATTTCTTTATGCATCATATCATGAAAAATTGTAACCATGGCCCTCTGATATGTTGCCCTTACATTCTTAAGCCCAAACGACATCACCTTATAGCAAAATGTTCCCTAAGTTGTAATAAAAGTCATCTTTGTCTTATCTTCTTCGAACATCTGGATTTGATTGTGTCTCGAAAAACCATCCATGAAAGAGAATAAATGATTTCCAGCTGTGTTATCCACTAAGACATCAATGTAAGGCAATGGAAAATTGTCTTTAGGCATTGCCTGGTTGAGATCTCGAAAGTTTACACACACTTTGACTTTCCTTTTCTTCTTCGTTACTAGAACAATATTAGCTACCCATTCCAAGTAATCTGACACCTTAATGAATCCAACTTCCAGTAGTTTCTTCACTTCTTCTTTAATTTTCAATAAGACATCAGGTCAAAATCTCCTTAACTTTTGCTTTTTTGGTTTAGCATCTTCTTGTGTGGGTAAACAGTAGACTACTCAACGAATCCAACCCAAGCATATCTTCATATGACCAAGCGAATACGTCTTGATATTTGGCTAATAATGTACTCATTTCTGTTTCTTGTTTCTCTTTTAAACTTGCCCTAATTTTTAGATTCTTAAGATTTTCTTTGTTCCCCACATTAATTATTTCAATCGGTTCATCAATAGTGATTCTACCCAGTTCACGTTTTTGCCATTCATCTTACATATTACTATGGTCATCAACATCGCTCCCGACGACTAATCTAGTAGGGTCGAAAGCGATATCGATATTCTCATTTTTTACTTGCGCGAGGTATTCCTAATTTTCGCTTGGTTCATTAGATCTGAATGAGAATGCATAATGAAAAGTATATGTAAGCAAAAGAGAACTAAAACATAACATAAGAAAGAAACGAACTAAAATTTCATTGAATAAATGAAAGTGGATCTCAAATGAGATAAAGGCTTAACTAATTTTGAATGAAAGGTTCGACAATACATTTGAAATGATGACTATTGAAAATAAAAATTCAGAAAATACTAACTACGGGTAACCTTTTACCCTAGGGAAGACCTGCTGCCATTCGTCGGGATGGAGAACCAGTTATTCAAATGATGCTAGAACTTGTGTGGCGAGCTTGTTGATCCTTCTTGACCAAATTCCCGAGCTTGAGTCTCCTCTAGTATGAATGTCTCAACTAGCGATGGAAAGGTCATTGAGGCATGGTATAATTTGTTACCTCTCTTGCCCCTCGCTTGTTTCTTCTAGAATTCTTCTACTAGGGTATGATTGTAACCAGCCGTAGGTGCCAATCTGGCCTTCCTTGAATTCTATTCTTCTATCATCTTCTCTGTTGGGACTGGTAATCATGCTTCAAACATTTGTAATCCTAGCTCTTCTTGTCCCTCACTTCCTATGTAAGGTATAGCCGTTTCCTTGTAAATTTCATAATCTTGATCTCCTAGAATTGTAATCACCTGGCCTTTTGAGCTAAACTTCAACTTTTGGTGCAAGCTCGAGGGTATGGCCCTTGTTGCTTGAATCTAAAGTCTTCTCAAGAGTAGATTGAAAGATCTTGGAATGTCCATGACTTAGAATCGAATAGTAAAGTACTGAGGGCTAATACTCACAGATAAATTAATCTCCCTAATCATCTCTCTTTTAGAACCATCAAAGGCCCTAACTGTTGTGGAAGAAGGTCTAATTGAAGATGTGTCGATGCCCAACAAATCTAAGGTGTCAAGTGGGCAGACGTTCAGCGATGATCCGTTGTCAATGAGCACCCTGGTGATGATTATGTCGTTACTCCTTACCATGATAAAGAGCGGCTTTGTATGTTTATTCCTTTCTTCGCCTAATTCTTTAGCTAAAAAAGAAATTTGATCCATTACGAGGATAGAATTAGTAACCAGTCTCATCTTCTTCGTTGGAATTTCATGAGGAACCTTCACCTCATTTAAAGTATGAAACAAAGCCTCCCTGTGTGGTTCAGATGTGATTAACAAGCTCATCAACGATATTTGTGCAAGAGTCTTACTAAGTTGATCCATGATCTTATATTCACTTAACTTGATCATCTTGGTAAAGGCCAATAGCCCTTCAACGCATTCGGCCGCTGTCTTATCGTTTATTCTCCCAGTATGACCTTCCTCCCATGCTCCTCCCTTGGGTGGTAAATCTTTCTTGATTGAGTAATGCCCCCTACTAGAGGACCTGGTTTTTCCTAATTTACCAGGTGATAGTTAAATGGAGCAGCCTTGTAATTTTCTAGTGGCAACGGCACATGAAATGTATACCTCTTCACTTCTGGAGTCTAGTTGCTAGCATAAAACTCAAAAACCTTAGGTTTCTTATCTGAATCAATGACGTTGATAGCACAGTCATAAAAAATCATACCAATCATCGACTCATGGTTAAGTAAGGGATTATTGTTAACGTTAGGAACCAGGGCTTCCACAAAATCTAACTGCACTGTCCCTTCATCTATCAAGTCCTAAATCTTGTTCCTTAGTCTCCAGTACGCACTAGTCAAATGCCCCACTTGTCTACAATGGTATTCACACTTTACTGTAGGGTTAAAGATTCTCAATCGGTATCGATCGCTAGAAAGTTCGCACCATATCAAATTATCCCTTCACAACTTCTCAAAGACTTGACTTAAAGGGACCAATATCTTGGTAAATTGTCTACAAGTCCTGTTAGCTTGAGGCTGGTCTTTGAACTATTGTTGAGTCGAAGGAGGATTCGTCCTGAAAGCGACTTGAGCATTTGGTCTGGCATTTGAATTCACCATACCAACCGTAGATTCTTTAGGCTTACTGCCACCTGGTTTAAGACCAGATGATGACACTGGTGTTCTTCTATCTGCTGGCTTTTGAAGCTTACTAGAAGAGACAACGTTTTCAATCCTGTACCCTACCGCTAATACTCTAGCAAAACTAGATGAGGCTTTCCTGATGAGATGGGAGAAGTAGGGCCTTTCTAAGGTGTTAATGAAAGCGGATGTAAGCTTCTTCTCGGTAGTAGGAATAGGGATTCTTGCAGCTAAGGACCTCCATCTTTGAGCATATTCTTTGAACGATTCGTTATTCTTCTTCCATAGGGCAACTAGGTCCATCATAGTTGAGGTTACTTCTATGTTGAATTTATATTTTTCATAAAATGCTCTAGCAAGTTTCTCCCATGTATTTATTTAGTTCAAATCAAGCTAGGCATACCAAGTCAGGGCTGATTTAGTTAGACTATCTTAGAATGTCTGTATCATGAGTGGATCATACTGAGCATATTTACCCATCTTCCTGACGTACAACTTGGTGTGGAGCTTGGGGAAACCTGTCCTGTTATACTTTTCAAATTTTGGTACCTTAAACTTCTTAGGGTATAATCCTTTGTCGTACACAAAAAATTTGGTGATCCCCACCTATTCAAATCCATCATACCCTATAAGTGCCTTCATCTTCTCAGTTATTTGTTATGTCAGTTTCTTTTCTAGTTCTTTTAAGCTGTCCATACTGGGCCCTTGGCCAACAAGTCTCTGGGCTGCATACGTATCAAGTTTGAAGGTTGGGTTGTCTTTCGGGTAAACTCCTTTTGATTTAAATGGGTCTTTTTGATATTCATGCTCTACTTCTAAATGTGTACAAAAAACCTCCCATTTTTCTCTATGCTTTAATTTGGTAGAAAACCAGTCTATGACATCCTCTAATTGAATGGTCTTTCCTTGATTTAGAACCTAGTTTATTTCGGTTTTTCTGACAATTTGTTGAAAATCTTTGGTGCTGTAGCTTCTAAGTCTGGGACATAGACATCATCAGTGATTGCAGGAGCCTACGACAATTGGGAGTATTCTTCTAAAGTTGGGCTTAGTTAATGTAGGCCCATACAAAAACTGATGGATTCAGGCTCCTATAGGTGGACTAAGGCCCACACTAAAGTGATGTTCACGGGGATCTTCTGCAAAGAGAGGATGGGCTCAATCCTATTCTTGATAAACTCCTACTTATCTAAGCTGAAGAGTCGAAACTATGTTTGAAGCAGTTTTTGAGGCCAATGCGGTAGGTAGACATGAATGTCTTCAAAAGACTCTTGACTTGATCTAACCATGACTAATAAAAATCAAATTACAATTACAATGTATTCTAAGGAAATATTATAACTACAACCACAACTTCATAACTGCCCTTGTCCATTTAGATCTGCCACATCATAGGTTCTTGCGATTTTTTTTTTAAAGAAAAGTTTCTGTGTAATACAAAGGGTGGGTTCTAAAGGTTCTCAAGTTCTGCAACCACTGTGTTTTTCAAAGCAACGATTCTGTAGTCGCATTTGAACTTAAGTGAGGTAGCCTGATTGGCCCCAGGAGGTGGTTACCCCATAACATCCGAAGGTTACATAATGGTTCCCCTCTTAAGGTCTTAAGATGACCTAGTTCTGACCGTATCTACTATGCATTTATGATGCAGAAAAATAGAATAAAAGTAAATCGCCCGAAACTACCCCTTTGAATAAATTGTTACAAAAAAAAAATGTTGGCAAAAAGAAATAAAATAAACAAATATACAAAATAACATACATAATTTTTTTTTAGTACTTCATCTTTTTATTTTTTTCAAAAATAATCATATTTTTTATAACTTCTAGTGGCTAACTCTCTAGCGTCCTTAGTAGAGTCGCTAAACTGTCGAGCCTGATTTTCCGGTTTCTTTTTAAAATTAATTTCTCATTTCTGATTAATACTAAACCCTAACCCATTTAATATTAATCTTTGACTAAAGAAATTGAGAAATTTAGGTTTTTATTGAAAATAATTTTTTGAAGTTGCTATCCGACTAGAGACAGGAAAGAAAAAGAAACCGTAACTAATTGGTTGGATTAATTATGATTTAGTTATCGGTTTTTAATTTCAATTTAAATAAAGAACCAAAGGGTTCCAAATTTGGAGGCTAACCTATTAAACCCTAATAGGTGCTACTATCTATTTATCGAAATTAGGATTATTTTTCTAATTATAATATTTAAAAATAAATAAATAAATAAAAATAAAAGAAAAAGAACTTAAGTTTCTACATATTTTATCGTCGCCCCGAAGTAGCCTACGTACCCGCTAACCGAGATCAGACGATTGTTATTATTTTCAAAAGTCTTTAGTGCGTTAGTTTATTTTAACTTTGAAAATCGACCAGGTTTATATTGTTATCAATTTAATTTATTCAACTAAAAACTAAAGGGTCCTACTTCTTGAGCTCTTTTATTAAAATAAAACTCTTCTAAAAGTCCTAAAATTTTTTTTTAAAAAGGGCTTTCTATTTATTTTTATTTTTATTTTTAAAAATAGTTTTCTATGTAAAGAATTCAAAAAAACCTAATCCTAAAAATTCTTAAGCTAACATACACATATACATATCTCTATATTATTACTATTAAACAACTACCTACATAAATAAAATATAACATACTTAATCCATATAATTAAAAAAACTAATACTAAAAGAATCGCCTAAGCTAATATATATACATACCTACTTATATATATTGTTATCACCATAGATAACTAAGGATCTAATGAAATAACAATAATACTGATAATATAATAATAATAAATAAATAAATAATATAAAAATAAATTGAAGAAGACCGAGCCTTACCTGTTTGTGTCCACTATACGATGAAGAAGCTGTGAAGTTGTATATGCAGCTTGACGGTGAGTATGTCATCGATGCAGGCCGTGTTTGTATCATAGTAGTCGTGATTGGTGTGTTGTATCGCTGGTTTAGAGTTGGTGTAGTGTTTATTGTACTCGATGCTGTTTGTGGATGGAGAAGATAGCGACTGTGTATTGGACGAGACGTGAGGATCGCATGGGGATGAGCATTGTGGAACGTGGTTCAATTTGGCTATCGGTAGTGAGGGTGAATACGTGTTTAGTGGTGTTAGGACAGTGCTGAATCATGTATGGTGTTACTGTTGTGCAGAACATATTACATTGGTATGATTCAAATGTATGTCTACGACTTAGAACTAGAGTTGCTTTAAGGGAATTTGTTTAAGTGGTTGGGATCAGTTGCTGGAGTGTTCTATTATGGGGATGAGCATTGGGTGAAAGACTTAGTCTAGTTGATGCTGTCGTGAATGAATATTGTAAAGGATAAAGTAATCATGGGAGTTGTATACAGCTGCCTTTAAACATGAATGTGTATGTATTTATAAACCCAAACCATATCATATCGAATCGTATCTAGTGTATCTGATTTGATAATAATATCCCACTTATTTATCTCACTTTTTGTAAAAGATAGAAAAATAAAAGACATAGGTACCTAACAAGACTCAAACTCAAGACCCCAAATTAAATCCATATCAAATACTCCAATACTTATCGTTAAGCCATTGGCTTGTGTCTTGACATTCATTACAATTAAATTGTATTTAAACTACGTGACTCTCTAAAATGATTATTCAGACTAAGCTAAAATTAAAACTATTTGTCCCTAATATAAGTTACTTCTTAAAAATCTACAAAATCTTTATAATTTTTCCTTTTCTTATTTTTTTGCTATTTTCATCATTTGTTAATTTTTATTATTTTTATCTTTTATTAGTTATTTTTTTATTTTATTTTTATTATTATTTTATTTTTGAATTAGGATCCTTTTTGTAAAAAATAAAAAATTAGCATTACAAAGGGATAAAAATTAGGTGTCTACAATTACATTGACAAATCAAGCAATCAATTGGAAGAGAGGACGACGTGGTTTACAGAAAATATAAGGATGGAATCACTCATACCAATTCATTGGTACAATCTATAGCAATCAATCGGTAGAAGGAATTTGGGTAAGGGTTTTTTCTAACCTAAAAACCTAATCCATTAATCGCGCATTTCATAAAACACGAAGATAACCCAAGGCTGACACGTATCTAAGGATCGATCGGTAGACCTTCTTATTGATTGATCGGTAGCTCAAATTTATAAATACTTACATTTCTACTAGAAATGACGAGTTGTGATTAGGATTTTAATAGGGTTTAGCTTAGTTTTGTGAGCTCTCTATTAATTTTACAATTCCATTACACATTATATGTTATTCCACTCTTGTTTTTAAGATTTTAATGTATATCTCATACCATTTTGAGTAGAATCTTGATTGTTTGTTAACTAGTTTATCAATTATCCTCTTACTTTTCTCTTATGAGTTTATATCTAGTTTGTTCATAGAGTTTGTTGCTAATTTTGTGAAATTTATAGTTGTTACTACTAATACTATGATTGGCTAAGTTAGTTTTAGTGGGTTTGTGAAAATGTAGATATTGTTGTTGATGAATCTTTGTAGTTTTGATGTGGGTCTGAGTATTTAAGTAGGATTTTGATGTTTGATACTCCATTTGAACTCTTTAAGGTGCTTTTAATGGAATTTTCAATGGGTTTTCCTTGTGATTATGAGACTGAGAGGTTATTAATTCTAGGAAGTCCCTTGAGAGTTAATACGTTTGCATAATTATAGGACTAAGAAGAGATTAATTGTGTAAATTCCTATTTAAGTCATTGACTTGGTGAAGTATCGATAAACGGGTTCTTACAACTATTAGATTAAGAGGATATTAGGTGTACCCCATTGAATCCATACTATGTTATGTAGTTTTAATGAATTAGGACAGATTGCGAGACTGAAAGGAGATTGACTCCCTAGTTTCTAGGATTAGCATACTTAATTCGTGATAGGAATTGAGTATTAAGCTAATCATGTAGGAAAATGTGACGAGAGGAGATTTTTCGCTATATAGTTGAGTGAGATGTCCTACTTAGGATTAAGCTTAATTGAATTCCATTAAAATCCAATTAAAAACCATTCTCGATATCTTAATGGTATGCCATCACTACTACTTCAAAAGCATGTCATAAGGCTATGTCTTTATTATTTATGTCAATTATTACCTTTTTGCTCTCATTTTTTTTTATTTCAATTGTAATTCCAAAAGTCTCTATTCAACTTACCTAGATTAAAGTAGCAAGTTAGGATTTAGTACTTAGTCGATTCCCTTTTGCTTAAGGAATTCGACCTAATGAATACATACTAGTACTATTTAATAGGATTCAAGGTATTGACCTAACTAAATACCAAGTTTCAAGCTATATTGGAGACTTGTTTGTGAACTCTTCATGCATAAAAGACCTATCATGAGCTTTACCAATTTTAGAAGACCTACTCTACTTTATTCATCTAGGTTTGCTTTGGTCAATCAAGTTTACTCTGCTCTATTATATTGGTCTACTTTAATCTACTAGTCTACTCTTTAGGTTAGCTAAAATTTTAGGTCCACTTAGACTAGGTCTTTAAGCTCTTTGACAACTAATCAACCTAGCTCATCTACTCCTCACCCAAATAGCTCATTTGACTATTTATTTTTACTTATGTTATTTGTACTTTCTATTTCTTGTATTATTCTTAAATTACCTTCATATTTATTTTGTATTTACAGGAATACCACTAGGGAATCCTTTTACTCTTTTTATTTACAAGTTTACTACTATGTATAAATAAGGCACTTGTATAGGGTTTTAGATAGATTTTACACATTAATTAAAAACCCTTTAAGTCTTTTATCTTGGAAAGCTCTCTCTTACTAGCACTTATCAATCCTTTAGCAAGGATTGTGGTGAGCAACCTTAGTTATCTCTTTATGTCAAATCTATGCAATTATTAGGCTATGTAAGATCTAGTTTATGCATCATATTTAACTAAGTAGCTTATGGATTCGCTAAAACCCTCACGAAAACCATTCTATTTTCATTTCTTTGGTAGGATTGGACCTATCTTGATCTCGCTACCCTTATATACTCTTGGCATGGCTCATATCATCTTAGTATTAGAGCAAAGGTACGATGAGGGAGGAATTTGTTTTCTTGGTTTGCTGTCATATCATTAAGAAACCACAACTTATTTGCGGTTAAATATTTAGAATTTGGAGTTCCCTACAATTGAATATCTTTTACCATGTTCCATAGTGCAATATAATCTAATGGTAAAATAGTGTGCCTAAAAGCGTAGTTATCATTAGGACTTAGTGTAGCAAACCTGACTAAAATAGGTGCTCTAAAGTATTGAAGAAAATTAGAGGGAAATGGTCTATAGACGAACAAGAGTAGCTGACGTAAAGCTACTCAGAGGATGTGACTCACCAACTAATACAACACGACTTGACACTTCACTTGATGTGATGCACAAGTTGATGTCAACGTCCACACACCAATAATCTTAAGCTACTTAGCAAGATTAGATAAGAGTGTATGAAAGATGGACTTAGAGAGGGTTGTCTCATAAGAACAAAATATTTAGTATTAAATGTTAGTTATTTTCGGCTTATAAGGGAAATGAACTATTTATGGTAAGTCCCTAGGGCAACATTACAAATAAAGAAATTACAAGATGTTCTAGTTGACCTATAAGTTGAGTGATTGTAGGCAAATTCAATGATGGGCAGGCATAGATCCCAATGAGATACTGAACAGGAGCTTAGTGTTGATTTTCATCCATAAGGTCTTCTAAAAGAAGCTCATGAATTTTGAATCACAGTTGGATACAATACTACTCGGCACTCCATGTAGTCTCACATTTTCTTCCAAAAAGAGGTTAGTGATGAATAAAGCATCATTAATTCTGTAGTAGGGAATAAAGTAGCCTATCTTGCTAAACAGATTGACCACCACCATGATTGAATCGTATCTTCTCGATGTATGTAGTGTGCTTAGGAGCTCAGTTATCACTAGGCCTTACTATGGCAAATCTGATTGAAATGGGTCCTCCAAAATATTGAAGAAAATTAGAGGGGAATGGTCTATAAATGAATAGGAATAGCTAACATGAAGTTGCTTGGAGGATGTGACTTAGCAATGAACACAATACGACTTAACACCTTACTTGATATGACATACAAGTTGATGTCAAGGTCTACCTACCACTAATCCTGAGCTATTCGGTAAGATCAAATAAGAGAGTATGAAAAATGGACTTGGAGAGGGTTGTTACGCAAGAACAGAATATTCTGTATTAAAATGTAAGTTATATGTGGCTTATAAGAGAAAAGGACTATTTATAGTAAGTCCCTAGGACAGTATTACAAATAAAGAAATTACAAGAAAGTATATAAAAAAAAGGATTCCTTGTACATATGAAAAAGGGTAAAAAAGATAAAAGACCAGTCAGATGAGGTGGACCTGTAGCAGTGCAACATTAGTCTCATATGAATATTTTCTAAACACAGCAGGCAAAAGGGGTTAAAATGTTGTGGCAATAAAGGGGCTGGGACGAGAGAGAGATGGTGGCATGCCGAGAGAAAACTATTCGACCATTTAAGTAAGTCACTTATCACTTGGTAGGAACTTCTCAACAGTAGTTGGTCGGATTACTCGGCACAGGGTCCTCGGCAAGGGAATGGTTAGCATCATCACTACCGAGTGTACATATCAACATATAATAATTCGGGGAGCTTAAGGAGTTTAGCTACATTCCTTCCGTGTAAACTTTCTCATCATCAATATGTTGCCGAGATAGAATTCATCGGGTGAGGGATTGGAGTCCTTAAAGTTGTATGTAAGTAATGGGACTATTGGTCAACGGTTCATCATTTCCTTAGGGTTGTTGAAGATTTGCCCTCAAATCTTAGTTTTGTCATCTTCGAGCACATATGGAGTTAAGTCAACAATGTTGAATGTAGTAGACACGCTTAGACCTTCAGGTAGCTCTATCTTGTAAGCATTATCATTAATGCGCCTTAAGATCCTATAGAGTCCATCTGCTTTGAGAGATAGTTTGTTTATCCTCTTGCTAGGGAAGCATTCCTTGCTAAGATAGATCTAAACAAGGTCCCTAGGGGCATAAACGATTCGTTTCCTTCCGCGGCTTCCCATTTCCTTCTATCGAGCTATAATTTTGGCCAATTGCTTAACAATCCTTTGATGCAACCTATGACATTCCTCGGCATGCCGCAGGCCAAATTGACTGTCCCCTCATGTAGTCGAACTATTAACTAAGTCCTAAGGTAGGTTTGGGTTAAGTTCATAAACATCCTCAAATGGTGATATTCTAGTGGAGTTGTAAGTTAAGCGATTGTAGGCAAATTCAATTATGGGCAAGCATAAATCTTAGTCACAAGAGTTCTTTCCAACTATGGTATGTAGGAGATTATTGACAGTTTTGTTAACTACTTCAATTTGGCCATCTATCTAAGGGTAGCAAGAGATACTAAACAGGAGCTTAGTACCGAGTTTGCTCCATAAGGTCTTCTAAAAGAAGCTCATGAATTTAGAATCATGGTCGGACACAATACTTGGCACTTTATGTAGTTGCACAATTTCCTACGAAAAGAGGTTAGTGATGAATAAAGCATAATTAGTTCTATGATAAGGGATGAAGTGGCCTATCTTATTGAACCGATCGACTACTACCATGATCAAATCGTGTCTTTTCAGCATGTGCAGAAGGACGAGCATGAAATCCATGCTTAGATCGGTCCATGGCTGTTGGAGAATTGGTAGGGGTATATATTCTCCATAAGGTTCTCTCCTCCCTTTTGCATACTTACGCACCTTATACCTCTCAAGTATTCAGTATACATCTCTCATCATCTTAGGCTAGTAAAAGTGCTCCTTCAATATCTCAATCGTCCTCTTTTCCCCAAAATGGCTAACCAAACCCCGAGCATGAGCTTTTCGAACCAGTAGCTCCCTTGTAGAAGCACTCAGCATGCAAATCTACTTGCCCTTCATCAAGAACCCCTCACTTAAGTAGAATCTATCCATAACTCCTCTAGTAGTATACTTGACTACTAAAGGCCAAAAATGTGGGTCATGCTCATATCGATAAGGTAAAGTGCCAAATCCAAGCACTTTAGCTTACAACATCGTAATGAGGGTATGACCACGAGAAAGTGCATCAGCCACTATGTTAGTGCTTCCCTTCTTATACCTGATCACATAGCAAAAGGTCTCCAAGAACTCGACCCACTTAGCATAATGACGAGAAGGCTTCTACTACCCACGAAGATGCTTAAGAGATTCATGATTCAAATAGATGATGAATTCTCTCGACAACACATAATGCTACCGGTTCTGAAGCGTACGGATAAGGGCATAGAAGTCCTTGTCGTAGGCTAAGTTATTCAAGGTGGCACCTTAGAGTTTTTCGCTGAAGTAGGCAATGGATAGGCACTCCTGCCTAAGGACAACACCAATACTAACACCAGATGCATAACATTCAACTCAAAAACCTTCTTGAAATCTAGTAGGGCAAGTATTGGAGCAGACGTTAACTTACACTTGACATCTTCAAAACTCCTCTAAGCCTTTCCTGTCTATTTAAACTCAATGTTCTTCTTGGTCAATTCAATCAATGGCGCAGTTATGGAGCTAAAGTTTCAAATAAACCTCTAATAGAACAAGGTTAAGCCATGGAAGTTCCTAAATTCGGCAGCACTAGTCAATGTAAGCCACTCATTAAAAGCTCTAACCTTTTCCTCATCAACTGGAACTCTACTCCCTGAAATGACATATCCAAAGGATACAACCTCGCTTTGACAAAACGTACATTTCTTAAGGTTGCTGAATAATTTCTTAGCGTAGAGTATGTTAAACACCAATCTCAAATGTTTAACATGAATGAGAATGTTGGTACTGTAGACCAGAATATCATCAAAATAAACCACAATGCATTTGTCTATCAATGTTTTGAGCATATGATTCATGAGCCGCATGAATGTACTCGACACGTTAGTTAAACCAAACAGTTTAACCATCCACTCAAATAGACCATCTCGAGTTTTAAAGGCTATTTTCCATTCATCTCCTGGTCTCATTCATATTTGATGATAGACACTCTTTAGATCTATCTTCGAAAAGATGCGTGCACCATGCAACTTATCGAGCATGTCATCCAATCACAAGATCGGGTATCGGTACTTAACAGTAATCTTATTGATGGTACGACTGTCAATGCACATCCTCTATGATCCATCTTGCTTTGGTACTAGCACGGCTGGGATGACACATGGGCTCATGCTCTTACGAACATATCCATGATCTACTAACTCATCAACTTGCCTTTTCAGCTCGGCTGCCTATTCAGGATTGAGTCTATAGTTGAGTCGATTCAATAGGGCTGCTCCAGGTTGAAGATTGATACAATGCTCAATTCCTCTTAAGGGAGGTAATCCTTTCGGCATCTTGGTAGGGAAGAGGTCAACATATTCTTGAAGTAGCTGCTACACTTCGGTAGGTAAGTTCTTGGCCTCTCTAAACTCTAAGAATCTCTTGACCAAGAGGAGTACATACTCCTCAACCTTGACCTCTCGTGCAAACTGAGCTCGGGAAATCATCAAGGACTTTCGTTGTAGAGACCTAACAACCTTTTCCTGGGCTTCTTACACTTCCATAGGAATCATAGGTGTTAATATAACTTTCTTCCCATCTCTTTGAAACATATAGGTGTTTTTATACCCATCTTGTAACACTCTAAAATCAAATAGCCTCTATCAGTTGAGTAATATGTGAGATGCACGCATGGAAAGGGCATCATACAACACCTCATCCTTATACCTAACACCAATAGTAATTGGCTCTCTGACTTGCTTGGAATGTGTAATCCCTCTTTCTCGTTCAACAAGTGAATCTTATACGGCTTGGGGTATGGGAGAGTTATCAATTTCTTATGCGATGATGTTGGTATAGCTCCCTCTATCAATGATCATAGGGCATAGCTTGCCATTCACTTGGTAATTTGTATGAAAGAGGTTCTCTCTTTGTACATTCTCATTAACTACAGAAGTACTAAGAGATTACTGAACAACAAAGCAATACTTGGCTCCGCCTTCAAAGGGTATCTCGACTTCCTGTTCTTCCTCAAATTGTCCCAGCATCCGATTGGCTACCACTTCTTCCTCTCCTTCACTTGCACTTCTTACTTTAAACTAGGGCTTATCTCCCTTTGTAGTCATGACTCGGCGGTTTAGACATTGATTAGCTACGTATCAATAGCCAAGGCATTCAAAACATTTGATTTCTTAGGTTTTCCTCCTTAAACTATGACCCTGGTCTCTTTGAATCTTAGGTTCCTTGGTCTTGCTGTTACCTCGGCCCTCGTTTGGTCAACTCGGGACATGACCTTGACGTTCTACCTTGGAACTGTTTGAAACTCTGTCATTCCCTAGTTTACTTTGTAGGCTATTCCTATTTGGCTTAGTTACTCAACATTCAGCTAGCCTGGTTCCATTATTGCCTTTCAACTCTTTAGGCTATACGAATGGTTTCATCTAGAGTTATGAGGCTCTATAGTTCTACGATGTGATCAATCTCAGCTTGGAGTCCCAAGATGAACCATGTTATAGTTCAGGCCTTAGGTTCGTTAACATCACATCATATCATGAGCACTTAAAACTCTTAAACATAGTCATCTACGGAATGGTTACCTTATCTTAAGTCTTAGAGTCGTCTAAAAGTGTCCTATTCTTAATGTTCAGGAACGAACCTACTTTTTAGAACTCTCTTCATCTAGTTCCACGTTTGGACCTCGCGTTAGGTCCCTGAGCAAACATTCTGTAGCTTCTTTCACCACATTGCTACATATCTAAAAATTTCTAATGTCACCACTCTAATGCACACAACATCTTCATAATCATATAAGTTGAATATCTTTTCGATCTTTTCTTCTCAGTCCAAGTAGTCATCAGTACTACCAAACTCGTTGAAGTTGAGAATCTGTACCTTAAGATGTTCAGCACCTCTTGGCGCTTTGAACTCGTGCTCATCAATCTCAATATACTGGTTTTCTTCATCTTCATACTCTTCCACTTTGTCCAACTCTAACCTTCTCCTCATGACTTTGTCGGCACGTTATGGTGGTGCATAGTTCACTGGAAAGGCTTCCGGAGCTCACTCATTCATCTACCTCCTCGACATATCTCTCATTTCTCGACCCTACTTAGCAACTCTCTTATGTGATCCATTCTCTAAGACCCTGTTTACTGAGATAGCTAAATTGGCCACAATAGCAACAAGACCTTGCATCTGCTCATCAGTAGTACATGGTGTTTGTTGGGTAACTTGACCATGACCATAAGCATCACTCTCAACATCATTAATCTCTCCCTATACATTAGGGTTCGACATTCTCAACATAAAGCTTCAGTAAAGGCACTTCACTTAGATGCTTTCAACATACACACAAATATCTTGAATAGCAGATGAACCTTTACTACATAGCTTTTGGTCTTAACCTTAACCTCAAGCTTTTATACTAAGAATATATGGTATGCCTAGGAGCTTAGTTATCGCTAGGACTTATTGTGACAAATCTAACTGAAATGGGTCCTTCAAAATCTCAAAGAAAATTAGAGGGGAATGGTCCACAAACGAATAAGAATAGTTGACGTAAAGTTGCTTGGAGGATATAACTCACCAATGAACACAATGCGACTTGATACCTTAGTTGATATGACGCACAAGTTGATGTCAAGGTCCACCTACCACTAATCTTGAACTACTCGGTAGAATCAGATAAGAGTGTATGAAAAATGGACTTAGAGAGGGTTATCGCGCAAGAACAGAATATTCAGTATTAAAATATAAGTTATATGTGGCTTACATGAGAAAAGGACTATTTATAGTAAGTCCCTAGAACAGTATTATAAATAAAGAAATTACAAAAAAGTATATACAAAAAGGGATTCCTAATACAAATGAAAAAGGGTAAAAAGGATAAAAGACAAAAAATGGAAAAGTAGTACAATGTCAGACGAGGTGGACAAGTGACAGTGTAACATTGGTCCCGTATGAATATTCTCTAAGTACAGTAGGTGGAAGCGTCAAAATGTTGCGGTAATAAAGGGGTCGGGACAAGAGAGAGATGATGGCATGCTGAGAGAAAATTATTTGACCATTTAAGTGAGTCTCTCCTCACTTAATAGGAACTTCTCAACAGTAGTTGGTTAGATTACTTAGCATAGGGTCTTCAGTAAGGGAATGGTTTGTATCTTACTACTGAGTGTACAAAACAACGCATGACAATTCGGAGAGCTTAAGGAGTTCAACCACATTCCTTCGACGTAAAATTTCTCATAATAGTAGGTTATAGAGAGAGAATTCGTTGGGTGAGGGATTAGAGTCCTTAGAGCTGTGTGCAAATAATAGGATCGTTGGTCAGTAGTTGATCAATGTAGGGAAGGTCGAGCATGAAATCCATGCTTAGATCAATCCATAACTATTCGAGAATTGGTAGGGGTGCATATTCTCTATAGGGCTCTCTCTTTCCTTTTGCATACTTACACACCTTGCACCTCTTAAGTATTTAGTGCACATCCTCCATAATCCTAAGCCAGTAAAAGTGCTCCTTCAATATCTCAATCGTCCTCTTTTCCCTAAAATGGCCAACCAGACCCTCGACATGAGCTTCTCGAACTAGTAGCTCCCTTACAAAACCACTCGGTATGCAAATCTGCTTACCTTTCGTCAAGAACCCCTATCTCAAGTAAAACCCCTCCGCAGCTCCTCTAGCATTGCACCTGGCTATAAGGGTCCATAATATGAGTCATGCTCATACTGATAAGGTAAAGTGCCAAATCTAAATACCTTAGCTTGTAACGTTGTGGTGAGGGTATGACAGTAAGAAAGTGCATTAGCTACTATATTAATGCTTCTCTTCTTATATCTGATGACATAGCAAAAGGTCTCTAAGAACTCGACCCACTTGGCATGATGCTGAGAAAGCTTTTGTTGCTCGTGAAGATGCTTAAGAGATTTATGATTCGAGTAAATGATGAATTCTCTCGATAATAGATAATGTTGCCAATTTTGGAGTGTATGGACAAGAGAATAGAATTCCTTGTCATAGGCTAAGTAATTCAGGGTAGCACCTCGGAGTTTTTCGTTAAAGTAAGCAATGGGTCAATGCTCTTAGATAAGGACAACACTAATGCCAACAGCAGACACATCACATTCAACCTCAAAAACCTTCTTAAAATTTGGTAGGGTAAGTATTGGAGTAGACATCAATTTAGTCTTCATGTCTTCAAAACTACTTTAAGCCTTTTTTGTCCATCTAAACTCAATGTTCTTCTTGGTCAATTCAATTAATGGTGCAGTTATGGAGTTAAAGTTCCAGATAAATCTTCGATAAAACGAGGCTAGGCCATGGAAGCTCCTGACTTTGGCAACACTATTCAGCATAGGCCACTCATTAATAGCTCTAACTTTTTCCTCATCAACTTGAACTCCACTCCTTAAAACAACATATCTGAGGAATATAACCTGGCTTTGATAGAACATTTCTTTAGGTTGTCGAATAATTTCTCGGTAAAGAGTATGTTAAATACCAATCTCAAATGTTCAACATGAAAGAGGAGGTCGGTACTATAGACCAAAATATCATGAAAATAAACCATAATGCATTTGCCGATCAATGATCTTAGTGCATGATTCATCAACCACATAAAAGTACTCGGTACACTAGCTAGTCTAAATGGCATCACCAACCTTTCGAATAGACCATCCCTTATCTTGAGGGCCGTCTTCCATTAATCCCCAAGTCTCATCCGTATCTAGTAGTAGCCACTCTTTAGGTTAATCTTAGAAAAAATGCTGGAGCCGTATAACTCGTCAAGCATATTGTTAAGCCATGGGATCGATTATCGGTATTTGATAGTAAGCTTATTGATAGCTTGGTTGTCAATGCACATTCGCCATGTTCAATCCTTTTTCTACATGAGTACAGTTGGTATAGTACAAGGACTCATGATCACAGGAACATATCCATGATCCACTAACTCATCTACTTGCTTCTTCAATTCAACTGCCTGTTTTGGATTGAGCTTATAAGCGGGTTGGTTTGGTAAGGTGGCCCTTAGTTGGAGATCGATCCAATGCCTAATTCCTCTTAAGGGAGGTAAACCTTTTAGCATCTCGGCAAAGAAGAGGTCGGTAAATTCTTAAAGGAGCTGCTGCACTTTGGCAAGTAAGTTCACGACCTCTTTAACCTTTAAGAATCTCCTGACTAAAAGGAGCACATAGTCCTTAACCTTGACTTCTCGTGCAAACTAAGCTTAAAAAGTCACCAAGGACTTCCATTATAAAGATCTAGCAACCTTTGCTTGGGCTTCTTGCACTTCCTTAGGACTCATATGTGTTAATATAATTTTCTTCCCATCTTTTCGAAATATAAGTGTTTCTAGACCCATTGTGTAACACTCTCAAGTCAAACAGTTACGGTTGGCCAAGTAATATGTGAGATGCACACATGGGAAGGACATCACATAACACCTCGCCCCTATACCTATCACCAAATGTTAATCGATACTCTAACTTGCTCGGAGATGTAGAGTCCTCCTTTCTTGTTTAGCCAGTGAATCTTGTATGGCTTAGGGTATAGAAGGGTTGGCAATTTCATGGCCTTAACCACCCCTTGTACAATGACATTAGAACAGCTCCATTCGTCAATGATAATGGCACATAGTGATCGACTCTAAATGAAGCTTCTAACTTTGACAATTTATAAACCTATATTCTATCCCTAACTCGGTTCAACAGATGAGTATAGGGTCATCTCCACTTGGAAAATGACTCAAACATTAGTACTTAATAATTTTCCCTATTATGTTGCAGTCAATTTCATCAAATGATCATTTATTAAGATTCTAAATGTTAACAAAACTATACTAATCTACAATTTAGAGTGACTAATACAATGATTACAAGAACAATTATGAAAGTACGCTTAACATACAGGCTTACTTCATCATTTAGTATAATCTTACCAAAATACTTTTCATCTTAATACTTGTTAACTGCAGGAAATTACAGTACATAAGCATTCTTCCCATAACTACTTACTTCTAATCCTAATTGTGTCTATTGGAATCTCTCCCTAATTAATAGCCAACTATGATTGCATTAATGTCAATTTAATGTATCGATTCTCCTAAGAATGCAACAACTTTCCTAATGATATCTCTATTATCAAGAGTAAGTTGTTCCAATGAACTAGATCTATTCAATAGAATTGTCTCTAGACATATTCTATTGAAATCCATCCTAAGTCAATGTCGTGCACTATACCGTACTTAGATTCATTAAATGTCATTCATCAAAATTAACAACATTAGGAAATTACTTTTTTCAAGCACTCAATCATACTAACTGATGAAGTAAACCCTAATGAACTACTCACATATGATAACACAATGATAAAAACTAATAGGAAACACTATTAAATAGAAATAGAATAAGGAATAGTTAAAGTAAAAACCCCTTTTTATTCCACTAAAGAAGTTTGATGAATATACAAACAACGAATTCCGATTGTCTCTCTCTCTTGAGTGATTCTAAGAAAAATATAGTACACACACAGGAAAATGATACAGGATACAAACTAGTACAACAATGGGTACAAAATGTGGATATGTATAGGCAGGTGATGTGTTGTTTTAAATGATGTCTATTTTCCTAAAATTTGATATCTACTGAGAATGTCTCTTCCACCAGCTGTAGTAACTTTTATATTCTCCTCATCAAAGACTTGAATTTACCCTTTCACGACACCACTTAACGTTTCCCATGTACTGGTTTGTATGAAAATGTTGAAACGAACAATTGTACCCCTTCTAATCACGTCCGTAACTTAGGGCGTGATAGTCTCGAAAGGAATTATTCTTCACCAATCACAGCCATTATTAGGGTTGTAAACTCCTCGTTGCATTTTAAATCTCATCACGTCCATGACCATGGCCATGATCATCTTTCTACTATTCAATTAAGGCCGTGATCAATAAGGGGATTGACAAAACTTTCCTTGATCATAACCGTAATTGAGAGCATGACCAAGGTAGATTCTTCATTGCTTCATTATCACGCCCATAATTGATGCTTTTACACTTATTTCTTCTCCTTTGTGGCCATAACTAACTTAAAAGTTGTTATTCTTTTGTACACTTCCTCCCCTTGCTCGTAATTTACCTAAAATCATTATTTTCTTCAATTAACTGCCTAATCTGAAGAATTAAATCATATTTATGATTAATTCTATGCCTAAACATGCTTTGAAAATGTAAAGTAATTTACACGTATCACATAGTTTGCCATTTACTAGGCAATTCGTATGAAAGAAGTTCTCTCTTTGCTCATTCTTGTTAGCCACAAAAGTACTAAGAGATTGTCAAACTATAAAGCAATACTCGGTTCCACTCTCAAGAGGCATCTCGGCATCGGGATCTTCCTCAAATTCTTCTAGCATGTGATCAGTTGCCACTTCTTCCTCTCCTTTACTCGCACTTTCCACTTCAAACTAGGGCTTATCTACCTTTATGGTCATGACTTGGCGGTTTAGACATTGACTAGCCACGTATTCATAGCCAAGGCATTTAAAACATTTGATTTCTTAGGTTTTCCTCCTTGAACTTAGCCTTCGTCTGGTTAGCTCAGCTTGTGACCTCAGTTTTCCACGTTAGAACTGTTTGAAGCTCTATCATTCATTAGTCGACTCGATAGGCCACTCCTCTTCAATATCAGTGTTCGGTTACTAGGCATTTGGCTAACCTAGTTTCACCATTGCCTTTTAACTCTCTAGGCCATACTGATGGTATCATCTAGAGTTATGAGGCTTTGTAGCTCCACGATGTTACCAATCTTAGCTTGTAGTCCATAGATAAACTATGCTATAGTTCAGGTCTTAGGCTCATTGACATTGCATCATATCATGAGCAACTAAAACTCTTGAACATAGTTGTCTACAAATCTATTACCTTACCTCAAGTCTTAGAGTCATTGGAAAGTATCTTGTTCGTAGTGTTTAGGAACAAACCTACTTCTCATAACTCTCTTCATCCCGTTCCATGTTCGAACCTAGCATCGAGTCCTCAGGCAAACATTCTATAGCTTCTTCCACCACATTGTTGCATAGCTAGAAAATTCTAATAGAACCACTCTAATGCGAATAACATCTTCATATTCATATAAGTTGAATATCTTTTTGATCTCCTCTTTCCAATCCAGGTAGTCATTAGCACTTCCAAACCTGTTGAAGCTCAGAATTTGTACCTTAAGATGTTCAGCAACTCTTAGCATTTTGAACTCACACTCATCAATCCCAACCTACTAGTCTTCTTCTTCGTACTCTTTCACTTCATCCAACTCTAAACTTCTCCTCATAACTCTATCGGAACATTACGATGGTGCTTAGTTTACTGGAAAGGCTTCTAGAGCTCACTCGTTCATTTGTCTCCTCAGCCTATCTCTCATTTTACGGCCTTACTCAGCAACTCTCTCATGTTGTCTAGTCTTTAAGACCCTATTTAGTGAGACAGCCAAGTTGGCCATAATAGCAGTAAGATCTTGTATTTGCTCATCAATAGTACGTAGCGTTTGTTGGGTAACTCGACCTGAACCATGAGCATCACCTTCGACATCATTAATCTCTCCCTATTCACTAAGGTTCAACATTTTCAACACAAAGCTTCAGTAAAGACACTTTACTCAAATGCTTTCAACACACACACAAATATCTTGAACAGTAAACTAATTGTCACTACATAACTCTCGGTCTCAACCTCACACTTTGATACCAGGAAATTATATGGTTTGCCTAGGAGCTTAGTTATCACTAGGACTTAGTATAGCAAACTTGACTAAAAATGGGTCTTCTGAAATATTGAAGAAAATTAGAGGGAAATGGTCAATAGATGAACAAGAGTAGTTGACGTGAAGCTGCTCGGAGGATGTGACTCATTAATGAACACAACACGACTTGACACATCACTTGATGTGACGTACAAGTTGATGTCATAGTCCACTCACCACTAATCCTGAGCTACTTGGTAAGATTAGATAATAGTTTATAAAAGATGGACTTAGAGAGGGTTATCTCCTAAGAATAGAATATTCAGTATTAAATGTTAGTTATTTTCAGCTTACAAGTGAAAGGGACTATTTATATTAAGTTCCTAGGGCAACATTATAAATAAAGAAATTACAAGAAAGTATACACAAAAAAGGAATTCCTAGTGCATATGAAAAAGGGTAAAAAAGATAAAAGACAAAATTGGAAAAGTAGTACAATATATGACTAGGTGGATAGGTGGTAGTGCAACATTAGTCCTGTACGAATATTCTCTTAACATAATAGGTAAGAAGGATCAAGATGTTGTGGTAATAAAGGGGTTAAGATGAAAGCGATGGTAACATGCCAAGAGAAAACTACTTAACTGTTAAGTGAGTCTCTCATCACTCAACAAGAACCTCTCAGCATCAGTGGTTAGATTACTCAGTGTAGCGTCCTCGGCAAGGGAATGGTCAACATCATCACCATTAAGTGTATAGATCATCGTATAACAATATGGGGACCTCAAGGAGTTTAGCCATCATTCTTCAGCTTAAACATTCTTATCATCAGTAGGTTACCAAGAGAGAATTCTTTAAGTGAGGGATTGGAGTCTTTAAAGCCGTATACAAGTAATGGGACTATTGATTGGCAGTTCATCATAAAAGGAGTCTTATGCTTTAAAAAGGAAACCTTAGCATGTTAGCCTATATGGGGATTTCTCTATACCCATTTAGGAAGAGGTTTGGTAATTTGGGGTTTTGTGATGCATGACCATGCCATAACCTTAAGGGTTACTATTAGGACCTAGTGAAGTTGTTCAGTTAAGGTTTGAAATTGCAAGAATTATTAGCTATAGAGAATTGTTGTTGTGTTTGATTTGGTGCACTTAGCAGTAGGAACCTTAGCTTTTGATTTTAGGTGTTACAAATGGTTGTGCGAGTGGGTGTTGTGTAGTAATGAAGAAGTGATTTGTTTGTTCTTATCGTGAAGGTGCAATAATTTGATTGTGGATAGGTTTTGTGTTGTTGTAGCGACTAAAAGTAGTGGAGTAAGGTTGGTGCTATGCATTAAAGGTCGATTATTGTGGGTGTGGTTGTAGTTCATGCTGTTGTATGTGTTGACGGTAAGGAAATCACCAAATCTAGGGGTTACAGAGTAGTCCATTGAGGTATGTTTCATGTTGAGAATGAAGTTGTGGATTGTGACTAGTTTGTATGTAGAATTGCGAGATTAGTAATTTTGGAGTCCTGCATGGTTATTAGTGGTTTTGGAGTATGTACAAAAGTGCAATAGTGGTGAAAGATTGGGGTATATAATACTGTAGCTATGGGTGTGAGTGTACTGCATGAGAGTAGGGAGATTAAGTATGGGTTTCCTTATGGGTTTGTGGTAGTAGTGGTATTGTGATTAGATTGAAAAGGGAATGTAGTATGTGTCGCTATACGTGGTCTATTGTTCACCAGAGTAGAAGAAGAAAAAGAAACTATAGTGGTGGTGTACTTGGTTAATTGTGGCCATGTTTGAGTTTCCACTATGCTTGTGTCAAGCTTCAATTGCTATCCCATTATGTTTAAATCATACCTTGCCAAGCCAATTTGAGTCCAATCTATGTTAAGCGCGTAGATGAAGAACTATTGAATCTAACTACTATGATTGAATTACCGAGTTAAGCTAGTCAAAGATATGTATTGTCGTGTCAAGCTATAGATATACTATTAGACTTGTTAGTGCATCCGAGCATGTTGCCGAAGTGCTTTGTCTTACTGATCTTCCAAGCTAAAAATGTGGATTCGAACTACTAAGCTGACGTTATGTCGTGTTACTTTGTATGCCAAGCTATACAGTAGTATAGATTCTAGTGTATGCTAAGCTAAAGTTTTTTATCTTACCGAGCTTTTGAGTTAAAATTGTGGATCCAAACTACCAAGCTAAAGTTATGTTGCATTAATTTGTATGCCGAGCTTGAGTCTAGTATAGATCCTAGTGTATTTGGAATTGAGGTGAAGAACTATGTGCAAAAGTGTAGTGTTTAGCTAATTATTCCATTGTCCTTTGTGTAAAAAGGCTGAGTTATGTTGCTCTAAGTGCAAGAGAGCTACTGAGAGAGATGTGATGTATTGCCCATTCTAAAAGAATTGATAACTAGATTATATATATGTGCCATGCTATCCTCTGTGCTGTAAAAGTTGTCAAACTAATTGCTATCTGAGATGATTAAGTTCATGTTCCAAATTGATCATGTACGTATCGAGCTATTCAAAAATAGTGTTGTGCAAAATGATCAAATGTATCGAGCTATTGTTGCTGAGCTACAAATAGAAAGTATTGAGCTATTATCTTGTTTTAGCCAAGTGTTGAAACAAGAAACCTTGCCAAAATGGCGTACATGTGGAAGCTGTTATGGCATATTACTAGTGTGTATATATGTGTTCATATTGAGCTAAAATAATTAGTGTGAGGTATCGAACTAAGCAGTAACCAAGTCTCCAAGTGGAAATCTGAAGTATACAAAACTAAGTTGTTCGTGTGAGATTGTTATAATCCAAGTTGTAGTGAAGGAACTCATTATGGAGCTTAAGTTAAGGAAGAAGAAGTGCCAAGCCCTTGTAACGTGTTGAGTTGCCATCCTATAAATGCAATCTGAGCTACTATCTTAACACTTTAAGCAATTGTTAGGCCAAATTGAGTATAAGAGTTTGAGCTACCGAGTTAAGGTATGTATGTCAAACAAAATTTCTTAATAGAGTCAAAGGATCCAAGCTACTTTATACTTATGTGTCTATGTTGTTGTGTTTGAATTGTGATTTGAATTATAAGCCAAGAAGTGTATGACTAAGTAATGTACAGTGAAGGGTCAATCTAATCTAAGTTGTTGGTTAAAGTTTAAAGTTGTTAACAACCGTGTTCATTCCATAGAGTTGCTAAGCTTCATTATGGAATTTGGTCTAAGCTTCCTTTGTGTGTACGTGACCCATATTTATGTGTGTGCATACTGAGCTATTCAAATTATATTTAGATACAAGCTATCCTTAATCTAAATTGGAGGTTAGTAAAGCTATCATTTGAACTAGCTTATGTGTGACTTGAAGCGTACATGTGTATAGAGTGTATGGTGTGATTGAAACTAAGAGTTGATTAGAAGTATAGAGTGCTGTAGATTCTTAGGCATTTTCTCCAACATGGTAGCTAAAACTAGATATGGTTATGGATATTTTTACAAAGATATGATATCATGAATTTTGAAATTTAACAGATATGGTTTCTTAAATGAATATTTGGGTTGGGAATTTTAAGTAGAAAGAATTTTGCAAGATTATCCATATTTTGAGTGTGAAAAGGAAGTTATAATCAGTGTGCAACTCAAAGGCTTTGCTAAAGTTTGGTGGAAGAATGTGAAGAGCATAAGAATTTTGAATTGAGGAGAAATTACGTGGAGATCAATGAAGCACTTAATGAGGAGAAAATTTATTCCACCACATTATCAAGATAAGTTATATGAACAATTGTCAACATTAAGGCAAGGGCCTATGAATGTTGAAGAATGTACACATGAGTACAAGACACTCTTAAGATGGTGTGAATTATATGACCCTCATTCTTGTACTATATCTCGATTTGTGAGAAATCTGAATCTAGAAATTGCTAGAAGTCTTGACCCTTACATAATTGGGATGTTGAGTGAAGCTATCCAAATAGCCTTAAGGATAGAATTTTCTTATCAAGCTCACATTTCTAGAGTTTTAGATGAACTTGATCAATTGAAGACAATTGAAAAATGGCTTGAAGTGTTTAAGGATGAAATGAAGCAACAAAGGAATGCTAAATTAGAGGGTATTGAAGGAGGAGTTAAGGAGATGGAGGTTACTAGAAAGGCAAGTAGTAGAGAGCAAGAGGACCAAGATGAGTTGCAATTAGACCCCTATGTTCTAGATACGGTTTCATTACTTACTATAGATGCTACAGGTGATAACTCCAGGTACTACTATATTTGGGTTCCTCATATCAAGCTCTTTTGATGAGCTTATGTGGTCTAGATATGAGCTGTAGTAGTATTGTGCCTATGAGTAGTTATAGATTGTTGGTTGGAGTTTACTAAGGTTGTGGTGATGGATATATGTATTAAAGAAGTGTTATATTGACTCTTTGTACTCTTGTGTTGGAAAGATTTGATATGTGTAGATGGAAGGATGAAGAATTAACTTATAAAGAAGTAAAAGGGATGTTAATTATAGCAAATGAAGAGGTTGTGCAATCCGAGTTAGTTAAGCATGAAGAGGTTGAAGGACTTGAGATTGAAGAGAAATTTGACGTCTTACTTGCACAAGATCTACAAGCTTATGATCTTTTGTATGACCCCAAGATTGTGTTACTTCCTTTAACTAATAGTTACTAAAACTACTAAGGTATTATTGACTGGATCTATGATGAGTGGAAGGAAGGATCCATGATGAAAAGTTTGATTGATAGAGCTCATGACAAATGGAAAGAGCATTAGCTAATGATGACTTTAGTAATGGAGCTTAAGTACTTTTCTATGTTTAGATTTCATTTTTACAAGTTAGTATTTGATCTTAGTAGGATTTAGAGCCACCATTACCAAGTTTCGGGCTAAAACTTCTCTAAAGGAGAGGGGATGATAGGATTTAAGGTACCGACCCAACCAAATGCTAAGTTTCGAGCTATATTGGAGACTTGTTCATGAGCTCCTCATGCATAGAAGACCTGTTTATAAGTTGTACTAATGTTAGAAGGCTTATTCTACTCTATTTGACCAGGTCTGCTCTACTCAATTAGATCTGCTTTGCTCTACTAAGTGTAATATGCTCTACTTGTCTACTTTACTCTACTAAGACTACTCTGTTCTACTAGTCTGTGTTACTTTGTTGGTTTGCTCTACTATACTAGTCTGCTCTACTTTACTTGTCTACTCTTCAGCTAGGCTAGAATTTTAAGTCCACTTAGATTAGGTCTATAAGGTCTCCAACAGCTCATCAACTTAGCTCATCTACTTATTAACCTAGCTCATCTACTCCTCACCCAAATAGCTCATTTGAATATTTATTTTTACTTATGTTATTTGGACTTCATATTTCTTGTAATATTCCTAAATTACCCTCATGTTTATTTTATATTTATGTGAATGCCATTAAAGCATCCTTTTAGTCCTTTTATTTACAAGTTTGTCATTATGTATAAATAGAACACTTGTATAGGGTTTTAGATAAGTTTTACACATTAATGAAAAACCCTTTAAGTCTTTTCTCTTAGAAAGCTCTCTCTTACTAGTTCTTATCAATCCCTTTAGTAAGGATTGTGGTGAGCAACCTTAGTTATCTCTTTGTACATCATGTCAAAGCAATGATTAGATCGTATAAGATCTTGTTATTGCATCATAGCTAGCTTATGGATTCATTAAAACCCTCACTAAACCCATTCTATTTTTGCTCCTTTAGTAGGATCAGAGTTACCCAAATATCGCTACCCTTGTTTGCTCTTAGCATAGCGCATATCAATTATTACTATAGACGATCAGTACACTGGTTGATTAAGAGATGATATTGTTTTAGAAACTTTCATTTATAAAATTGTGTCTCTGAAAACTATGTTTTCAAATCTAACATTTTTACTAGTGCACTATGTCATCATCAACCTTTTATTTTATTCCATCATTAGGACATATATTTGTCCTTCTTAGTACATGTATGGAAGTCAACTGCTATGTCATGCATGTTAGTGCCACATCAATTGCTACATCATTTCCTAACATACATCTATATGTGATTGGCATACTCCAGCATGCTTCTACGCATGGTAGGCATACTTTAGCATACCTTTATGCATGCTCTGCACACTCCAGTACATTTCTACATATAGTAGGCACACTCTAGGCACATTTTTCTACACACTACCATATATTTAGCATCATACATCATCTAAGTTCATCTATCTTAAAATTGGAATAAATCATTTTATATTTATGACTAATACAGATTTGCTAATCTTAGGTACAAGCAGAGCACTATAAATAGGGACTCTTCCACCCAATCCCATCATCAGCCATTACTCTAAAAATCACACCTACTTTCTCTCCCGTCATTGCTTACAACACTACCAAAGCATAAGGAAACCATCACGTTGCAAAAAAGTTGCTATCTAACCTAAGTAGGAACTTCTATCTTTTATTTATTTATTTTTATTTTTCATTTGCTTGTTTAGATATTTTACTTCCATAGATTTCTTTAATTTTTCTTTTGCTCTCGGTGCTGCTTGCAACCATCATCAAAGCAATGTGAAGCCACCCTTTCTAATGCTTTATCTCTCTTGCACGACTCAAATTCTAGTGACATGACCTATGTGTAACCCATTTTTGACTCAAGTTTGAATTTATTTATTTGTTTGTTTGTTTGTTTAGTTTATTAATTCTAATGGTATGGGCATGTGTAGTCCCCAAGTGTTATAAGGTAATTACCTCTAAAGGATAAGTAGCACCCATATATATAAAAAAATAAAAAAAATAAAAATTTAAAATGAAAGAAAAATAAGAAAATAATAATAAATTACGTAATAAATGATTTTAGAATTAGGAGTAATTTGTAGTCTTAAGGGTGTTTTAGGGTAACCACTAAACTTGAGGCTAATAAGGCCTACATGTTTCTCAATATTAAAATAACAAAAAAATAAATAAAATATAAAAAAAATATTTCAAAAGAAAAAGAGAGAAACCCTTTTAGAAATAAAACATTAGTGCTTTTCAAAAAAAGAAAAGAAAAAAAATTGTATATTCTTAGAGTTCCTTTTTTTAATAAATGTTGTAGGTTTAAATAAAAAGTAGTGAGCTCTAAAAAGAAATCCTTTTTTAGAAAAACCAATAAATCCTTTTTGTGAAAGTTTAGAAAATTAGGACTCTTTCTAAAGAAAAATTTTCCTTATCACTTAAAAATAGGTTTTCTAGAAAAGATCAAAATTTAATAAATTGTTTTCCAAAAATTAGAAAATAGGAGTTTTTCAAAAATGAACATAAATAAAATTAAGGCCTTTTAATAGAATTTTTTTTTTCTAAATTGAATAAATTGGTTAATGATGTAATCTTAGCATTGTTTTCAACATTAAAATAAACTAAAGTTATACAAAAAGGAAATATGACAATCTAATTTTGAATAGTGGATCTATATGCACCTATGGGGTACCCATTAAAAAAATAAAAATTTTATTTATTTTTTCTTTTCTTAGAAAACAAAACTGTAAAAAAAAAATATTAAGAAGTAAAAAGTTAAAAAATTTTAAAAAATAAAAAAGGGAAAATTGTATAAAACTCTTTTAAACTTTGATCTAGGTGCGATTTGTGCCATTAAATTTTTATTTTGGCATATAAACACCCTTTTAAACTATAGAGTGTTTATATTTAAAAATCAAAGCTTAAAAGAATTATTTGCTAATTTATGAAAGTTTGGAAAACAAAAATTATACTTTCAAAGTTTAGGGAAGTAAACCATACCTAGGTCAAACTTTAAGGGGTTTTTATGCATTTTCCCTAAAAAATAAACAAAATATTTGTTTCTTTGATATTAAAGGGTATTTTAAAAGTTAAGGCCCAAAATTTTCGGGTTTTAATAAGTTGGCCTATGAATTCAATTATCTCTGTTTTCTTTGAAGCTCTTTTCAAAAGGAGTTTCAAAATGTAGGCTATTAGCTAAATTAGGTTCGATCTGCCTAATTTGTCTTAATTAACTTTTTTTCATAGTCTCATCAGGTGGCAACTCTAATTTTATGAAATCAAAAGAAACCATATTTTCTTAACTTTTGTTGATGGTTTAAATTAGATAGGTATAAGTTTTAGTTTAAACAAAGTTAAGGAAAATAAAAAATCAAATTTTAGGCTCAACAAATTAATGTCTCCACTAAAGAGGTAAGCTTAGTAGGCTAGCCACATTAAAATATTAAATTGGGCTTTAAGACTTGGAATACCCCTAAAAATTTATGCTTTTATATAAAGTTGGCTTTTTTTTTTGTATATATTCATGTTTTTACTTTATTGTACATATGAGTGTTCTCTTTTGTTTTTTTTTTTCCCCTGACTCGGATTTTTAAAGCTTATAGGAACCAGATGCCTAATGGGCTAAGTATTCATTTTAGGGGCTATCTTTTGAAAAGAATCATGTTGTGTGCTAGAAAAGGTCAAACCAAACATAGGAAATCATAGGATGAGGGCACCAATGTATAGGTTTTGGGCATTGTGGGATAACTACAATTTGGGCAAATTAATTCCCCTACTCTAGCCAATATGGTTGTAGATCCATTCCCTGGAATAAGAGAAACCATGGTGCTTAAGAGCCTTTTAGAACCCACTCAATTTGCATTTAAGGCATCATTACCAAGTATAGGGGCAATTATGTGGCAAACAAAAAAATTAACTACAATTATGTTATGTTTTCTTAATGTACATTAAATTGTAACATTTTTTTTTCTTTTCTAAATTTTCCTTGTAAATATTTCCACGTGGTTGTAATGTAATTGTCAGTTTCCTTGTTTTTACATTTAATTGTATAGGTCTCTATTTCGATGTCATTTGGGTTTCTTCCTCATAATCATCCAATCATGCCTTGTTCCATCCACATTTAAGGCTAAACAGGCATCTAACCCTTTTGTTTTACTTGATAACATACAATAACAAGAGTTCATCAAGGGCCGGGTTAAGCCAATCCTTCAACTACCTAAGGAGGGCATACATGAGATACAAGTCATGACCTACTATGGAGGCCTTTTGCTTAAGCTCACGTTGACTAAGCCTTACCTACTAGGGTCCCCTCCACCTTCTCTCAAAATGGAAGGATACTAGCCAACACCTTTGTTAACTTCTTTGGTGTTAAGTAGGCTGAAATTACTTAAGCACTGAAAAGTGTAATGGAGAGTGTATCAAACCCAACGCCTTCATTGGTTAGTTTAGATTCTCATTAGTATGCCCATTTATTATGCTAATCTAAAAGTCTAGGAGTAGAACCACATCCATACTTGCTTTAGTTTGCTCTTAGATGAAAGAATGAAGGTTTACAAGGACTTATTATGGGCTCAAATGGAGATCCATCAACATGATGCTATCAATAGAAAAAAACTACTTAAAGGCCTAGTTTTTGGAAGTCCTTGAGAAGATGAACATTTAGCAAGCTAAGTTAGGCCAACTCTAAAAATGGATCTAGTACTTGAAGGAAGAAAAAGGGAAGCCCTAGTTAGGAGATGTTTATCGTTACTTCCTTTGTAATCGATCATTCTAATGTAATAAGGAATTCCACTAGAGTTGGCAGCAATAAAATTCAAAGTTTAGCCACATTGTTTCCTAATACTTGGTTCATTTTGCATCTGTATGTCATACGTTTTGCATCTGTGTGTCATGCATTTTTCATCTTTATTTTTCCTATACTTTATTCTTCTATATTTTTTTTTTTTACTTTTCTTTTCTGCATAATAAGAATGATAGTTACCCTTCCACTTTCTTGCTTTCTAAAACTTTTAAAGATTAGTATCCTTTTGAAATTGTAAATACTCGTATTCCTTAAGCCATTCATTTAGAGTGATCACTATTTGTAAGTAAACATTTTCCTTTCAAAGCTTCTTCTCTCAACTTTAAAAAGAAATAAGAAAAAGAAAAGAAAAGAAAAGAAAAGAAGACAAAAAAAAGGAGGAAAATAAGAATCATTTGTAAATTAATTCCTAATCTTTGCAAGATCTAGAACCGATCCATCTTGGTTGCTTGTACATAGTCTTCTTTACTACTCTTAGATTTCCTCAATAACTTCTTACTTCAAATTCTCTCCCTTACTTTATAATTTTTTATCTACATTTTCTAGAATAATTATCCCAACTCTCTAACTACTATCGCTAACCCTTAGTCATGTTATTTTTTTTTTCCCTCTTTTTCCTTGGATAATCACTTCAAGGTAGCACCTTTTGCCCTTGACCTATAAAAGCTTTCCTATAGGGTACTCATTCCACTAATCTTTGGTTGGTTAACGATTAATAGCACATAGTCTGTTAATTCTATTGTCATCTAATTTTTTTTTTTAAATAAAATCCCCATAACATGTAAATAATTTTCCTTCCTTTTTGATTTCTTAGGTTTTTAATATCCAATGAAATCTTCCTTTTATTTTTTTGATCTTACCTTAGTTTTTATTCAAAAAATAAAAAGAGTCTTTCCCTTAGAGTAATGTTTCTTAATTTTCATATATTGTAAATAGTTTTTTAATTATGTCATGAGATCAACCTTCTACTTTGCGATCTTAGCTAAATCATGATCATTTGACCATTAAACTTGTAAATAAGACTTTCCTTTGGTATCGTTTAGTTAGTTTGTGGTCAATGCCTTCTCCTAAGTAAGATTATCCCTCTCATAGGTTCATGACTTGTCTTAGTAGAGTCCAATTATGTGGGATCTTAACTAACCCTTAGTCATATTCATGTGTCATCCTTTTCCCTTTCTTATAAGGTTTATAAATAAGTATATATATCTTGGCACCCTATAGTAAGATTGTTCCCTTCTATAAATAGTTATATGTCTTTAGACTTACCTCTCAAAAAAAAAAAAAAATGAAAAAAAAAAGGAAAAGGGAAAAAAATTCTAATAAGTATAAATTCATATGGGTTCTACCCCCTACCCTTCCAAACCTAAAAAGAAAAAAAAAAAAAAAGGTTTTCGAGCTTAACAATTATCTGGTTATAAAGGCGCATTTAAGATGGGAATACCCTTCCTATTATAACCATAAGGCCAAAAGGACATTAAGTATAATACTAACCCACTCAACTTAATGCCCATCTATCTCTATTATGAATCATTCAATCATCAAAGTCCAATGAAGAAATGGTCCAAAATCAAGTCAAAAGTACAAGGGAGCAAATGTAAACCCCATGAAATTTCGATAATCCAAAAGTGGAACCGGATGAAGGAGTCCTTAGAACCACCCCAAACATGATAATAATACCTAAGTAAAGGAATCAAATCCTAATTGTTTGACCAAACTCTAATTGAAGTAAGCCCTAAAAACTTAACTAAACGAGCAAGAACCTTAATACTTGAAAAACCCTGGAATGTTATTGAAACCCTAAAATGACCATCTAACCCTATTAAGTGATCAAATACCTTATTGTCACCAATAATTACTAATAGTAAGGTTGAATGAATCAATACAAGCAATCAGTAGTACTAAGCGATTCAAATTCTAACTTTCAAGTTCATACACGGATCAAATTACCATAAACGAGCACCAAACCCTAAGGGAACCCTAAGTACATGTTTAAGGCTTTTAGAATAGCTAAATTGTAGTGTCAAAGTCCAACTAAGCCCTAAACACATCCTAATTGCACCTAATCAGCATAATCATGTCTAATTACCACTAATTACCCTAATCAAGTCCTAATCCTTAATCGACCCCATTAAGTCTTGATTATCTACAAGTCAAACATGATTAATGACCAAAAACAAAATCTTATCCCTTTTTAAAATATCTCATACTCTTAGGAGACAAGATTATACCTAAATTAGCAAAAAGCACATAAAGTATAAGGTCTCGATTTGGTACTTGTCCTTATTTTCCCAAATTACTCACCACTTATCCCCCTACCTCTCCTCACTTCCACGACCTGCTATCCCCTTCCCCCTCCCTCATTTTTCATTCTCTCAAACCCTAAAAGACATCTAAAAACTCCCTCAAACTTCCTCTCAAAGATCGAGCCTAAACTCCTTCTTCTTCCTCTTTTCGGCCACCAACGACCACCCTAGCACCAACCCCCATAACTTCACCACCACTACTCCAAATCACTCCAAATCAAGTCTCACACCTCACACACACATTCCCCTTGTTTTTTGATACACTCACATCCCCTTACATACACCAAGGCTCACAACACAACCACAAAGGGAGGCCTTCTACACTTTTCCTTAGTAAGAACTTAGGTTAGGTTTTTGCTTAGATTTCTTGCAAAATAATGATAGATGCTAATGTTTTCTTTCTTAAAACTTCTTTTACACCAACTCCCTAGAAGTTCTAAGGTATTTCAAAAAGGCCCACAAAGGTAAGTACAAGAAAAACCACCTTTAGTAGAAGTTATAACACAAATAGGCTAAGTTATGTAGAGTAATGTAATTGTTAGCAGAAAATCATCAAGTAGGTTAATGGGACTCTTGTTTTCCATGCATGCCACCCCATATTTGTCCCCTCATCACACTTCTACGCACTTTTATGAAATGATTATGGTTTTAGATTAGTAGAAATATAGGTTACATTAGTCAAAACACCATAAAAATCCAGTGTTGCATGAAAATAGAGGTTTTGATCCTAAAAGCAACTCATGGCAGCCACTTTCTTTGACCCACCAGATCTGAAACTTTTTTTTTTAATAGCTTAATGACATGTTTATTTAGTGTTAAGTATAGTTTAGGACTTAATAAATCAAGTTAAGTAGGCTAAAGTTTGATTAAGGCCCTAAACTAAACTAGCTTAGTTAGTGATTATAGACTTAAAAATGGTATTAATAACCTAAAGAATCATAATGGATAGATCTGTAACCATATTAAAAATGGGATAAACTTAAGTCCGATGCTAGGCTTAAGTCCAAAAAGACAAGTGGGCTTAAGCCTTGAGCCTAAGGCCCTAAATAGTGAATTAGACACAAAAAGCTCAAAAGAACCAATTTAGGAGGCCAAGTAACTAGATGACCAAATCTAAACCCTAGGATAAAAGGCTTAGGAATAGTTATTTAGAAGGCCCACAAACCTAAAGGCCCATCTAAGATACCTACCATAGTTCCCTTAGTGATTTAAGGCCCTAAACTTAGTAAAAAGGCCCATTTAGACCTATAAGAGTATCACCAAGGCTCACTTTAAAATTTTAAGGTGTCGGGTAGAAAAATCCCATTTAAAATACTTAAAAGAATCACAAAATTATTAAACAAAAAGCCGAAAGTCAAAAACCAAGCCCAATGCCCAAAATTAGGCTCAAATCCTAAAATGACCTAACTCACTACTTAGGCACACGACCTTGTAGGGCCCAAACCGAAAACTTACTAATTTAGAAACTTAAAAATAACATGACCAAATGAAAGAACATTTGAAAACGATGAAAACGACTATAAGATTAACAAAAATGGAGTTAAAACAAAGAAGATATGCCTAAATTACAGAAACAACTAACTCCGGCATAATGAGCAGTAAGCCTAGTTAATTGGTGCAAATAGAATACTCATAAAACTTAATTATCTTCTTTAGGGGACGTGGAGTTTGACTTGGACACCATAGAGGATTATTGAAACTGTTGAGCATCATGGCTGAGTGAGTACACCACCCCATACTTTTTTGCTTGTGCTTGTAGTTAGCGGAATACTTAATTATATCCAATAATTGAAATTATTGCATGTTGGGGCAAATGGGAAATTGTGTGTTTTTGATATGATTGTCCTTGTTTGCAAAAATATCTTAAGTTGATATGAATATTATATGCTTGCTACATTAAAGCTTAAGGTCTTAGAGTATTTGTATATTATGATTGGTTACCCATGAACCAGACTAATGAACACTTGACTCTTGATTAAACTGAATATGCATCGCATCTTATAACATGATAATATGGGCATCAGCATCACATAGTAGAATAGGGGATCCTGCCTAGAGGATTCATATTGTATTTTGTGTACTAAAAGTTGTTATCATACGACGTACTTCGTGTGACATGTTCCTACTTAGACCTTTGGGAACTACTTGGCTTTGGGGAGTGTTGCCTTCTACTTGAGGTCATGCTGTGCCTACTGTTGAGGGTGATATTGATGACAAGAGACTTCGAATTGGACATAAATACCTGGATCCTGACATGCCAAAATACTTCATAACCCAGGCAACGGTGGGTGTTAAAACCATGCTGTATACAATTATCGGTAAACTGTATATACTATTGCATTACATATATTTGACCATGTATTCATACGCTTGTTAAATAACTTGCTTGATATTACTTGTTGTAGAGTAGGTAGGTAGGTTACTCACTAAGTAGTTGAGCTTACCCTCCTATAGTTTATCATTGTAGCAGGACTTGTGGCTGGAGTCGGGCCGTGGGATGCTTAAGGTTAGTTGCTCCAGTTAGAATTGGGATGTGAAGAAGTTGAGAGCTCAATCGAACCATTCATTTATATATATATGAACTCTTTTCAATTTCCAATTATTAAGTATCTTTAGTTTGCTGAGTAACATAGACTACATATGGTGATTTATCTTGGTATTATATGACTAATTTAGGGGAAACCTAATATTCCCGCTTATCTATGTTTTCTTAGTGATCATTTAGATAGCTCAACTTTAATTTATATGTTCTTGTATTACTTAATGCTAGTTACTAGGAGTAGGTTGTAGTTGTGAATGCCTTGTGTAGTATGCCAAAAGCCACTGATCAAGGATGATACTTGATCTTAGATCTTTACATATTATACAGTGGTACTGCCATGCTCAACCCCC